>JAUPFT010000028.1:15069557-15639557 GCA_036936625.1 Parnassius smintheus behrii | reverse complement strand
AAATAAAAAACAATTACATCAACAGCAAACAATTCAAAACAATGCACATTTTATAATATTATTGTAACATTGAGTAGCAAATGCCTATGGTTTTATTACATGTCGACAATCGAAGCATATCTATTGCTGTCGTAAATTTCTATCAATGCAGTTAACGTAAGTTTATAGTGTAAAGATTTATTTAGTTGTGCATGCTTTAGATAGTCTTATTTAGAATAGATTATACTGCATTTAAAACTTTATTATTGAATCTGTAGAGTTAAAATTATTAGATTGCGTACATAGTTTAAAATAAAATTATTTATATACTTAGATTATAAGGTAAATTATATTTATATTGTATCTAAAATTATAAATTTATTAGAATTACAGAATTGGAATATAATATATTTATGTAATATTATTATTTTTAAGATGAGAAATTATAAAATTACGTTACCATATCATTTATTTTAGATTTTAATATATTATTATGTTGTAAGAATTATTTATTGTATTTTAAATTTTCTTGTGTAAATTTAAACATTAATACATATGTTGCACAATTTCACATTACTAATTTCACAGTACTAACGTAATTCTGACATTAGATTATATTATTAATGTCTTTTAACTTCTTTTCTATGTGGTAGAGCCATGCTGCAGTTATATTAGTAGTATAGTTGTAGCACCAATGGGTTGACTCAACCAGGGAAGGACCACTCTCTCACAGAATACCAGCGTAAAATAGTAGCTTAATGCTGCTGTGTTTTGTATGGTGAGTGTAGAGAATCAGAGACCCTTTTTACTTACATCTTAGTCCTAACGGGTGACAAACTTCCGCATTTTGATTTGTTATTGAGGATAGATGTAGATGTCTATGGGCCAGCTACCACTGGTGGCTACATCAGGTGGACTGTATGCTCGTTTCTCATCCTATCCTATAAAAAAAGCTGGTGGTAGGATTCCCTCCTGACTAGGAGTCCATCTGAGTAGGTACTAGCATTTTACCGACTTCTCCCACCGTGCAATTCAATTTCAATTTTCATTTCAATTTTATATAAAAATCTTTACCACTAATCGAAGCTAGAAGTTCCCATCTAAACTAAGATGATAGATTATCAATGTAATTTTTTATTATAGGTGCTCAGTTAACATCGGTTGATGGTGAGACCACTTCACATTTAATGGGCACCTTTTATCGTACAATCAGGCTAGTCGAGAATGGCATTAAGCCTGTGTATGTTTTTGATGGGAAACCTCCAGACATGAAGTCCCATCAGCTCAACAAACGTGCGGAAAGGAGAGAAGAGGCTGAGAAAGAACTGCAAAAGGCTACTGATGCAGGTGAATTATTTTTGTAGATTGTAAATTTGAGGTTATAGGTTTTTTTTCTGTCGTAGGTGAGTTATTCAGTTTATTCACCCTAAGAAATCCACTAGGTGGATAATCAGTAAATGTGTGTTCATTTATCCACCCCAGATAGTATTTAAATTAAGTAAATATATTGTTAATTATCTAAACGTAATATTGGAAAATTTTAAAATGTCTTTTATTAAAAGAGAATTTATACAGGATATAAAATTACGTCTACTCAATGTTGAAATTAGATTTAGTCATTTCCTGGACATATTGTAGAATTTATAAATTTTCTATTATTATTCAAAACAAGGAGGTTAAATGTGGTTGAAATGCAAATTTTGTATAAGTTTGTGGTTATTAAAAATGAATCAATAATATGTTAAAGTATGAATTTATTTTCTTTTGAACTGTACTTGGGGTGGAATGGTGGAACAACAATCAAAAAGTGAATTCAGATTATACACCCCATCTAAGGTATAAACGGAATAACCCTCATAGGTGCTAAAGAATTGAGGAATGTAAGTCCTGAGAAAAACTAGTGCAAAAAGTACCAATCAATACCACTAGATAATGTTTTACCATTTACTGTTAATTTCTGTATTCAAAATGTAACCATTTATCTTGTGTTAAATTTAGTGTAGGCCGAATAAACATGGGCTGGTATCTATTCTCAACAGTGTATACTGTTTTATTTTTGTGACCGTGTTAAAAGTAAATTGACTTTCAATAAATATTAAATATATTAGTAATCTATAATCTAGGTTGAATACAAACTATTCCTTTGTATTGCATTTTCCAGGTGATCAAGCTTCCATTGAAAAGTTTAATCGACGTCTTGTAAAGGTTACGAAACAGCATGGCGAGGAGGCTAGGGAACTGCTCAAACTGATGGGTATACCTGTTGTTGAAGCACCTTGTGAAGCAGAAGCACAGTGTGCTGCCTTGGTTGGTATCTTTTTTAGGGTTCCGTAGTCAACTAGGAACCCTTATAGTTTCGCCATGTCTGTCTGTCCATCTGTCCGTGCTCGCTTAATCTCTGTGACCGTTAGCACTAGAAAGCTGAAATTTGGTACCATTATGTGTATCAATCACGCCGACAAAGTGGTAAAATAAAAATTGGAAAAAAATGTTTTAATTAGGGTAGCCCCCCTATATGTAAAGTGGGAATAGATTATTTTTTTTAATTTCAACCCTAACGTGTGATATATTGTTGGAAAGGTATTTAAAAATAAATAGGGATCTACTAAAATCATTTTTTGATAATGTCAATAATTTCGGAAACAATCGCTCCAAAAGTAAAAAGCAATGTGTCCCCCCCCCCCTCTAACTTTTGAACCATAAGTTTAGAAAATATGAAAAAATCTGAAAAGTAGAACTTTATAAGGACTTTCTACGAAAATCATTTTGAACTGGATGGAAACAACGGTACCCACTACCGGGAGCAGTTGCAGGAGCGCGGAGCGCTGCTGGAGCGCGTACATAATGGATACCCACCTTTAAACTCATAAGTGGGAACACTTATTGTGACAGACGGAAAACTACGGAACCCTACACTGAGCGTGGCCCGACACGCTCTTGGCCGGTTTTACTTATAGAATAAGAGTGACAAGCAACCACACAGTCCACTTGATGGTAACTCTATATGATGGCCCATAGATCGAAATCTATTTTCCGTTATGTAGCTTGACACAAAGAGATGTAGCATCTCTTTGCATGTTTTATTGCATCTACTACGGCCTACTACTACTACTACTATTCCAGCCACGCAATTTCACCATCTCATATTTCGACAAAACTCGCGACACCATCCATACCATCTGGATGATTTGCGGTCCACCACTGTGCAATTTACAAGAAGTTTTCTACCATGCACAACTACCTTGTGAAATTGACACTACCACCAGCGATTTTTCCGGACCGATACGACCCTTCATGAAAAGAGTTGTTTTTTTAAAAGGTCTGCAACACATCTACAATCCCCTGGTGCTACAGTTGTTCATGGGCGTTTCATCAGTGTTTTTTTTAGGATAAGGTGGCAAACGAGCACACAGTCCACCTGATGGTAAGATGTTGCTCTGATCCATAGACATGTACATCTATCGTCGATTACGACTTTTTACGATTTACGAAAGAATGCAGTACCATTGTCACCCGTGAGGACTAAGATGGAATGCCTCGTTTCCAGTAAAAAGGGTCTCCGGTTCTCTACACACACCATACGAAATGCAGCAGCATTAAGCTACTATTTTACGCTGATATTCTGTGAGAGTGTGGTCCTTCCCCGGTCGAGCCGACCCATTCGTGACACGACTATACTACTGATATAACTGCAGATATATCAGTAGTATAGTCATAGTCATCATATATAAAAACTGAATAAACTAGCAAGTTTTATTATATCTTCAAAATAGTGTCCATTTACATTAATACATCACTGCATCCGATGGAACCACTGAGAAAAGCACTTTGCCCACTCGTCCTTAGGGGTCTCTTCGACGGCGTTTTGAAATGCAGCCACTGCGTCCTCGGCGTCTATAAAACGTTTTCCTCGAAGTTTTTCCTTTATTTTCGGAAATAAATAAAAAAGCAAGGTGCGAGCTCGGGGCTATAGAGCGGGTGACCCAGTAATTCCACGTTTGACTTCGCCAAGTAGTCGATTGTTTGTTTCGCGGAGTGCGACGAGGCGTTGTCGTGGCGAAGGAGGATCTTACTATGAGATCGCATCTCCCGAACTTTTTCCAAGACAAGTGGCAAACAATTGTTAGTGTACGACTCTACACTAACTGTTTTTCGATCTTCTAAAACGAAGAACGCGGCCACCATCTTTTTTCCCACGCTTCCACCTCTCTTCACTTTAGTTGGCAACTCTGAAGGAAACACCCAAATAGCGGACTGTCTCATAGTTTCAGGATCACCTCATTTGAGTCACCTCCTTTAAGTCTGTGAATCATTTTACGACACCAATCTACACGTCGGAGTTTTTGGGCCTCTGTCAAATTATGAAGTATCCACTGGGCACGAATCTACATGACTGTTAAATGTTCATGGAGGATTTTGTGCACTTAACTCATACCGATGCCTAAGCTTGTCTGAATCAGATGTTAAGTCACCCTTTTGTCAGTCTCTATCATACGCCGCACAACACTGATATAACCTTCAGTCGTCGCCGTAGAAGGCCGTTCCTTACGCAGATCATTAGTGAGATTAGTGTTTTCTTGTTTACTTAAATGACATCGAAAGTCATATAAAATCATTGTACGAAAATTTTCTCGCGTTAAATTCATGCTGACGTGACACAGACAACTTTCAATTTGCCGCCAAATCGTAAACAAATGACAAATTAATAACATACTCATACATACAACTAAATAAAATAATATTATTACAACAAAAATAATATTGGCAAAGAGTTTCCATTTTCAAAATATTAACTTAATTTTTTTATATGGTTACAAGTAGCCAGATCTAAAACTTTCAGTATCGCCCTCGTATCCCGATTACCGAACTAAAGTTCACTATATATCGTTCTCGAAATTAATTCTGTGATCGCCAGCGCACGCTTTTCTATACAATAAGAAAAGGAGTAGAACATTCTAGGCCAATCCAGTTTATTCAAACATACCACACTTTTGAAAATACACATTTGTGAAAATGACATATTGTTAATATGCATAAAGTTGAATCTTCCTTGCATTAATGAGTTAGAGTTAGTCTATTCTATTGCCCACATATTTTATAATAAATTGACAGAGAACACTGATCCAAATTTATTTATTTAAATTATATATTTATTTATTACCTAAGGACTGATATCCCATACATTTTTGTAACTTATATAGATATGCCGAGTTTCGAGAATATTCTCACGTAAACGTAATGAAACTGATTGTATGTATGTAACAATATTATAGCGTGTTCTCGGTTACCAACACAACATAATGATGGAACAGTTAGGATGTTAGATGACAAGTTTTTCCTTAATAGTATCACTTCAATAAAATAACCATAACATGCATAGTTGCTGAAAGCAGCACCAATACCGTTTCTTGATGATGCTAGTTACCACATCGTCAGTTAGTGTAATTTTGGTCAGGGTCTATTTTTCATTCATATGTAATTTTTTTAAGTGGTATGTTTTGTTTGTGTGATAGAGCCACGCTGCAGTTATGTTGTGGTTACAGCAAAAATAGTTGGCTCTAGATGGCAAGGACAGATGGTCTCACAGAATACCACCATTAATAGCAGCTTTATGCTACTGTGTTTCATGTGGTGAGTGTAGAGAACTGGAGGCCCTTCTTAATAGTAATAAGGCATCAGGGGTAACAACGCATCTTAAAATTGCAACTAACAATTTCAAATACACTGGTGAATATCAGAGCCGTTGTAGCACAGAATACAGATAAAGACAGAGAGTACAGCAGATGATACACGATACTTGTATGTACTTTTTTTACCAGGTTAAAGCTGGCAAAGTGTATGCAACAGCAACAGAAGATATGGATGCTCTGACTTTTGGTGCAAATGTACTATTGCGTCACTTGACATTCTCCGAGGCACGCAAAATGCCCGTACAGGAGTTCCATCTGGACCAAGTGTTGAATGGACTTGAACTAAACCAGAATGAGGTAGTATACCTATCGAATTATTGCTATTGCTGATTTAATTTTACGTTGATTCAATAAATTTATGATACAGTTCATAGATTTGTGCATTCTTCTGGGCTGTGATTACTGCGGCTCCATCCGTGGCATCGGACCTAAGAGAGCAATTGAGCTGATAAAGCAACACCGCTCCATGGAGGAAGTGCTCCGTAACATTGACACCAACAAGTACCAGCCTCCAGAGAACTGGGACTTCGAGAATGCTAGGAGGCTGTTCCTCGAACCTGAGGTTATGGATCCTAAAGATATTGAGGTAGGTGACATTATAAATTAGTACTAATATATAGATTGTCATGTTGTGTAAAGAAGATACGGGGTAGAGCTGCAGGTATGTTTGTAGCACACACAAATGGGTCAACTCTACAGGGGTGGGACCACATTCTTACAATATATTATGTAAAATAGTAACAATGATGCCAGTATATGGCGAGTGTTGTGGACCAGAGATCTTTATAACTGGAAAAAAAAGCAAAAGCGTCATTTCATCTTAGTCCTCAAGAGTAACAACGCATCTGATTTAGATTCTAAATTAAAGATAGAGGTAGGTGCCTATGGATCACTGCATCTACTTACCATCGGGTCGAATATGTGCTCGTTGGAATATGTTTGTTGTGCTTATTCTATACACAAAAAAGATAGCATAAGAGAATCCATCACCCCACTTCTATAGGAAATTCCAGAGAAATCCTGTAGTTTTCGATAATCGACTGTATTCATCTCTTTTACGACAGACCTAAAATACCTGTTGTCGATCAAGAATATACCTGAAAAGGGTTATAACCGAATTTCACTTCGACATATACAGTAGCGAGTTAACTGGCGAACCTGGCGAATTAAGTAAAAAATCTCGTTTGAACGGCAATTAGTGAGTTAAGTAGCAAATTATCAATTAAGTTAAATGGAATAGTCAGCTGGTCTATTTTTTGGCGAGTTAAGCTCAATGTGTTGGCCTCTTGCATGTCTTCCGCCACCCCCAACTAAATTTGCTCATTCGATACTGTATTTATTGAAGTGTAAATCGGCCCTTGAGGAGAGAAGAGGAAATAAATATATTCAGGGAATGGTGGTGTCATAAGGAAACCCCCTCATCCCCCCCATCTATCCCGCGTATTTCATTAAAGGCGACTTAGGGTAATATCTAGATTTTGTAACCTGAGATAGATGGAAGTCAAATCTATGTAAAACTCTAAATTGCAAACAGGATGCAGTTTGAGTGCCAATCCTACTCTATGAATGATAATTAATTGGCGAATGACATCAATAAATGTTATCTATTAAACAGATGAAATGGACAGACCCTGACGAGGAAGGCCTGGTGAAATTCCTATGTGGTGACAAGCAGTTTAACGAAGATCGCGTGCGGAATGGAGCTAAGAAGCTCATTAAGGCGAGAACCGGTACAACACAAGGGAGACTGGATGGCTTCTTTAAGGTTTAACAATTTTGCTATGAAATTTATTTTGCGGTGTGCCAATTAAAAACCAGTGATAACATAAAATCACTCAAGCAAATGTAAAGCCCTAGTGCCCAAGATTAAGTAGAATAGTATTCTCCTTAAAGGAAGCTCTGAGCTTGGGTGAGGACCCGAAGCTATGTACCATGTTAGAAGGTAGGTGGACGGACCCTTCTCTGCCTAACAACTATATGGTATCACATTGCAATTCCACAGCTACAGTGGCAAGAATATGACAACTAACGGGGATTGGCAGAGTTTAAAGATAGTTCTTATCGAAACTTGTTATTAGATACTTGCCTGTAATTTTGAAACAGGCTTCAAGAACTGTTATTCCAAAGGAACGGGTCAGGAGCAGGGTCTTAACCGACTATAGCCCACAATTATTTTTATAAGAGAAAAGCCTATTGGATATCACTAGAATAGAATAGAATGGAATAATTTTTATTAAATATAGATCACATGTAACCTTCTTTCTTATATATAAAAAATCAAATGTCCATTAGTCTCGCAAAAGCTCGAAAATGGCTCCACCGATTTTGATGAATTTTTCGTGGATATTTGAGTGGGTCCCTGGATGGTTTAAAAATTCCATTGCGCCCGACAGGTGGCGCTGTTGTCGAGATCCAGAAATCACCCGAGGGAAGCTAGAGATCGCTAGTTCCTATTAAAAGGAAAGGGGTGGTATCCACCCTCTTACCTTTTTCTTCTGCCAAATGGCAGTGCCTGTACTACTGTGTTTTTATTTATTTATTTATTCACAAATTGCATTACATGTGACTTAGAGACTAAACAAAACATGCAAGTTCTAACAATCACGTGCACCTCGAAAGGCATAGCAATGAACAGGAGAGGGGCAGACACTTAAAAATTCTTTTCCTCAATGTATTCATTAATTGAATAATAACTTTTTTTAATAAGTATCTCTTTTAAAGATCTTATGAATTTATTAATATTTGTTTCGGCTTTTATGTATTCCGCCAATTTATTATAAATTTTTATTGACCTCGAGTAAGGACCTGTACTGTGTAATTTTAATTTAGATTTTGGTTGCAAAAGATTATTCTTATAGCGAGGTACGTTGTGTCGGGGCGCGTCTATGATTTTGGTGTAAAAACTTGATTGTCTTTTAACAAATTTACATATTTCTAATATATATAATTATTGGCTGTGAAGCCATACATCTTAGTCCTTATAAGTGATAATGCATCTTTACCCTTCTTTATTTGAAGTTGGCTGCAGGTTCACATGGACTGCAGTAGCCACACAATCGGTCAACATTACCGATTAAGATTTACCAAGAACCGACAGATTAAGTCATAATTATTACAGCCCATCACAAGCCCACTGCTGCCACAAAGCATATTTCTGAATCACCTGTGTCCATCGACTTCCCCATTGACATCTCTTACCAGATTGTCACTGCATATAATTCTTAGACATTGAATCCTAGTAATTTTGCGAATGAGGCCTGCCATTCTGCGATTACAATAAGTCAAGAGTTAAGGAGTGTGTGACTTCCTGGAACTGATTTATGAGTGCGTGCGCCGATCGACGTGATGGACCTGCTTCGTTAGCTGATACTCTAGAAGGCGAGGCAGTCACAAAGTTAGTGCGTGCATTCCACTCTTGTCCACGTTCATCGCTTTGCTTGTTTTATGTACCAATACAGTCCACGAAATTTTTATTGAAGAAACTCACGTTATTGGCGCGTTCATTTTGTGTAATCTTTTCTTCGGCCCTCCCCTTTGCTTATTAATACGAGGTTGCCATTTGAAAACCTTTTTCCCAAGTTTGTCGGTTCTTCGAGCTATATGGCCAGACCATTGCCACTTCAGCTTACTGATCCGCTGGGCTATATTTGGTTATTCTGGTTCTACTGCGGATATCCTCATTACAAAGTCTATCCACTCACAGAAACTACAAGCACAAAGTTACAGCCTATATACGTCCCACTGCTGGGCGCAGGCCTCCCCTCATTTCTGAGAGGGTTTTAGGGCAAGGAAGTGTCCGCCGCGCTGCCCCAGTGCGTGTTGGCGAACTTCACATGTCTTCGAAATATATTTTTTTCTTATTTCTCAGACATGCCGGTTTCCTCACGATGTTTTCCCTCGCCACCGAGCACGTGGTAAATCAGCACTTAAAATTGCAATTAACAATTTCATTTGTGCTGGCGGGGATCGAACCCAGGTTACTCGCGTTCTGTTATATTTACAGCGAGCGTTAACGCACGGCTCTACTACAAGCATAGCCCTTCCCATAGCTCACAGAGTGGCCTTGAGCTTACTCATAATATCAATAGTGAAGGACCATGTCTCAGATCCACATGTCATCTAGCAACACCCTCTATTATATACTTTTGGTTTTAAGTTTTGATATATACGCTTATATATGTATGAGTTTATATATATGTGAATATTAGTTGCTGTACATACTTCTTATTACACCTACCTCTTTTGTCTTTGCACTATAAGGTAGACTGGTAGATAATGCCTTAGGCATTAAATCCGCCTATATACATCAAATGTGTATATGAAGTGAAATAAATAAATATATGTAACGAGAAGATGTGTACTTATTTCTGGAATGATGCAAAGCCGATTGGAGCCTTCGATTCAATGATACAGTTCAAATATTCTGTGTAATAATAATCCAGCTGTGGACTGTCGTAGACAAACGATGATGTATAAATAGACCTAATTTTCAGGTGCTTTCAACCACACCGAATCCCAAAAGAAAGGCAGAAGAAGAAAAGAAAAACGCAGCCAGCAAGAAAGCCAAGACTGGCGGCGGTAGAGGAAGGAGGCCAAAGTAAAATTATGTTTAGCTAGTTGTAAGCTAGAATTAAGTATTATGTATGTTTGTTATTTGCCATCACTTGACTGAATATGTCAGGGCGGGACCTTTAAAATAACATAAGAAATTAATAAAAATATAAGCATTTTGTAATTATGATTATATGTTCTGATCGCAGCCTAATCCACACCTTAAAATAAATTACAATTGATAAAAATACCAATATAGTCATTGCAGCAACTGTTAGTGATTGTGTAACTTCTGAGACTTTTTTTAAATAAGGGTGATAAAACGAACACATAGACATTGAGGTCATAGACATCTACATCTGCGAAGTAAGATGGGAATGCCTTATATTTATTTGCCTTGTATTGCATCGGAACCTTTGAAATAACATAAGAAATTAATAAAAATATAAGCATTTTTTTAAATTATGATAATATTTTCTGATCGCAGCTTAATTCACACCTTAAAATAAATTACAATTGATAAAAATACCAATTTTAATGCTGCATCTGTTAGTGATTGTGTAACTTCTTAAAGACTTTTTAAATAAGGGTGATAAACGAACATCCTAACGGTAAGTGAATACTGACGCCATAGATATCTACATCTGCGAAGTAAGATGGGAATGCTTTGTATTGCATTGTATGCCAGTACAAAGGGTATCCAGTTCTCTACACTTACTGCATAACTTGACCTTTGAGGTCATTCATATTCACATAATATATCAGTTTTAATCGAGAGGTTGGTTTATAACTATGCTAGAGTCCGATAGGTGGCGCTGTAGTCAAGTTATTAACACATTCTATATTTATAGAACGAAATGACTATATCATATATTGCTTTAGTAACAAACTAAAAATTCTGGAGCAGTGTTGCCGGATGCCTTGAACCTGTAGTAGAAACTGCTAAAATCTGTATGCTATTGTTACGAGCTTAGGGCTCGTGACGTTTCAATTACCGAACACCAATTACAACTTAAAGCACAATTGTACTACTGATCATTTTAGTTCGCGTTATATCGCCTCGAAGTAGGTATTCGCTTGTTTTGCCATTTCAATACTGACCCGGATTGCGGTTCTTACCGGCCTTATTTACCGGGCCTCTTTTACTGAAACATCTAGAATATTGGAGTATACCTGTCCGGACTGACTAGGTGTAGAAAGTTCTAGCATGGAAATTTCTAGAAAGATCTTGACTCTCCTAGTTCTGTTATTCGATAGTAGATTTTCAGTCCTAGATAGTTTTGTTTAATTTCAACAATAACTTTTATTATCAAACAATTATTATTTTTTATTTTTATTACATTTAAAAATTAATTGCTAAGCAAGGTTTGTATGCAATCTTTGTATGTAAGACCTTCATTAGTATCTGTATTAAGTCCATCGCGTTGTTTTGTCTTTATTAAATTTATAGATGAGAAGATTCTCTTTTCTTATTCAGGCACTGGAACGAGGTAGACTAAAGGTTGCAGAAACAAACTTGTACATCGTAGCATATAATAAACTGCTGTAGTTGGCAGCATCACGGGCTGCAGTGACTTTACACCAGTAGGTTACGAGACCTCCTGAATAATCAGGCGCTAAATGTTTATTATTACGCAAAACCGCTACTCGGTGTATCAAATTTGGAATATTTACTGCCATATGTGACTAATGAATCAATTCTACGAGACTTGATAGCTTGTGGGTCAAGGAACTGCATTTGTAACACATCATTGCTGAATGATTTCTTATATTTACGCGAACACTACACATGATTAAAACTACTTTTACGGATTTTATCGCGTTTATTTTTACTTCTTATTTTTAATTCCCGACGTTTCGGACGCTTTCCAGCACCCATGGTCATGGGGGGACTGAGGTGACTGACGTCCCGATGTCATTGTTAAACCCGGAGTACCTTCAGCTTTTTTAATTATTGTTTATGGTCCGATCTATGCAAAATGAACTGACTATGTCTTGAGGTCTTGCAGTGGTATGCTTGGGTTTAGTTTTAATTTTATTGATTATAGGATCCCAAGCAGGTGGTAGTACCCAGCCTCCTTCTCTATTGAAATTAGGATGTTTTTTAATTTCAATAGCCTCACGTATCATCCTTGGTAGGAATCGGTGTTCTTTCGCGAGGATTTGTGGTCTATCAAATCTGATGTAATGGTTGGGGCCGTCTAGGATATGATCACAAACTGCAGACTTCCCGGAACGTTGATGCTTCACATCAGCTATATGTTCTTTTACGCGGGTCCTAATTGATCTTTTTGTTTGTCCTATATAAGAGAGACCACATTCACAATCAAGCTTGTACACTCCTGCATCTTGTAGAGGAATATGACACTTGACGGATGGTAGGAACTGACTGATCTTCTTCGACGGCTTGTAGAATGTTCTAATAGAAACTCGCTTCAAGATATAGCCAATCTTGTTTTTATATATGTATTTTAAAATACATAAGATATATTAGTTTATATCTTATGTATTTTATTTCCATGTATTACAATTTTTTTTGTTATTTTATTTTAGTATTCGCATATTAACTTTTTATTACACCTACTTCATTCTATCTCTGCATCATCCCAAGGTAGACTGGGAGAAAATGCCTTAGGCATTAAGTCCGCCTATATACCACTTGTGTATATGAAGTTTTAAATAAATAAATAAATCTTGTCTGTGACACCTCTGACATATGGTAGTACAGCAGGCACACGCTCGACTGTGGCTGGCTTCACTCGGTGACTGTGACGTAGGCGCGGGACCCGAAGCTTGTTGTCGTGCAGAACTTGCTTGACGTGCTGAAGCTCGGCGGCCAGGTGTTTGCTGTCACAGATCCCTCGTGCTCTCTGTAACAAAGAGCTCTTTGTTCGGGTCCCGCGCCTACGTCACAGTGACAGAGTGAAGCTAGCCACAGTCGAGCGTGTGCCTGCTATACTACCATATGTCAGAAGTGTCACAGACAAGATTGGCTATATCTTGAAGCGAGCTTCTATTAGAACATTCTACAAGCCGTCGAAGAAGATCAGTCAGTTCCTACCATCTGTCAAGTGTCATATTCCTCTACAAGATGCAGGAGTGTACAAGCTTGATTGTGAATGTGGTCTCTCTTATATAGGACAAACAAAAAGATCAATTAGGACCCGCGTAAAAGAACATATAGCTGATGTGAAGCATCAACATTCCGGGAAGTCTGCAGTTTGTGATCATATCCTAGACGGCCCCAACCATTACATCAGATTTGATAGACCACAAATCCTCGCGAAAGAACACCGATTCCTACCAAGGATGATACGTGAGGCTATTGAAATTAAAAAACATCCTAATTTCGATAGAGAAGGAGGCTGGGTACTACCACCTGCTTGGGATCCTATAATCAATAAAATTAAAACTAAACCCAAGCATACCACTGCAAGACCTCAAGACATAGTCAGTTCATTTTGCATAGATCGGACCATAAACAATAATTAAAAAAGCTGAAGGTACTCCGGGTTTAACAATGACATCGGGACGTCAGTCATCTCAGTCCCCCGGTGACCATGGGTGCTGGAAAGCGTCCAAAACGTCGGGAATTAAAAATAAGAAGTAAAAATAAACGCGATAAAATCCGCAAAAGTAGTTTTAATCACATCATTGCTCAAATCTTATTTTTTACCTGCTTTGCCCCTTCAATAAAAAAGTCAAGGCATTTGAGTTTGAATGCTTTAATATCTTCTTGATGTAGAGCGATTGAACTCGTAGAGACGCGGGAGACTGATTTGTAATGACGTGGATTGTCAATCTGAATTAAACCGACAACCGTCTATGTAACATTCCAGTAAAGTTTTAAAAACAGTCGCCATGTTTTCATGCATTTTATGAGATTGTATCAGCTTGCTTAAGGGAAATTCTAAAAACTCTAAATAAAGCTTTTTGTATGGATTTTTTGATCTGAACAATATCGAATCAGCGTTCAAGTGATCCGTAAGAGCGGTTTCGGTGTAATATAATTTTAGTGCGCCATACTGTTCTACAATACGACAAACTGCTGCTCTAAGCGAAAGCCATCTAGTTTGAACTGGATGGAGGATTTTATGAGGCTTTAGATCTAATAACTGCAAACACTCTTAGAATTCCAGTTCTTGTGGGTATGTTATTAAAATACAGTCAAACCTAGATAAGTGAGAGCTCAAGGGACCGCGATCTCTTTTCTCTTATAGAGGTTTCTCACTAACCCGAGTTCCTAGCTTACAGAGTTACAGAAGGGGTCTGTCTGACTTATAGAGGTCTATAAAAATACGGTAAATATGACTATAACAACATTTACAATTATTATAACAACATTTACTTGAAAAAATGCTGTTCTTTTGCGATTCTGTTTTTAAATTTTGTGTACGTTTTCAAGTTTATAAATATTATCAAATATTGTTTTATCAACCGCCGCATATTCATAAAATTTGTGAAGCGTCTCCAATGACTTTAAAGCTTCTCGTTTTGTTGTAATTTCCTCCACCTCTCTATTCAAAATGTGTGATTGGTTCATTTTCACTGTCATTTTCGTCAGTGCACGAGTTCGCACAGTTTTGAACGATATCGTCTTCGGTATATTCTCCGGCGGTAGTCACATCGTCGTCAGTCTGTACAAAGTCTTCAAAGGTTGTCGTTGACACATTATCAGTGGCATCGTGGGACACGAGCTTGGCCCATTCTTCATAGTAGGTGCAACTTCAAGCTCATTGTCCAGTTCAATCTCATTTTGCTCGATCATAAAGTCTTGGTGAGCTGGACAGATACTGTAATTATAAATGTCTCGTATGAGTTTCGGGCCCTCTTGACAAATTTAAACGGGTATACCATGCACAGGCATGGAAAGAGTTACATACACACTTCAATACAAACAAGTGAGGATTTTCGGAAACTAGACGGGATGATAATGAATTGTGTTCTTCCATCATGGCATTCGCACTATCAGCAGCAAAACCGGTAAGATTTTCCATTGCGATGTTATTGTTACTAAAAACTTTTTTAATAAATGTTGTATAGCTTTTCAGCAATAGTCTCTTCAAGGGGAAAGCCTCTGCAATAAACGCGCTAATATGCATGCAATTGCTTAACACATCCCTTATCTGTGCTTTCATCGACGATAAAAGAAATTTTTGTAACTTTTCTATTATCATCTGTTCCAGTTGTGTCGGTCACATTTTTTACAATAGCTGTAGGTTTTGTTCTGTCACAACTAATACTTTTTGCAATTTGTGAATATTATGTTCAGCTATAAACGCTGCGAGCAAAATTTCTCCTATTTTGACTGGTTCAATATTCTTGTTTGAAAATAAATCTATTATTAATGTTTGCGAGCTAGATCCACCAGGACTTGAATTTACGTGTTTGTTTGTTTTCGTGTGTCTGAAAAGATCATTCTTCCCAGCACTTGCAATTTGTACTGTGTTACAAAACGTACTAAAAGCAAAGTAATCACCTTTATTATAGGTCGCGCCACGACAGATAAAATTAAAAAGATTCCACTGCGCATGTACAATCAAGCAGAAAAATAAAAATTTTATTATGGCATTTTAATATGTAAAAAGTTAAAGGTCGACATTATAACTACACATCAGTCTCCACGAAAACGGAACGATATATTTATATATCATCGTTAGGTTTTAACTGCTTCTAAATAATATTCTGCACTTTATGTACACTTAGTTAAAGAAATAAAATATTTTGTATTTGTATTTTTGTATTTGTAATTGCTGTTAAAACTATACTATGCGATAGCCTTCGATTATAAGGATATTTTACATGCAATAATTTGCAAAAAAATCATCGTGTAGAAAATAACAAAATATTTACAACTTTATACAATATATTACGAATTACGCTATTTTAAATAGTCCCAAAATAATTTATAAAGTAATAAATATTTGCACACTATTTGAAAATATTATAGAACAATATTTTTAAAAGTACAAAAATAATCGCAAAAATTTAAAATTTTATAACAGGTAGTCGCTAACACTTTCGATATCGATAGTACACAAGACGACACAAGAAGGTGCGCGGGCGACGGGACGCGGGGAGAAACTACTTGGGAGTAGCGCGTCGCCCGTTGCTATGGTTTCGCTTCCCCGTACCTCAGACCTCACCGTACCGACACCTATTTTTCGCTTCTACGCACTTCCTTGACTCGTGGCGTTGCCTACACTAGATCTCAACCACGCCTTATAGAAAGAATCTTCCATCCAATTCGGATTAAACTTTTGCTTCACTCTGAGTTCTTTAGATGTCATAATGGTTCACAAAAACACATACGACATGACGAATGCGAGAGCGAAGGCGAAGTACCATGGATAGCACGCTAAAATCTTTGGGGGATTTCCCGAGCAGAGCAAGTGACACTTGTAAATACTAACTAATTAGGCACGTTGTGAAAAAAAATAATTAACCATAAAGAAATGTAATTCCATAACAAACATACTTTTTTATTTTAAGCATTAGTATTCTTAAAGTAAAAAATACCCTATTCAGATGCCATCTTAAAGAAATCCATGTTTCAGTGGCCTGGATCCCAGGCCACAGTGGTATCATTCATGGTAACGAAACAGCTGATGTACTCGCTAATAATGCAATTGCTAATGGCATTCTACAAATTACTGACACCTAATTTTGCTAGCTAAAAGGAAACTGAATGAAAATTGGAATAAACTGTGGGAAGTTTCCAAAAATATTAAGGGAAAGCACTATGCTGCCATCCAAGAGGTTATTCCTCCCAAGCCTTGGTTCTTTAAATTTAACAAAGCAAGTAAACATGCAACTTAAATCATTTGTAGATTAAGAATTGGACATGCTTGTACACATGTACATCTGGCAAAAATCAAAGTAAGGTATAACTCATTGTGTGAATGTGGCTTAGATGAAGGTTCCACAAACCATATTTTTTTCAACTGTCCCAAATTATCCTCCTCCCTTTATGATTACCTTCCTTCTTATATTCCTCGACCTACAGATTTTAATTCTCTTTTAACATATACCAGTACTCCTTTTGTGTACATCTTATGTGATTTGATTAATACTAATAATATGAAACTTTAAATCCTTGTCACTTTTAACATACTAATAAGAGTCTAACACTTGTGTTTGTCATATTTGTTCTAGGTAACTCAAAAAATAGATTTGTCAAAATTCTCGGAGGAAAACTGAATCCTTGTATTATCACAGACTCTTATTTTAATTAAACTCATGAGCTTTCATTTTTCACTCAATACGCCATTGGCGAATTTAATCAAACCACTACAAAAGAAAGAAAAAGAAGAAGAATATAACCATGCAATGATGTGTGTAACGCGGTATCTCGTCGCGGTATCTAGATCTGTATCCAGTGCTAATCTATATTACACACTGAAAATATATATATATATATATATATATATATATATATATATATATATATATATATATATATATATATATATATGGAGAAATATGTATATATGGCAACACTGTTCTGGAGTAAATTAATCGCGCCACCTACCGGATGGGGCAAAACAATGATACTGGGTCCGACTAGTTATATATAATACTATTGATCCTCTCCCCCCCCCCGCTTCGCACAGGTGATTTCTAGATCTCGACAACAGCGCCACCTATCATATCTAATTATGAATCTAAACCATCCAGGGATCCACTCAAACAAAAAAAAATTCATCGAAATCGTTCAAGACCTTTTCAAGTTATAGTGAGACTAACGGACAGTAATTGTAATATATATATTGAGATTACATTGTACTTTACATTCATACTGTATTAATTTAAGGCGATACCCCGACAAAACCTTGCGATAATAGTGCGTTTGGTTTTTATGTGTTTCTGTTGCTAAAGGCAACGCTCTAATCATTTGAGGATTACACTAATGGATATATAATTTAAAAATCCGTATTAATCACGTTTTATTTAATTTCTTAAGTTCGCGCTTTTCTTTTTTAATTAAGACAATTCCAAAATTTGGGCGTATTCCTTACGCGATATAGGGTAAAGGTTGGCTTTATGGTGATAATAGAAAAAAACTTAAAATTTTATTTCAAAATTAACATTTATTAGAAAACCTCTTTACTTATTACAATAATCAGACTTTTCTTTTCAATAATTATTAATCACAGCAACTTAAATTCTTAAACATTAATAGGAAAATCAGATCAAACAAATCTTTTTGGTGTTGGCAATATGGAGATACGGGGGCAATTTGGTGATACCATATGTGGCAATATGGTGACAAGTCTATTCAGGTGCCCAATCACTGTCATCAGTGCCTGAAAAGTCTACTTTATCACAATTATCACACAGAACTGTGGCGACTCTGTGCCAGTACATTCTTGGTGGTACCATTTGCCGCAGCTCATGCACTCTACCCATACAGCTCCGTTCCTAAGTGCCACATCTTGGGAGTAGTGAACACCGCAATAGTCACACATCGTACTTTTATTTGATTTTGGTGTTTTCTCTACCTTGACTCTTGGTAGTTTACGCTTCAGGTTGCTTTCAGTTGAAGGTCCAGGAGTTGGAGAAGCAGAGGGGACACGAATCGAGGTAACGGTCTCCTCACTGGTAACGGCGACTGTGGTTTCGTTTGATATGGCAACGATGTTTTCTTCAGGACTGTCCATGTTGTTCGTGCTTTGAGGTGTTAAATATCGAGCCTGTGGATTCCGCTTAGCTCGTCGGGTACTAGAAGAAGAAGACTGTGGTACCTCAGGAACGGAAAGTAAAGAGAAAACTGAAGGTGACGCAGTTTCACGATTGACAGCAGAAGCTTGGGCATTATCAGTGGAAGATTCAATATTCTGTGACTCACTCACTTGGCTGCATCAATGATGGGGCAATACTTTCATCAGAAATGGCATTTCGATCAAATGGCGCAATGCCAGTTTTTCGAAAGCCGTTCATAATTATTGACGGCTGAAATGCATGCTCGTAGGCTGGTGTTAACAGGCGATAAAAGTCAAGCCTTGTTGGAGCACTCGTTGGATGTTGAAGCTTATAATCATTTAGCACTTTAGCCCATGCATTTTTCAGTGACTTGTAAACAGAAACGTCCAGAGGTTGCAGGAGATGGCTTGAGTGACTTGGAAAAGTGAATAGATGGATGCCATTTTTTGTAGGGAAATCTATAACATCTTGGCTGACATGGGTAGAGTGAGAATCCATGATTAAAAGTACCGGTCTAGCTGGTGGAATATGAGCTTCAAAATGATGCATCCACTCCAGAAATAGTTCAGAGTTAATCCATCCGTTTTTGGATAATCTCATGATAGACCCTACCGGAGCACCATTCGCTAGATCATTGACCATTCGGACACCTTTAAAATGATCAAGGGGGGTACAGACGCTCCGCTCGCACTACAGCACCCAAGCACCGTTTGTGTGACACCTTTCTCTGCAAAAGTTCTACTGTAAATTACCTTCTTTCCAGTTTGAGTGACAATTTTTGACGGTTTTACGACGAACGTTACACCGGTTTCGTCGCAGTTATAAATCCTTTCAGGCTTTTGCAGAATATCCAGCTCAATAACGACGTCCAGTAGCTTTTTATAAAAATCGTCAATGTTTTGTCTGTTAGCAGTAACAGCTCGGCATGCTGCAAGCTTTTCTGGCGTGCGCAATGAAAGCCCGTACCGTTCTTTAAACGACCACCACCAATAAGGCCCAGCTTTACGTTTAGCATCGTTAAACTGGTGATTTTTTCCTGCTTGTCTGCTAAAGCGTAACATTTAGCTTTGATGTCTGTGACGCTGAGACCAAATCCTAGTTCTTGCATTTTAATTATGTAGGAAACAAACTTAAATTCAAGGTCGCTGTCTAATGCGAATGGTCTCCCAAGTTTAGGTAAGTCGAAACTTTCACCTCCATGAGTAACTATGTGTCTTCTCAAAGTAGACCACGGTATGCCATATTCCTTCGACGCCTTGTACACTGACCAATTATCCTTTATAACTTTCATATAAGCCTCCTTGAAGCGTGAAGAGTCATAATTTCTGCGTTTCTCGCCCTTCATTTTCCTTTTATTTGCCTTTCCGGACTTGTTCCTGTAAGAAAAATCATCCAATACGTAAGATTATAACCCGGACTAATGAAACACAACCCGATATTTTTTTTAACGGAAAGATACAACATTTCGAGCTTCATCTACCCTGAAAACCCCATTCAAATTAAGCTTGAAATAAAATAAAAATAAGCTATGTAATGTTTTTGGTAATTTGGTGATGTTTACGTACCGATTATCCTCCATTTTTTCGCATATTTTGGCGCGAAACAAATAAACCGCGTCCGGTGAGGACAGCGACCAGCGGCCAAATGAAAGAGAGATGAACATACTCGCCTTCAGTTCATTGAATGAACGCAAAACTCGCGCTGGGCATTATAAAGACCGTTGAAAGCAAAATTATCACCGTATTGCTATATATCACCATTTAGCCAACCTTTACCCTATAGTAGCGAGAGCGCGTCAATTGTATAGGACCGAACGCTTAAGGTCGATCGCTAGGGGTCATGCCTTAAATAAATAAATAAATAAATATATCGAAATCACATTAAACAGAAACTATGCAAATATTATGTTGAAGCCGTAGCTGCAGGGACAATGATTGGTAAATTGCAAGTTCTTACGAATATATTGAGCATTGTTTCTGTTAAAAATTTTCGATGTGAAAAATGTCTTAGATCCTTATAATAATCTTAAATTCAATTGAAATGTTTTAACCGACTTCAAATAAACGGGGAGGTACTCAATTTGACTGTATTTTTATGCGTTCCCTCAGAACTTTTGTCTAGATAAATCGATTTTGATGATTCTTTTTTATTTGAAAGCTGGTGCTTCTCATGTGGTCCCGTACAAATATGATCAAGATCTGACCGGTAGTTTATGAGTAATCCTTAATAATGCGTATGTAATTGACTTCATAGATGATGTTTTCATTTTATTTATATTGAAGTCGGTTGTACAAAATTTTTAATTTTACCACTTGTTATTGTGACAAAAACCGTCAGACCTGACTATAAATAACTAATTTTCTTTTTTGAAATTTTCATTTTAAAGATTAAAGATTATATTTTGTGTTAAATGTCAATGTGTATCAACAATGTCTAAACTGCAATGTATGTATAAATGATTTGATAAGAACATGTTTATTATTTAAGCCGCGTGGTGACATCGTAACAGAGTCCATCATATCATATACAAACCCATTTCGTTCTGTAGGTGTCTTCTGAGGTGACTAACATTAAAGAACGAAGGAAGAACGACAAATATTAAGACGATAAATGGCTTTCTAACCTTCACGTTTACGTCAGGCGTGAAATACCCATACCGGCGACGGGCTGAACGTCAAAATTGCGAAACATTGCGTATCGCCATCGCCAATTCTTGGCGATTGAGGCGAATTCTGCTTACCAGACTAATTGTATGATATTTTATTGCATTTTAACTAGTAATGACTGCTAAAAAGGATCTGACTATCATAGAAACGGGTATAGGAAAAGCCTAAAAGACAGCCAGCGATAGATTGCTATTTGTCATCTTGTGTCCACCGAGTATGATACCGAGAATTGCACGAGGAAAGCTTCAATAGACGGAGATGGGAGAAATTCATGTCCAGCAGTTAACTATTACAAAATGTTAACGCGTTTCATTTTAATTTATTTTTAATTCCCGACATCTCTGGTTATTTACGGCACCCATGCACTTGGACTGACGTATCTGACGTCCCGATGTTATATAATTAGCCCGGCCTATATTAAGTTTCGGTCCGATCTATGCAGAAAGAGCTCACGAATCTTGAAGTCTTACGTAGGTATGGATTTATAGAATCCCAAGGAAGAAATGGTAGCACCTATCTATTGAAATTAGGATGTTTTAAAAAAGCGTATATTCATATTTCCCAACAGGGGGAAATATGACATATGTACCTAACCTACTTAATTGGGCGTGAACAGTGTACTAAAGTATTCACATTTAAGTAACTAAGCTTCTATGTCTTACAGTGTCCCCCAAGGTAGTATCCTGGGCCCCTTCTTGTTCCTAGCCTACATTAAAGATGTCACGTCAATACCATTACCTCAAGCGACTGTAATTTGCCATGCAGATGATACTGCATTCATCTTTTCTGAAGACTCATGGCTGGGCTGCTTTCAAAGTGCTAATCGTGGCATGACCAATAACAGAATGGCTTGATCGTAACTTGCTGAATTTTAACGTCACTAATGCTGAGGACACTAACTGGAAAAATCAATGGCCATCATCGCGATAAAAAATATTGCGTTAATTATTAACGCGTTAAAAGAAGTTGGCCACACTTGAACGGTCAATGTCAATACTCATTTTAGCTATAATATTGGTGTTAATGTTCCTTGAATTTGAAGAAAGATGGGCGTTGACGCTGCTACACTGTAATTCATGAGTGTACATTTTTATTATATAAAATATTTTATCATTGCCAATTGAAGAAAAAAATAACACAAAGAAAAAGAAGATCGATCCAAATGCGCAGGAAAAATACACTGGATGTCTAATTAAGGTTTATTCATTGTTTGCCCGCGCACAAATTTCACTTAAGGTGATATCTCAAAAATTTGGTAGTTTTTCTATTTAACATATTTTTTTAAGTTTATAGATTACAAACCAATAATTTAGTATATGATTTTTGACTAGGTATATGACCTTGGATATTGCATAAACGGAAAACACAATATCATGTAATTTACTCGATAGAAAAAAAAGTCAAAGTAGGCTCTAATTAGTTACATCCACAATATTTTTACGAATAAGTTCATGGAATTATTTTTTTATAGGATAGCGTGACAAACGAGCACACAGTCCACCTGATGGTAAGTGGTTGCTGTGGCCCATAGACATCTACATCTATCCTCGATTACGAATCAAAATGCAGATGCGTTGTCACCCGTGAGGACTAAGATGGGATGCCTCGTTTCCAGTAAAAAGGGTCTACGGATCTCTACACTCACCATACGAAACACAGCAGCATTAAGTCACTATTCAACGCTGATATTCTGCGAGAGCGTGGTTCTTTCCCGGTCGAGCCAACCCATTCGTGCTACAACTATACTACTAATATAACTGCAGCAACTCTACCACGTCTAAAAGTATATATTTTTAAGGCATAGTAAATAATCGTATCTAAGTTCCCATAAACCATTTTTTCAATGCATAACGAAGTTTAGTTAAAAATAAATAATATTGTTTGGCTCTTACTTAGTTTTTTCCAAGCGCGTGCTCGGTATAGCTATCTCATAATTTGCCTATTATGAAGTAATTGCATCACATTCATTTTAACACTCCCTCAGTCGTCCGTGAGCTTCACGGACAAAGGAATAAGCCACGCCCCCAAAACTACAATTCATTTTCAAGATATCCTTTTTTTTGCGCCCGAAGCAATTAAGGGCAACCCTCCAGAAAGCGGGGGAGGGAGGCAGTGAATGCTCATAGCATACCACGCAGCCGGCTGCGTGGTTATGTGGAGACTTTTACCCACTAAACACTGCCTTTTAGGGACTGGCTTACTGGTCTAACTAGAGATCTCTAAGACTTATCGAACGCGACCCCCCTTGGCAGAAAAGGGGGCGCAAAAGGTATCCTCTTAAAAGACGGCCAATACAAGCATGAATAAATTTGGTCAAGTGCGAATTAGATTCACGCACCCAGGGTTCCGTACCACTGCACAATATATATTTACACCTACAAAAATTGTGTTTCTCTTGCTTATCTCTTTATTTCGTATCATGTTTATCTTTAGTAGGAAAACAAATATTTTAATTCAACTTTACATATTGTGCAAGAAAAAAAATGAAGGATATATTCTGCGACCTACTAGCTAAACCACGCAATTAAAAGCAAAAAACTTATTCCTGGGATTCGTTTGAATGTCAGCTACTGATTTAAAATTACTTAGCAGAGGTGGGCCTTTGATAGAAAAACAAAAAAAAATTTCGTGTTACCAATCCCTGCTAGAATTGCTAGCAGTTATTTTACGATATTTAGCTACAGAAGCTTACATTATTTGTTCAAGATATCTCACCAAGTAATTTCCAATATTGTAAGGGAATACTACGCTGCTGATATCTGTACCAAAGGACATGATCAAGGTACGTGAGAAACCAACCAACGGGTGCAATAAGCATTGGATTATGGACATACCTACATTTCCTCATTGCTTGGGAGCAATTGATGGTAAACATGTCATGATGTCACCGATTCACAGTGGATCTGAATGTTTTAATTATAAACATTTGTTTAGTATTGTTTGGCTTGGTAGATTGCAATTTTTGTTTTATATTTTGCGATGTCTGAAACGAGGGTAGAATCAGCCATGGTGGTGTATTCAGAGACACTCTGTTATTTGAAAACCTTCAAATTCCTTACGTTTACCACAACCTGAATCCCTTTCTGTTTGCGGTGTAAAATATGGCCTATGTTTTTGTTGCTGACAATGCATTTCCATTGCACTCTAACACAATGAAATCTTTTCCCGGCGAAAACCCCGAAGGAAGTATGCAACAAAAATTCAATCGTTAAATCGTTTAATCGTTTTCTTCTGTATGTATTTTTGTGGGAAACGCATTTGTTGTTATGTCAGCACGATTTCGTGTACTTAGAAAACCTATAGCACTCAAGCAAACGAAACTTCAAGTGTCGTGATGGCACATGCTTTGATACAAACTTTTTAAGAAATAGTCGTAATTAGCGGTCTATTTCATAGAATACTATATAATACACAATAGAATGGCTGTCAACCTATTTTGTACCGAGGTTCGGCGTCGCCAGGAGCACACATACAAGCAATTACGTGGTATTATCAGTTAATCACTACTACAAACTCGATTCGCTGTGTTGACAGACGGATTTTAATACATATTTACTTATTTGTAAATAGCGTGCAATTTGGCATTTTCTAAATAATTTGCATGCGAAATTTGGAAATGATTGTAACGTCAAAACACATCCCGTGTTGACATTTATACGTGTGAATTGACGTGTTGTGGCATTTTAGTGGCTACGCGGGCTCCGCCCACACCCCGTTCTATTATGTATGTATTATAGTATTCTATGGTCTATTTACACCCCATGAGGCTACACTGACACAATTGTCAAGAGAGAATAAGCCCAGGAACTTGGAAACAAGACATTGGTGAAGGCGAAGACGCTTTCAGGTCATTGAGCAGCAATCGATGTTCGGAATAAATTCCCGGAACATTTTTCAGGATCATGAATTAGTGGTAAGAAGTCAAACATAAAATCTAATAGATTTATGTACCTATTTAATTCAAACATTATTTTAATTTTTCACTACATTTTTTATAATTTGATGTTTTTTTCCGTATTAATGGAAATAATCGAAGTTAGTTCCCAAAAGCTTGGACCCGCGGTAGCTGAGTAAATTTCACAGTATGCGAGCCACCCGGAGTCGATCCCTGCCTGCACCAATAAACTTGTTAATTTAAGGGGAAATATAACCTCAAATGGCTTAGCAAGATCCTCCGTTATGCCGAAAGTATTGCAGCATTAATTTTGCAATAAATGTATGGTAAAGTTGAGAATTAATGTTAAGGACTATGTTAGACGAAAACACGATTCCGTAAATTTTTCTCAATAGAAAAAAAAAATCCAAAGTTACCTCCAAACAACAATAAACCGCTGTTATTCGTAAAATACTTTAAATAGGATCATGAAACTTTGCATACTAACTGAACTAACTATAAAGCAGTGCTTATGTTATTTACATTTTTTAAAATACCATTATTTTCACTGTAAAAAGAAATTACTTAAACTATCGGCGTATTGAAGGTTGTGTCGCTCTTACGATCAGAATACACATTACGCAACAGGACGATGTCAAATTAAAATGGGAAATAACCGTAATTAAAATAAGAAGCGACTGGGTTGGCGTTAAGAAACAGGCATAAATATGATAAACCTAATGAAATAAGTATCTAACGACCTATCTACTTACAGTATTAGTGATTACAAACATGTCGGTACTTAGCATACGACGCGCGGGGAAGTGGGGGCGAAATTAGAATTTGAGCTGACTTACTATATCACCTTAAGTGCTGGTTTACCACGTGTTTGGCGATGACAGAAAACATCATGAGGGGTTTTCCTCACGATGTTTTGCGAGGCGTCCTTTGCCCAGCAATGGGACGTATATAGGCGGTAACTAAGTTCTCAAAACCGTTCAGATTCCATGTAGACACACTAACGTCCCGTCATTACCATACACGGAAGGCCCTAAAATGTAAATCTAAACAGCTATGCAAATCCCAGTCACAAAGCAACTGGCTTTTTAGTTACCATCAGAACCGCAGTTTTTTTTTGGTTATCAAGATGTTGCTACTTATCTGTTAGTTTCACACTCACGAGATGATATGGGTCAATCGATATTCTTACATCGCCACTAAGGATTGTTGTAATTAATTGTCTCATGACTTAATAGTACAGCTGCCAATCCCTTCTTTGATCTTATGCTAGGCGAGCTTGTCTTGCTTTTGATCTAATGACTGAAGTCTGAAGCAAACAACGACAGTATTCCCAAATTGTCGTCTTAGTCGAAAACATCATTATTCCGACTCAACGTTAAAAGAACGACGTAAATATAAAACTTCAATAAAAAAATATATCAATGCTGTATAATTTATCTTTATTAACAAAATAATAGAATAAATTTGATGAGTAATTTTCAGTACCATAACATTTCAAACAAGCATTCTATTCTTACCTAAATACTTCATTTTCTCTAAACCAGATACTAATCGCACCTAAAATCTCTACCAACATTCGTTAATTAAAATACAAATTAAATATTTGTACTTATTTCATATGTAGTTGAAATTTGATTTTACATCTTAAAAGCAATAACATTGTTTTGATTCAATAAATATAAGTTATAAATTCATAACAAAAATTCTTTATATTTTCTTTATTTTGCACATAACAGATTAGAAAACTATCTTTTTTAATGTACTTACAAACGCATCACAAAATGACATCGCATTTTCACAACAAAATGGCGTCGATATGCATATACACGCACAAGTGTTTATAACTTCACCCGAGTTGAAGTAACACAACCGAAAATATAAGTAACAGCCAAAAACAATACATGGATTACATTCTTAATAAAAATTCTTACTAGCGATGCGTCAGTGATTACACACACACACGTATATACAACATGTAACACAATTAACGCACTTTGAGAAAGTAGTTTGTTCAGAATCGTTTACTGAATAGATTCCTATCATTTTTAATATAGGTAATTTTTTATCCCAAAAATAATTATACGTAAATTACAGTCCCACTAAATCTGTACAGTCAAAACAAACTAAAATGGACCGTAACTTAAGGCGATAAGACTTTTAAGAGTGCACTTTTATTTGTATTATTACCAATTCTATCATTCAATAAAAATAAGGAAAAATGAACTTTATTTCAAGCACGTTAAAGTCTTTGCGTTCGTGGAAATGTACTGTGACCACAACATTCTTCCGGAATTAGTATAACTAATTTGATAAATAATCAGTGCATAAAAATGTTTAACTAAAAATTCAGTGTATGTATTATGATTATAACATAATATACTAATTGGGGTGTCTAAGGGTATGCGTTAATTACGTTACATATTGTATAAATAGATAAAGAAAATTGGGTTACAGTTATAGTGTTTGCTTTACTAAAGCAACGTTATGTTAGAGAGAGATTTCACTAATATACAATATAATTTGTAATGATCAGATTTTCATATTACTAAAAAACAGGGCAACATATTAAAAGCAGAATGAGAACAGATAATTTAACTGCAGACGGCTTACAAATTAAGCAAAGTTTTCTTTTAAGAAATTGATCAGTCCGTTAGTGGACGCATCGTGGGAGGATACTGGCTTGTTGTCTTGCAGTTCAGGCTCGATGGCTTTGGCCAGTTGTTTGCCCAGCTCTACGCCCCACTGGTCGAAGGAGTTGATGTCCCAGATCACACCTTGTGTGAAGATCTTGTGCTCATACATAGCTGTGAAAATAATGATTTATAAGATTTTGTCTCAGACACAGAATACTAAAATACACAAAAGAATGGCTGTCAACCTTATTTTGTACGAGGATTGGCGTCGCCGGGAGCACACATACAAGCAATTACGTCGTATTATCAGTTAATTACTACTATATATATACATATTTATATGTAAATAGCGTGCAATTCGGTATTTTCTAAATAATTTGCCTGCGCAATTTGGAAACATTGTAACGTCAAAACACATCTCGTGTTGACATTTATACGTGTGAATTGACGTGTTAGTGGCACTTTAGTGGCTACACGGGTTCCGCCCACTACCCCGTCTTATTATGTATGTATTATAGTATTTTTACTATGGTTTCAGATCAGTCGTGTGATATTTGGTTTGATTGTATTATGTAAATGAATCAGTATCAGTTAAAGATTTCGATGAACACTACTAGATACTAGACGGCCAATTCAGGACAAAAACTATGTCATAGTTGTAGATCGTGCGGGCGGCACGATAAATATGCTACGCAGTTGTATATTAATTTACGACAGTTACGGTTTTTAGACATATACGAATTTAACTTAGTCACATTAACACATTCAATGCGGCGTATTCCATTGAAGAAAAGATTTGTCGTAACCATGAAGATCCACCTTTAACGCTAGTAGACTATTAATTAAGGGTGACAAACGAGCACACAGTCCACCTGATGGTAAGTAAATGTTGTGGCCCATAGACATCTACATTTATCATCGATTAAGAATCAAAACGCAGATAGATGCGTTGTCATCCTGAGGACTAAGATGGAATGCCTCGTTTTCATTAAAAAACGGTCTCCAAATCTCTACACTTACCATACGAAACACAGCAGTATTAAGCTGCTATTTTACGCTGGTATTCTGTGAGAGTGTGGTCCTTCCCCGAGTCGAGCCGACCCATTCGTGCTACAACCATAATATAGCTGCAGCGTGGCTCTACCACGCACAAATATCTTAGGTATACTAAATAGTACATAATCTATTAGTGGTAAGAAACCACTGACCTCTATATATACAAGTACGCTGTATATAGAGGTCAGTGTAAGAGACCAATAAGCTGAAGTGATTGCTACTTCAGCTTACTCTCCTCCTCTCCTTTAGTTATCGACCAAATAAAACATCCAGAGTTAAATAGACATACATGCCTCCATCACCACTACAACAGCCCACTGTCCACTGCTGAAGGCCACAGGTGGCCTCCACCACAGATTTCCTTGTAGGCCGGACATTTGGAATAGTTTGCCAAGCTTCGCAGGCGGGTTGGCATCCGTAGTTTCTTATTACCCTGATTTGTTATTAGGAAGATGGCGGCGTGGCGCAATAGCTTAGCAATGAGTTATAGCGCTGAGGGCTGAGGGTTCGAATCCCGCACGGAAAGAGTATTTGTAAACGAGTATTTGTACGGCATACAAGTAATTGTTCCGGGTCTGGATGTTTGTCCTTGTGCAATTTATGTTTGTAAACTACCTCCACCATACAGGAGAAATTTCTAGTGGGGGTAACGTTTAAAAAAAAAACTCGTTTCTTGTTTCATTTCCTTCCTTCGTGTCTTACGACACCCGCAGAATACCACATTACTCTGTAAGTAGTAGATATTCTTAATACCACATTACTCTGTAAGTAGTAGATATTCTTAATACCACATTACTCTGTAAGTAGTAGATATTCTTAATACCACATTACTCTGTAAGTAGTAGATATTCTTAATACCACATTACTCTGTAAGTAGTAGATATTCTTAATCCGCCAACACAAAGATAGAGCACAATGCATGCAGAGTTACAATATCCAGAGTTAATAAAAAAATCCTTGGAAGAGGCAAAGTATACATACCGATGAGCGCTCCAAGAGTGAACGGCGTAAGTTTCTTCACCACGATAGAGTTGGTTGGACGATTGCCCAAGAACACCTTGTGAGGTAGAATCTTTGCGATGGATTCTGGCGCCATTCCAGATTTTTCTAACTCCGCTTTAGCCTGATTTAAAACAAACGACTTTATGTACTCACTTATATTTTTTGTCTTTATTTCTTTAAATAGGGTTTTATAAAAGTATTAAAATGCCACCCCCATTGTATTTACATTTTTATTCATCTTTTCTGAAGTCCAAATCAGATGATTTCGTACAGCATTCTGGCTTCCTTAGACAATGGCAAAGACATTATATTGTAACAAAATCAAACATTCAATTTACTTACATTAAATTAACACACCAAATGCACTCCACTATTTTTTTGTTATAATTAAATACCGTCTATCAATGAATAAAACTACAGCTTAATTGCCTCGAATTGTGTTACACCATTACGGCCTGTCCAAAGTCCACTGCTGAACGTAGGTGTCCCTCATACAATGTCTCATAGTGGTCTATATTTGTCATAGTCACCATGCTTGGGAGGCGTGTTGGGAATCGCAATATATATATATATATATATATATATATATATATATATATATATATATATATATAAAATCGGGATCTCGGAAACGGCTTCAACGATTTTCATAAAATTTTGTGTGTAGGGAGTTCCAGGGGCAATAAATCGATCTAGCTAGGATTTATTTTTAGGAAATGTCTTTTTGTCCGTGTTTTAAGGCAATGAAAAACTACTACAATATCGTTAGAATAAGAAGGTAAATTTTGACAGTTTATTAATGATTACAAATAGCTTAATTGGTATATTGGGCGGTCACAAAATCGTAATACCATGGTTCGAGCCCAGACCGGACCGACCGACTTTTTTTAATTTTTTTTGTCAAGTTCCTTTCTTTTTTTGAGAAAATCTATTTTTCGAGCCCTTTATTTAGTATTTTTTAAAAACACGAAAATTTAAAATAAACTTATTGCACTCATGATTTTTTATTCAAATAATCAGTTCAGTTTTTTCTATTATGTCGCTAAGATCAAAAAATATTATTCGTATTTCATCAGTATGTAATTTGTATCTAAATATAATTTCCAAAACACACGAATTAAAAAAACCGAGCGAAAAATACCGAGCGAAAAATACCGAGCGAAAAATACCGAGCAAAGCTCGGTCAACCGGGTACTCAAAAATAACACGTCAAACTCTTTTTTAGTCGATCAAACAGAAAGAAAGGGTTGCAATATACACTACCATGGTTTTATATGATTTTAATCATATATCCTTATATAGAGAAATATACAGTGTTTAAAGGGAGGTTATGTCAAGACAGGAGCAGACACAATAATGATCGTCGAACGAGCTCTGAATTAATTGAATTGTTTACCAAAGCAATGTCGTTATAAACTAAAACGTTAACAAAACAATTTAGTACTTACCTCTTCAGAGGTTTTTCCTTTCATTAGGGCTTCCGTTTGCGCCAGGAAATTGGCCAACAGGATTTTGTGATGCACTCCGTTCGAGATGGGATTATGCGACTGCGCCGGCGCTATGAAATCGCACGGGATCAATCTGTTAAACATATCCCGATTAAACAAGTGGGTTTATTATGTTACTAGTAAACATAATTATTCTTCTTTTGCTAATTTAAATCGTGCGTACAGTAGTGGCGTAGCAAGACGGGAGCCAGAGGCAGCCATAGTCACAGGTAGCACGAAAAATATTTTTTTAAATAATATACAAAACTAGACGGTACGGTACGAGACGGTATGGGATATTAGCTATTCTTACACTAAAGTCTGCTTATAATAACAACATATATAAAACACAAGTTAGAGGAAAAAGAATTTTACCTAGTTCCTTGGTGTATCAGTTGGTAGAAGGCGTGTTGTCCATTGGTCCCCGGCTCCCCCCAGACGATGGGTCCGGTGGAGTAGTCTGCCTGTTGACCTTCCCGCGTCACGTACTTGCCGTTACTCTCCATGTCTCCCTGCTGGAAGTATGCTGCGAATCTGGTAACAATAAATTTGGAACAACACAACTAATAATTCTAGTTCTTTTCAAAAAGGTTTTTTTCAACTTTGTGTCATTATAATCAGCGTAGGATGGAGCTGACATATCCGTTCGGGATAAAAAGCCCCTAAATAAATAAAAAAAGAGAAAAAATATGTAAGCATAAAGTTTGTCACATTCTGCGGCTATTACTTTTCAAAACATTAAAAGAAGGACTTCTTAACAAGTATACATATACATACAGATATAGTTATTAAATTTCATTAGGTCATTTATTAATCATCATTAAGCCATTGACCAAGTAATAATTGCGCTCAAACAAGAATGCATAATATCACTTCCAGTCTCTATTGTTCAACGTAAATTCGATTAAGTGAAGATTAAAGTCGGTATATGAATAATTTTGCACTCGGCGATCGAACAAAATAAAGTAACCGTCATGAATGTTTCTTCTAATCTTTGTAGTCTTCTTTCATTATTTTACTATGTACTCATAACTTTTAAACATTATTTGTTTAGACTACAAAAAATGGTGTATTTTTATTTTATCAGTTTGTTTGTGTGTCGTGCCGTTTAATATAAAATTATGTTAGTGTTGTACATTTCTCATGTAAGTGAATTTTAATTCTTTTGACAAATAAATATCTTAAAATCACAATAAATAAATCACCATATGAAAAAGAATATGTACCTGTGTAAATATTGATCGTATGGCAAAAGGGCATGTGTCTCTGCTCCGAAGAAGTTGTGGTACCAGATACCGAGTAACGCTAGGATAACTGGCGCCTGCGTTTGAAAAATAAAATTATAAATAGTAAATACTAATGGGATCAGTGTGAGGGCAGAACTCGTAAGCTGTATACATATATAATTTACAAATTTTGGGGAACAATGAGGCTGGCATGTCTCTAAAGATTTTGACAGCTCCGTGGCGCAGTGGCTTAGTAATGAGTTACAGCGCTAAGGTCCGCGGGTTCGAATCCCGCACGGTACAAGTATTTGTATAGCCTACAAATAATTGTTCAGGGTCTGGATGTTTGTCCTTGTGAAATTAATGTATGTAAACTACCCTTACGATACAGGAGAAAATCCTAGTGCGGAGGTAACCCTTAAAAAAAATAATAGAAAAACAATGTATCTATCACTCCACCTTATATCATAAGTATTGTAAAAATCAACTAACTTGTTGGTCTAGTAGTTGTAAGTGCGACTCCCGATTATGTGGTCTTAGGTTCAGATCCCGGGTCAGGCTAAATCTGTTATTCAGTTTTTAACAAGAAAATTTCTAAGTAGCAGCTCGGAGTCTAGAAGTTGATAATGTTTTACCATCGTGTCTCAAAAAGCACAAAGATCTCTCTTGAGTTTTGTTGCTGGATAAAACCAATAGGATGGCACCTATCGGACTACTCAGTACTGGTTTCATCATCATTACAATCCATCTATGTCCGCTGCTTAACATAGGCCTTCCACGTTGATTAGAGTCATAGGAAGAATATTTGCCATTGTTACGATGCTCTGCAAGCGGGTTAACAATCGCAATTTTTTTTAATTCTGTTATCAGAAAAATGTAACTGCCCTTCTTCTTAGTTCAGTTTCCCTCTGTCGCTTCTTACGACATCTGCGGGATGATATAAGGTAGTGAATATTCTTTTACCGACACTACACGGTGCACAGAACTGGCTTATTGTTAGTAAATGAAACTACGGCACAGCCTTTTATAAGTGAGTGAGGCAAAAGGGTGCACCCGAGCTTCTGCACACATCGTGCAATACTATCCTGTGCAGATAGCTAGTCACAAAGCGTTTTTATACGTGGCAGAGTCACGCTGCAGCTATATTATGGTTGTAGCACGATGGGTCGACTCGACCGGGGAAGGAACACGCTCTCACAGAATACCAGCGTAAAATAGCAGCTTAATACTGCTGTGTTTCGTATGGTGAGTGTAGAAATTCGGAGACCCTTTTTTACTGGAAACGAAGCATTCCATCTTAGTCCTCAGGGGTGACAACTCATCCTCGTTTTGATTCTTAATCAAGGATAAATGTACAGCATACACTTACAGGTCAAGTGGACTGTGTGCTGGTTTGTCACCCTTTTTCTATTTAAAAAAAAATTAGTTTGTCGGAGATTCAAAGTCAAAAATGGGGGCCATTACCACAAATATTTGAGACCTTGGATTGAAAATGATTTCTTAAATTTACGCAAACACTACACATTGAATAAAACTAAATTTACGGATTATATCGCGTTTATTGACATGACAGGCCTGTTGGTCTAGTGGTTAGTGACCCTGACTGCTAAGCCGGAGGTCGTGGGTTCGATTCCCACCCAGGGCAAATGTTTGTGTGATGAGCACGATCATTTGTTCTGTGTCTGGGTGTAATTTATCTATAATATTTATGTATTTAGAAATATATAAGTATGTTTATCAGTTGTCTAGTACCCATAACACAAGCTCTGCTTAGCTTGGGACTAGATGGCGTTGTGTGATAGCTGTGGAATATTATTATTATTATATTATTGTTGATGTATCTCTGAATCTGATGTGGTAGAGCCATGCTCCAGCTATATTAATAGTATAGTTTATTATATTATTTAACTGATTTTACTTATTTTTAATTCCCGACGTTTCGGATGCTTTACAGCACCCATGGTCACGGGGGGGACTGAGATATTTGACGTCCCAATGTCATTGTTAGCCCGGCTACCTTCAGTTTTTGAATATTTTTTTTTTTAAAGATAAAGATATTTATTTTGTAAAACATGAGTAAAAAATACAGGTGTTACAAAAAACTTAATACGAGCTACATGTTTTGCCATTTATGGCGTACAAAAATTATTCTACATATATTAATTATTCTACAAGACAAATTAAATAACGCTATGTTTATAATTTTAGATGTGCAAAAATTTCAATGGTGTCTCGTAAAATTTGCAATTCATAATTTAGCTTTAAACAAATCAATCACTTAAGAAATCAGGCAAGTTGTAATAACATTTGGCTATCAAATATTTTTTAAGATGTAGCTTAAAAAGTCTGGTAGGCAATTGTTTGATGTGTTTGGGGATTTTATTGTATATTATTGGTGCCAGACAGAAAATACTTTTATGCATCAATGCCGTTCTTGAACCAACTGCGCATAACCTACTATTATCCCTGCGATTGCGAATTGTGACGTCCGATGGTTTGTTAAACAATTTAGGGTTACTTTGAACGAAGTTATTCACAATTATATATTAATATTTATATTAATATTATTCACAATTATATATTAATATTTATATTTATATAGGCTATATATTAATATTAGGCTATATATTAATATTTGTAAAGCTGTAAAGCATCCGAAACGTCGGGAATTAAAAATAAGTAAAATCAGTTAAATAAACGCGATATAATCCGTAAATTTAGTTTTATTCACCTTGGATTGAATTCTGACCTTCCAAAATAGTAAAGACAAACATTCAGACAATTATGGAGAAAATCATCAAGATGGAAGATGAGATATTAAACAAAAACCTTACGTTTTTCTCTAAAGGTGCAGTGGTGAAATGTTGGTCCATGTAGTTGGCACCTTCTAGCAGCTTCTCGAAGTTATCATATCCGATGTATAGTGAAATGGACAGGCCGATGGCCGACCACAAGGAATATCTAAAGATGAAAAGAACAAATTGACAATTTAACCCTTCTGAAGTATAATTTTTTTGATTAATTCATCTCACTCAAATCATTAAAACGAAGTTATGCTACCCCGTAGTGTACCTTAACAGTATATCAGGTATTTTGCTCGAAATCTTTTATTTGCAGATTATACATAATTTATAATTAAATATATATATATATATATATATATATATATAAATATCTTTATCGGATGACGAATTGACTGACTTCAGTCAAGACAAGGTGATCTTATTATTACTACAGCTAGTCATAATTTTGCTGCTGACCCTACTCCCCCATAGATCTTAGATAGATTGACTTAGCGGTCAGCCGCCGTAGAGTCTAATCACCTGAGGATGCCTCGTGTAGAGGCGAAACATGTGTCGTATTATCGTCAATGGTGTGTCCTTCCTAGAATATTGGTGTTGGGAGTAGTGGTGCCGGGAGTAGTGGTGTTGGGAGTAGTGGTGTTGGGAGTAGTGGTGCTGGGACTAGTGGTGACGGAGTTAGTGCATGCAATTGAGGGAGGGCGGGAGATGCTATTCAATCCAGGTAAGACACATCATTGTATTTAGTTTGCGGAAAGTTGCGAAGTAATTAATATTTTTATTATAATGGATTTCCGCAAAATAACGCTTGATTCTATCAATTAACCCCCATAGATCGCCAAAATTGAGGTCCTAAGCCATCGGACCATCTGCCTTTTTCATTAAGTCGTCACTCTAGAATTATATATATATATATATATATATATATATATATATATATATATATATATATATATAATCATCACTATTAGCATCCTCATTAGCCTCCCCTAAGGAATGTCACGAAGCGCGTTCCTGAACTACTTGCATCCATGGACTAAGTTTAGTTCTTGGTATCCGCCTTTTTTACGTGGTGAAATGCCTATGCATACTCGCCTCGCGGGGGCAAGGACAGGTAATGTCGGAGTGTCGGACTCGCAGCGACTAAAACCCCATGGTGTTCCACCTTCGCCGAATATTGACAGGGCCACGGGAATGCTTTCGCACACATCCGTGGCCCCACCAGCCCGTCCGGCACCAGAACACATGGCGCAACTTTTTGTGCGGTCTCCAACTTCACCTGCGCACCGGACCGGACTCTCCCATATCCGATGCACGAATACCATGGGGCCAGGAAAAATGAACACTCAGAAGCGCGAGCCTTGCGGCATAGGCGGATCTGGTCAGTGGTGAATCGCCCTACATTTCGCTTACCGGTACGAGCTTTGGGTATTATGAATAGGCTTACATTTTATACTAAAAAACAAATTACGCTTATGGAAATCTTACATACCTACTAACAAGTGGTAAAATTAAAAAGTTTGTATAACCGACTTCAATGTAATAAAATGAGCACATCATCAATATATTCAGTGTAAATTAAATACGCATTATTAAGAATTATTCGAAAACTACTAGCCAGATCTTAATCAAATTTATATGGGAATACATGACAAGCATCAGCTTTTAAATAAAAAAGGAATTATCATAATCGGCTCACCAGTGTCAATAATTATAGGCCCATATCAGTATTCACTTCCTTCTCGAAAATAATGGAAAAAATTCTTAACACAAGGCTTATTAATTACTTGAACAAATACAAAATCATATCAGAAAATCAATACGGCTTTAGAAGCCGCTTATCCACAGAAGACGCTGTTATGGATCTAGTCAACTTAGTTGCTAAAAACATAGACAATAAATTCAAAATAATAGGAACCTTCCTTGACCTGTCAAAGGCCTTTGACACTGTTTCTATCCCCATCCTACTTCAAAAACTGAATGAAATTGGCATAAGAGGTTTGGCTTTGGACATCTTTCGAGACTATCTCTCAGAACGCAGACAATGTGTCAAAATAGATTATTTTCTTAGTAATGATAAATATCTTTCCTATGGAGTCCCTCAATGTAGTGTGCTAGGACCGACACTGTTTCTGGTTTACATAAACAGTCTCTGTTACTTGAATATTCCGAATTGCCGTATCATCACGTACGCAGAAGACACTGTTCTATTGGAACACGACAAAACCTGGGAGAGTGCTCGATGCAGAATGGAAGAGGCCCTGCGTGTTGTATCAAACTGGCTCTGTGCCAATCTGTTGACCTTAAATATTGACAAGACCAAGTATATTACCTTTTCTGCATCAAAGTCAACACAACCTAAACCTGATCCCTCCTACATCAAAATTCACCACTGTGACTCGACAAATGCAAATTGTGGATGCATGGCAATAGAACAGACGGATAACATAAAATATCTGGGAATTATACTCGACAGTACCCTTACCTGGACACCTCAAATAGATGACATAGCATCCCGGGTTCGAAAAATTATCCCAGTTTTTAAAAAATTGAGGAATGCGGCGGACCCAAAAACCTTGAAACTGGTCTATTTTGCGCTGGCCCAGTCTATTCTGACTTATTGCATCCCTTTCTGGGGTGGGGCGTGCCCCACTCATTTTCTAAAATTGGAGCGTGCACAGAGGGCTGTGTTAAAGGTCATGACTAAAAAGCATTACCGTTACCCTACTACCCAACTATATAAAGACTGTGAGGTGCTCACAGCCAGGCAACTCTACATACTTCAAATGGTACTTCGTAGACATCGCTCGCTCCCACTGGAGCATCGCGCACAAAAAGTAAGTCGAAGACTGGAATACCGGGTATGTGAACACCTCCCCCACAGAACCGCTTTAGCTCGCAGACAAAACTATGTCCGAAGTAGTCATGTTTACAATAGGATTAATAAAGAACCAAATATCCATAAAACTACTGCAAGAAAGTGTAAACAGGAACTGAAGCAGTGGCTGCAGAGACTTTCATAGACTGCTGACACACACACACACACACATATATATATATATATATATATATATATATATATATATATATATATATATATATATATATATATATAACACACATCACATATTTACAAACTCCAACGTGTACACTCGCAATTCCATCCCTCTCTTTTATACCTTTATAATCTTTTATATATTATTAAGTAATGTCTCCATATGTAGCGGATTCAATATTATGTGGTACTAAACAGGGTATTGCTCTAATTGTTTCCTGTAATGTTCGGTGGAAGGCGCTAGCGTCTGTAATACAGTTTTCAATATAAAACTAGTACAGCCGCTAACGATCAACCATATCCTAGTAGTATGTTACTAGTATATTGATGCCTTTTTTTTTTTTTTGCGGATGGAAAATCATCTAATGACGCCTTTCGCTCTGGGTGGAGCGTAAGGGAGTGTCAGACTTTTACTGACTAAAAACCATCCGTGTTCCTTCAGTGCCCTTACGTTCCGGAGCCGCGGTATCTCTTTCGAACAGCCCGCAGCCCCGGCAGGCGTCGGCCCTTGCGGGCCCCTTCACGCTGCTGACAGCTCTTTGAGGCGCGCGTGGAACAAAACGCGCCGTCGACACGGCCTGTCGTCGTTAGACGGACGGACGGCGAGCTACCCATTGCTCGCCGTCCACAGGCAGTATATTGATGCCTGTAATCGTACTTAATATGGAAAATTTTGTTACATGTTTTTCTGAGAATAAAGATTTTATTTATATTTTTTATTTTATTTTATTTACCTAGAAAAAAGTTGTGAGGTAACACACAGTTCAATTGAGAACCTCCTCCTTTATTGAAGTCGGTTGAAAGGTACACATCGTCTTCAAATAACTATAAATATCAATGAGGTAAGACAATGTACCGAAGATTTCAGCATAGATTTTCAATTGATTTCTTTTGATAAATCAATATGTCCACAAATTCCTACACTAATTTTTTAACTAACTTTTTAATAAATGAAAATAAATATGCTCAGAAAAAGATATGCGCGTACATGACATACTTAACTAAGTTCTTGATCGAATTCATTTCTAAAATATTTTATATTAATTTAGAAAAAAATATGTAACTTTATCGCCGAAAAAAAACTTTTCACGTTCAAGATATGGTTTTTTTCGATAATATGAATGGCTTGTTAATGAATTACAAATTTAATCTACATTTTTATTTAGATCGTTTATTAGCTAATAATGAACAACGTTTCAAATAAAATAACGTTTTGTCCACCGCATGTACGAGAATGTTCCCGACGATAAGGGATAAAAAATAGATAACGCTCGATTTATTAATGCAAAAAGCAACCTTACATCTGCTTGTATTAAAGCTTTTCTCCTTCAGATATTGTTATAGTTATATTAATTCGAGTGTTCTAGTACTTTCGGGTTGAAAGAGTGGAATGACCGGACAGGCCTAGAAAGTTCTATATTTCTTTTATCGAGCATAAAAGTCTGTGCTGGCAAACACGCGAGTGAACTCTACTACGAGAAGCGACTACGAGAATTCGACCTACGACATCTGTGATTATTAAGGATCTCACCGAAGGGTAAAATACATCCATTTCTCATCCTAATCGGCATCTTTACTCACCCCACACGTAACAATAATAATGATTCTTCAAATCCTCAATTTTTTTTGTTACAATTTCCCATTTTAACTACTTCTTAAGAATGTTTAGTAGATATTTTATAAATTATAAGGTATAAGTAGTTTCTAATATTTAAATGTAAAAATAAAGATGAAGTTCAAACAATACCAACCTTCCACCAACCCAATCCCAGAAGCCGAACATGTTCTTAGAGTCTATACCGAAGGCGGTCACCTTCTCAGCGTTAGTGGAGAGTGCTACAAAATGCTTCGCTACCGCCGATGGCTGAAAAGTATTCAAAACTATAATATAATATCACATCAACCGCGCGTTTAAGTAGTCAGAATACATGACTAATACTGTGTGGTTCTAGATTTAAATGCCAACCGTGGAGTACAGAACAAGTATTTGTAAAGCATACAAATAATTGTTATTGGTCTGGATGTTTGTCTTCATGAAATTTATGTACACTGTGTGTGTACAATTTATGTAAACTGCCTCCATAATATAGGAGAAAATTTTAGTATGAATCTAACGTTTAAAACGTTACACCAGGATTTTCTACTGCACAAGGACAAACATCCAGACCTAGAACAATTATTTGTAGACCGTACAAATACTCGTTCAATGCGGGATTCGAACTCGCGGCCCCGTGCCACGGAGCCGTAAATTTCAACACAACTTTTGCGCAATTGGTCCTTCGCCGTTGGGGGATTTGAATTTGAAACATTAATAGAAAACTTTATGCCATCAAAAAAATAACTTGTAAAAAAAAAACAAGTCTCGCAACTCAGTTCTTCTACCGTAAAAAGTTGTGGGATCCATGTAATACCAAGTCGGTTAATTTATTCAGTCCCTACTTAAGGGTTCTTCTCTCTTAAGTTATTACGTAATTAGCTAACATAACAATATCTTATTGTGACCATATCAATATTAAAAATCTTTTATGTTTTAAATAAATAGATTGACTTGGGCCATCGCATGAAAACGCAATGTATTCACAAGTAATACATATTATATTAAATTCGATTGCTTAGTGCGATTGCCAAGTCAATCTATTTATTTAAAACATAAAAGATTTTTAATATTGATATGGTCACAATAAGATATTGTTATGTTAGCTAATTACGTAATATAGACAGGCAGATAATTCATTTAAGCTTACTAGCAGATTCACTCGCAAAAATCAATTATTGTTAACCCGTTGTGTTACTGCTTAAAAAAAGACCCCAGAGTTTCTTACCGGTCTTGCTTTAAATAAGATTTAAAAGTTTTGACTTTAATAACAAGATGCGGTCACAACATATTATAGTAAATTCTTGTAATGCGAAGAAAAATGTCAGTTTTCTTATAGAAGACGGAGATGAGGTTGAATATAAATATGTTTAGTCCCACCTTCTATAAGAAATTGATTTTAAAATTTTATAAAAATTACTTACATCTTTAGCCACATCTAAGAACCAGTTCTTGGCAGAAGTAGCGTTGGTAATGGTTTCCTGCGTAGTGAAGGTCTTTGAGGCTATGATGAACAGCGCCGTTTCTGGATTCAGACGTTTCAGTACTTCTGCGAGATGAGTGCCGTCAATATTCGACACGAAATGCACCTTAAAACAAATGATATATTGTCGATTTAACAAGGTCATCATATTCAATTTCAGAATAAGTTTGGAAGCATACATTTTATTTTGATTAAATGTTTTTTATAGGGTAAGGGTGACAAACGAGTCCACAGTCCACCTGATGGTAAGTGGTTGCTGTGGCCCATAGACATCTACATCTATCCTCGACTACAAATGCATACCTATTAATAAATTGTTTTTAAATTCAATTAAATATATTATCCGAATTCATGTTGTATATGGATTTAGGCACGATTTTTAGATTAACATATATAAAAACACAAACCAAACGAAGGGTTCAATCAAAACAAATGCAATTCCTTTAATTATTAATTAAATTTATGAAAACAAACGTGTATTACCTTAAGGTGATTAGCGTAAGGTTTCAAAGCCTCCGTCACCATCAAAGGGCCGAGATCAGAGCCCCCAATACCGATATTGATGACGTCAGTGATTGGTTTTCCAGTGTATCTGAATAGAGCATGCTTTATGAAATAACATTCAACCATAATTCGGGGATACTAATCATAGTGATTTATTATATTCTATGGAGGATACTCGGTATTTATCTTTTAACAAAGACGTTTTTAAAATTCAAATTGTTTATTGCTTGTCACATTATAAATTTAAGATGCTACATTATTGAAACGTATACACTAATAATGTACCATCAGGATTAACTTTTTTCCTCTCAGGGTCAGTCAACAGTATAGAAAGTGTACAAAAAAAATTAATAAGATAGTGATTAGAGTTATCGTAATCCAGATCGAAGTTCTGGGTTTAAATCCCATCACAACTAATACTTTTGCAAGACACATAACATACATAAACACTCACGCCTGTCACCCAGAGGGGTAGGCAGAGACTACAGACTTCCATTTGGCACGATCCTGACACACCTCTCTCGCCTCCTTCACATCCATACACCTAGGCATACATGCTCGTCGGTGAAGGTTACTCCTAATTTGGTCCGTTTTCAATAAATCGCCAATTTGGTCGATAAATTTTCGCCTAGGACGTCCCTTTCCGACTCTGCCATTCACTTCTGCAACATAAATTTTCTTTGTCACTCTTTACTCATTCATTCTTTCCACATGACCAAACCACCGAAGCATTCCTTTCTTAATCCTGGTCACAACATCATGTTGCAAACCACACTCTTATCTTATTACACAATTTCTTACCCTGTCATTAAGATTCAGCCCTAACATACTCCTTAACGACCGCATTTCTACTGCGTTCAATCTACTCTCGTGCTTCTTCTGCCACACCCAACTTTCACTACCATACGTTAAAGTAGGGATCAACACAGCATTGTGAATTGCCATACGTGCCTTTTTCGACACATTTTGACTCTTCACAATAGAGTGCAGGGCCCCATTTACTCTATTTCCCGCATTACTCGTCGTTCTATAGCCTTATCATATCTCCCATCCCTGCTAAATACGCAGCCCAAATATACAAACTTATTTCACAAATCGTTTTACTTTCTTCTCTTTCAAAAACCATAACCTTCGTCTTACTTGCGTTCACTTTCATACCCCTTTCTTTTAATGATCTGTTCATTAATGTAACCATCATTTGCAACTCGGCCGCCGACAACGCAAGGATAACTTGATCAGCGGCGTACAAAAGGCATTTGATGGTTAACTCACCCATTCTTAATCCGCATTCTTCAACTTTCAAATTTTGCAAACAACTGTCCATAAATAGGTTGAACAGCCACTGGGAAGCCACACAGCCCTGTCTGACACCTTTATGGATGTCAAACCAGTCCGAGTAGACCCCGTTGATCCTAACACAAGCACTAGAGTCCCTATAAAGAGACTCCAATGCCTGTATCAAGCCAGCGCTCAACCCAAATGAGTTCAGTGTTTGCCATAGCATATCCCTATTCACTCTGTCATATGCCTTTTCCAAGTCCATGAACGCACAAAAAACCTTTTGGTTTTTGGCCAAAAAATTCTCCGCGATCATGCGCATGGAAAAACCTTGATCGGTACATCCCATTCCTTTTCTAAATCCCGCTTGCACATGCACATGCAAGACACATTACTATTTTTACCAAGGCCACCCCTCTTAACAATTCCTGCCTAGCAGCAGTGCTCACTGCTATTTGCAAATTTAAAGGGAGATCGTATAATCACAGGACGTGAGGCATTTCATCTTTGTCTTCGATGGCAGCGAAGCACATGTAGCTTTCTTTATTTGAAAACAGTTGTTATTATTATTACCGTAGAGCCGTGGTAGCTCAGATGGTTAACGCTCGCTGTAAATATAACAGAACGCGAGTAATCCGGGTTCCATCCCCGCCGGCACCAAAGAAATTGTTAATTGCAGTTTTAAGTGCTGATTTACCACGTGCTCGGCGGTGAAGGAAAACATCGTGAGGAAACCTGCATGTCCGAGGAATAAGAAAAAAAATATTTCGAAGACATGTGGAGTTCGCCAACACGCATTGGGGCAGCGCGGCGGACACTTCCTTGCCCTAAAACCCTCTCAGAACTGAGGGGAGGCCTGTTCCCAGCAGTGGGACGTATATAGGCTGTAACTTTACTTTACTATTATTACACTACAATTTATATATAAAAACTTGCCATGTTACAAACATATTATCATATTATATAAAAACATATAAAAAAATCATATTTTAAATCACTTGAAGAATGCTGTACATTCCTATAGCAATGATTCAAGGAACTGTAACGGAACACGCCACGGCTGAGGCCGACGACCCAGGACGTTTGTACTGGACTAGGTCTCTTCTATTTTTTGAAGATCTTGATTCAAATTATTCGAAATATCAAATTGAATATTCATGAATATTCATTATATTTGAAATATCAATGCTTGACATTGATATTACTATAGTTAAGTGTAATCAACAAATAACCACTACAAACCCCTTCCACTGACCGCCTATTACTTGTTGAGAAAACTCCTTCATATGAGCAAGGACAGCATTCACGTCAGGTGTGACATCCGCCCCATTTACCATAATCGGTTTATTTTGACGGTTGCGTAGAGCTACGTGCAACACCGCACGGTTCTCCGTGAAGTTTATCTTTTCACCTGGGAACATAAGGTTGGTTACGATAAGAAGTATTGACGATATTACCAACGCTTGCAGCATTTATTAAGCCATGTTTATTTTTGAATTGTATCAAACATAGAAAAATAATTATACTAAAAATTATGAAATACACTAGTCACAAAATTATGGGATATAAAAAAATTCTATTTACGTGGTAGAGTCACGTCGCAGCTATATTTTGGTGGTAGCACGAATAGGTCTGCACGACCGGGTAAGCACCACGCTCTCACAGAATACCAGCGTAAAATAGCAGCGTAATGGTGCTGTGTTTCGTATTGTGAGTGTAGAGAACCGGATACCCTTTTTACTGGAATCTAGGCATTCCGTCTCTTAGTCCTCAGGGGTGACAACGCATTTGCATAATGATCTTTAGTTGAGGATAAATGTGGATGTCTATAGGCCACAGCATCCTCTTACTGTCAGGTGGATTGTGTGTTCGTTTGTCACACAATGCAATAAAAAAAGCTGTAACTCCGAGGAAAATGATCGTACAGCAAAAAAAGCTGATTGTAGCTCCAAGTGTCTAGTTTTATATATGGCGTTATATATTTATATATATATATATATATATTATTTATATAGTTAGATATGGCGATGAAAATTTTTTATCATGTTTGGTTCTGGAATGATCCTAAGGAAACTACCGAAAAAAATTTTTTCTCAAATTTTGTTTGTCTTAAAAAAGGTCTACCGGGCTTCAAAAAAAATTTTTTTTCATTATGTCATTGGAAAGCTCGTTTAGGAAATTTAATGTCCTTGAATTTGACGTAATCAAAAAGACTATACATGATTTGCCGCCGAGTCATTCAAAGCAAAAAAGATCTTTTTGACTTTGATAATCAATAACTGGAAATAATGATTGTATAGGAAATCACCCAAAAATTTAGAATTTTTCCTATTATCTCTTAATTTTTGTTACTAGTGTAATTTCCACCTTTAGACATTGGAAGACATAGTATATTAGAAGAATTAAGAGAATCAGAAGTTGTTAAATGAAAATGATTTTATCCTCTTCAGTTGTTTGAAATCAGTGTCTACGTTTTCTTTAACAAAAAGTTTAATTTTTTGCCCAAAAAATTATACTTAATTCAGTAATATCACAACCTCAAGGTAGTAAGTTGTTACCTTGAGGTTGTGAAATGTGAGACGACTTTCTAGTTGTTATACTAACTAGAAAGTCGTCTTAATAATTACATTAGAAAGTTCTTTTTCTTCTTAAAAATTTATATGGTTGGTACCCTTGAAGTAATAACCTATTTAATAAAAAAAGAAACATTAAACAGATTTACGATGAACAATGATATCGCGTAACATCTACACAAAAAAGACAGTTTACTAACAGTTAAATTGAGTCTGATTGACATTGAGCATTTACCTTTTTGGTAAGTTGGCTAAAAATAACTTTTTTTATATGAATAAGGGTATTATCGAAGATAAATGTAGGTAAGTGTTTATCAGCACAGAATTAAAAAGATATTACAAAACGGTACAATGACCCTTAAGGGCTAAGATGGACTGCCTCATCACCAGTAAATTCTTCAGTAAACCAGGTCTTCAGTTCTTATCACTTCCCATTTGAGGTACAGCAGTAAGTACACCTATTTTACACACATTATGTAAGGGTGGTTGTCCATACAAAAACATTATAATGTTATCATTTGTTTACCTGAAAACATAGCATCTCTAGCTTGCTCGACGCCACGACTTTTAGCCAGATTGAGGAGAAGGTCGAAAGCTGTGGCATCAACACGGTTCTTTGAGTAATCCAGCAAGATGTCTCCATCATTGGGTGTTTGAAGTCTGAGACTAAATAAAAAATTAACACAATTTTGTCATATTTCTAGAAAGTACAAAGAACCTAAAAATACATGTGTTCTTTTTATTTATTATATTATTTATTTATTATAGATTTGTTATCTATTATACTTTTTACTTATTATATATTTGTGGTACTAAAATACATAATATAAGAAAAAATCATATAAATTACATACAAGATTCAGTATAAAAACAGATTTTTTTTTCATATAAACAGAAGTGACAAATGAACTTACAGTTCTCCTGATGGTAATCGTACCAATCTGTCTGTTTGTCATGTTTTTTGTCCTTTTCATTTTATTACATTTTATAACATTACATTTCTTTCTTTCTTTTTTTCTGTTGCGAACTTCAAACAAAAAAGGCTCTAGGAAGTAGTATTGTCACCGCTGAGGACTAAGACGTAATGCCTGTAATTGTACTGGTTCTCTTACTGCACCTACAGCCTCCCTTCGTGCATTATCCCTGTCACCACTAATCACAGCACCGCTATTTCTAACACCAGCAAATTATTTAGTTAAATAATTTCAACATCTTCAATCTATTAGATTTCCGCAAAGAAACACCTGATACTATTAATAGAATTAAAATCAGCATTGTTTCTCAACATGTTGATTACCCGAGTATTTGTAATATGAAACATTTTTTTTTATTTTTTTTTTATATGATAGGATGACAAACGAGCACACAGTCCACCTGATGTTAAGTGGTTGCTGTGGCCCATAGACATCTACATTTATCCTCGATTACGAATCAAAATGCAGATCGGTGTCATCTGTGAGGACTAAGATGAAATGCCTCATTTCCAGTAAAAAGGGTTTCCGGTTCTCTAAACTCACCATACGAAACACAGCAGCATTAAGCTACTATTTGACGCTGGTATTCTGTGAGAGCGTGGTCCTTCCCCGGTCGAGCCGACCCATTCGTGCTACAACTATACTACTAATATAACTGCAGCATGGCTCTACCACGTAAAACACACATATTTCACAATTGCTTTTATTTCACTTATTAACCTGGCACTTTTACTTACATAGCACTTACATTGGGCAATACCTATTGATTATATGTATTACATGTATTTGTATTAACTGGTAGTTTTCTTTACATGATAATTGATGTAACAATTTTCATGTTAATATGTTCATTCGTAATTCATTACAGCAGAAAGAAAGGAAGAGTAGAAAATCTACTGCTGAACATAGCCCTCATATATTGCTGGGTTATTCCATTTATATACCCTAAGAAATCCACTCTATGGTGGATAATCCGTTAATGTGTCTTCCGTTTATCCACCGCAGATAGGGTGGATAATTGGAATTTGTGTATATTATTTTTCTTCCGATTTTCTTCTTCGCCTGTGTACAGTCGTTTATAGAAAGATGATGGGTAATTGTAAAATCTTTTTTGAAGAATGATGATAATATGATGGCATTTGTGAAATATAAAAGACATGGCTCAATGGACAAAATTATGTGGCTGTTTGGAATTCATTCGTAGTGCCTCACAGAACTACAAATTCATTAGAATCCTGGCATAAATCTGTTTCAAATGAAGTTAAAGTCAACCATCCAAATTTAGTAAAGGTTTTGGATTGCTTCTAAAAATGCCCATTTTTTGCTAACACTTCTGTAGTAAGTTACTACTAGTAACAAAGGAATTTAGAAAACAATTGCAAAAATACATTAAAAGAGACAATTTTATACAGGACATACGTCTGCTTAATAATGAAATTAGTGTTGGTAATTTCCTGGACATATTGCAGAATTTATAAATTACTTATTATTATTTCAATGGGGAAGTTAATTTGGTTTAAATGCAATATGTAAAATATTTTTTTTGTTTAAGTTTGTTGTTATTAAAAATTAATCAATACATGTTAAAGCATGAATATATTTTCTGTTGAACTATACTTGGGGTGGAAAGGCAGAACAACAAACAAAAAGCGAATTCTGATTATCCACCCTGTCTAGGGTGGATAAATGAATATGGATTTCCGAGTATCTACCCTAGGATGGATTTCTTAGGGTGGATAAACGGAGTATTGCTTAATAAGAGGGATATTTGCCATAGTTACTATGCTTGGTAGGTGGGATGGCAACTTTTTATTTTTAGTGGTTATTAGAATATGCTGCTAAACATCTGGTTTGTTTCCCTTCATACCCTCTTACAAGACCTGTGACACTATAATATGGGGTAGTGGATATTCTTAAACAGCTGCTTCTAGTACTATGATAAGTATGTTTGAAAATAATATTAATTTATATACATGATCTCATCATGGTGTCATGTTGCACATATCGTAATGTGGTAAAGCCCCACTGCAGCTATACTATGTCTGCAGGCTGCAGCATGAATGGGTTGGCTTGACCAAGGAAGGACCACACTCTCACAAAATACCAGCATAAAATAGTAGCTTAATGGTGCCATGTTTCATATGGTGAGACCTTTTTAATGATGCATTCTATCTAGGTTCTCAGAGGTGAACATGCATCTACTTTTGATTCCTAATCAAGGTTAGATTGAGGGGTGTATGGGGTGTATGTGCCCCACAGTATCCACTTACCATCAGTTGGCCTGTGTGGTCATTTGTCAACTTTATTTCATATAAAATTAACATTTTATTAATTGTAAAAAAACCTTGTAGAAATCCATCATTCACTTGCTTGTTATCGCATCCTAAAATACAGTGCATAAAATTTGTTTTGTTGCCGCCTTTTATAGAACTAAATTATAATTGTTGGTTGGATTATTTGAGTATACAAATTGGATATAAAATAATGTAAGACATTAAAACATCATAAGTGCGTTGCAAATCCTAGAATGTACATAATTTACATGTATGTATTAAATTTTTTATGTCTTGAAACACTCAAAACAAGATCTAAAATTTGGGAATTTTGAGATATTAATTTCAGAAAAACTTCATTAATGTCAGGAACTGAATTTCAACTAATACAATTTTGATCATTTTCTCTACCATAATAATTTTAATTTGACTTTTAAAATGTTGCGTCATATTCTTTTATTTAAAATTTTATTTAAACTTTTATTACACAACAGACCTAAATCTAAGATGTAATGAATTCGAAGGAATAATCTGAACAACCCCAAATTGACCGGTGACATTGTACCTATTTATTTATCGATGACCTTTAGAAAAAGTTTATGTGCATAACTTTGGAAGGTACTTACATAACTTATTTTACCGGAAAAATAACTCAGTGATTAAGCTAAAAATGTATATTTATATAATTAAAGGTAAAGGTAAAATTAAAGTTAAAAGGGGAATTACATATCACAAAATACCTGAACTTTTTGAAGCGGTCGGCGTCTTGTTGAAAAAGTTGAAGAATATTGATTTTTTCAGCATTTGTGTTAAAAAAGTCTTGCAGTTTTTTGTAAGCTGGATCCTGTTTTAAGTTAATTTTTGGCTCCATTTTTTTTAAATAAACAGTACGAGATTCCTGACGATAAAAAGTCTGACACCGCCGTATCAACAGGGTTGATAATGAATGTCTGTTTGACATTTCAATGACACGCGAAGGTTATTGGCGTTTTGATTATGCTCGTTTTCAACGAGGTAATAACCTTATAACGGAGTTTTCATTCAAATAACGAGTCAATGTTTTAGAAAAACTCCGTATAGCAATTTCTATGTTGGTCCTTTTTTGTCCCACAGTCCAAATGAACCCCTTTGCAATTTTATATTTCCCATGAAATTGTTTTAACAATTGGATAATATTCCCCGTAATTTATATGGTTAAGTCTTCGTAATATATAGGTACAGTTCGTAATACCAATACTTAAGCAAAGACGAATCCATAAATAGCAGCAGTGTTGGTAACGAACAGAGGTCAGTGTAAAAAAGGAACTAAATCGACTTAAATTGTAATCCTATTGAAAAGGAACTGGGCAGTCCACCGCTGGTTCCTTGATCCTGCTTCGAAGGACCACTTGAAAAGGAGCCAGGGCGGCGTAAACGTTAAACTAAGAAACAGAAGGGAGGAATCGAGGCTTCTCTCGATCCGGCCTCCTATAACGCCTACGTTGGGTTCGGGAACAACGTATGTGATCTCCGCAACGGAGTAACACACAAGGGCGATAACCTCTTCCTTTTCAGAAAATAGGTTCAGGCGGGGATTACGGGTCTTCCGAAGTCGTCCCGGTCCCAACGCCTTAATTCTTCGATGTGGACTGTATAATTTTGAGGGATGAATTTCTTGGGAATAAACAGCAATTATCTTCAAACCGTTCCGTGAGAAAGTAATTACTTTTCCCTATCACTTCCCTACACTTTTTCTTTCTTCTTATTGACTGCTGGTCTTGCACTTTTTCCCGAACTAATCCCGAAGGATTCCCGAACTAATCCCGAAGGATTCCCGAACGAATTGCAACGTCGTTGTTGTCCTCTGCAGGGCATAATGCCGTGCAGGTCTCGGGCCCCGGGGTGTACCCCTTTACACGGATTTTCCTCACGGCACACTACTGTGTGCCGGTCCTGGGCGCCTTGATGGTAAAGGCGTTGTTTTGGCGACTTTTGTCGCAGTCGGTTAAATTTATCATTAAAAGTGGTTATCTATAATTTGTGTTTAACACAAATTATTTTGTCGGAGTTGGCCTTTCTGCGGCATTGTGGGGTTTACTCGACTCCCTAATCTATATGGGGAGGAGTTCTCTTGGATAGGGTCGCCCGTCCGGCGGCCGTGAGTGCAACGGCGCGAAGCCGTTGAGGTGTTCATGTGGCCCGTTGTCGGCGCGGTCGAACATACCGCGCGCCAGGCGGACCACGAATTGCAAGAAAACTCGTTTACTGAGCTACCCCTGAGCTATACGCGAAAGTGAGCCGCGCCATTTGTGCGCTTGCGCAACTCAATTACATCAATTTGTACTATTACTCTCTCACGGTTTTCTCAATAATTTTATTTGTATAAGACATACATTTATACAATTTACTTGTAAAGATAGCACAAAAAATATCTATACTACGATATACATTACATTTTCATATCACAAAAAACCTTTTATTTATTTAACAAAATACGCCTATTTTATTCATATGTTCAAAGTTGAAATTTCTTAAATATTTAACATAGAAAGTTAAAACAATGTTTTCCACTTGAAATTATACATATCTTAACTAATACAATAGTTTAATTTACATTTTCTCTATACATTTCCCTATTAAAACACTTTTAAATTTCTTATACAAAACTATCATTATTTCACTTATTCACAGGAATTTTCACATAAAAATAACACAGAGTTCACCTCTTTTGCACGTACAATGAATCTGAAATGCTTTACAAGTCATTTTTACATACATTGCTGAAATTGCAAATATTTAGATTTCTACATGTTTGGCCTCCTAAGTACGTGGCTAGCGTGCGTCTATGATCTCACACTATTTGAACAACTAACTTTTGCACGGCTATCGACTATCAGTAAAAATGGAAAGTCTAATATCAACAATACTAGGTGAATAAATGCTTCTACACAATTCTCAAACTGTAGGAAACTATTTCTAATCAGATTCTTATCAGTTATCATGTCTCTTATCAGATAACATAGACAAAATATTTCATGAATCAATACATTGAAAATAGGCATTTGTTTTCATACAAAACGTATCATACTCATATAAGACAGTACTTATGCAATTAATTTCCATTAATTCTACTTATGCACAGCGATCATCTCGACCGGGGAACAAATCCTGGTCTCTAACTTTATTTTAATATTTCTTCAAATCAACATCATTGGAAAGATGATTTCAACCGGGGAACAAATCCGGTAACATAATTCATATCTTAAAAATTCCCTATACGAATTTATTAAGAAAATATTACTAAGAAAACAATAAACTATTCCGGCCTGGGAGTCGAACCCAAGACCTTCATATCATTAATTCGATATTTCTTTAAGATTCAACTAAGCATTTTCTTATTAGAATACTGTTGCTTGATAATTTGCTTTTTAGAAGCTATTCGTAATCGGTTAACTAATAAATTGAAATATTCTTATAGGCGCGTCGCCAACACCTATATATACAGGTTTACGCACCAACCTCGGCACATCCCGATGAAGAGGTGGAGGAAATGTATGAGCATATCTCTAGAGCCATACATTTCTCCAAAACCCACTATACGGGGTTGATGGGAGACTTTAACGAAAAACTAGCTACAAGAGAAAGCGGTGAGCTGAAGTAAGGGAAATTTGGAATAGGGCATCGGAACCCAAGGACCCAGCAGCTGGCCAACTTCATGGAGGAAGAGGGACTCTTTATGATGAACTCTTTCTTCCAGAAGCGGCCGCACAGAAAGTGGCCACGGTCGAGCCCCGACGGTTCGACAAAAAATGAGATTGACTTCATTATGACGACCAGACGTCAACTGGTCAGTGATGTCTAGGTGATCGCAAGGATGGAAACTGGCAGCGATCACCGAATGGTTAGAGGCACACTGCACATAAACGTTAAGTTGGAGAGCTCCGTCCCCCTCGTGCGCTAATCCAGGGTCCCGAAAACTTTCAGCTCGAATTGCAAAACCGTTTTCAGTGTCTCGAAAACTGCATTACGGTGGACGATATGAATGACAAGCTCGTGGAAACTGTTCATGCGATCGGAGCTAAGTTCTGCAAGACCCGCCGCAGAAGAACACAAAAACTCTCCGATCACACTCTTAATCTCATGCATGTTAGACGGGAGATGAAGCTGCAGTCGTCAGCAAATTTGACAGTATACGGGCAACTGAACAGACAGATCTCCAAATGCATGCGGCGGAACTTACGCAACGTCAATTCAGCTTGTATTGAAGAAGCGATTGAGCGGAACCAGGGCTCCAAAGTCTTTGCCAGAGATCTGTCTGCCAGAAAGAGCCAACTGAGAAAGCTGAAGACTAAGTGTGGCAGAATAGTTTTTGGGACACCTGAGATTTTGCGTGAGATTGAGAGGTTCTACGGGCAGCTGTACACATCATCCCAAGGATAAGCCATACGCAAGTGTGAGAAACGATCCGAGAGCAAGTCTTATCCGACACTATTCCGATGATATCTCGGACGTCAGTCTGAGCGAGATTAGAATGGCTCTCCAGCACATTAAAAACGACAAGTCCCCGGACGAGGATGGAATTACAGCGGAGCTTCTGAAAGCGGGTGGAAAACCGGTACTTGAAGTCCTTCAGAAGCTCTTTAATTCCGTCCTCCGTGGTGGCACTACTCCCGAGGCGTGGAGCAGAAGTGCGGTGGTCTTGTTCTTCAAGAAAGGGGACATCGCTGTCTTGAAGAACTACAGACCGATTTCCCTTCTGACGACTTCCAGCCTCCCGAACAAGTCGGTTTCCGAAAGGCTTTAGCACCATAGACCACATAAATACCCTTCGACAAATTGTACAGAAGTCCGAAAAGTACAATCTGTCACTTTGCCTGGCGTATGTGGACTATGAGAAAGCCTTTGATTCCATCGAAGTTCGGGCGGTGCTACAGTCCCTTCAGTGGTGCCAAGTTAACTGTCGGTATATCGAAGTGCTGAAGTTTGTACAGTAGGGCTACGATGGCTATCCGAGTACAGAACCAGAGTACGAAACCTGTCCAACTGCAGAGAGGTGTGAGACAGGGTGACGTTATATCCTCGAAACTCTCTCACCGCTGCATTGGAAGATGTTTTAAAACTACTGGACTAGAAAGGATACAGTATTAACATCAATGGCGAGTATATCACTCACCTTTTTCGATCGATTTGCCACCGATCACCTCGATTTGCCGACGATATAGTCCTTATGGAAAAATCGCTGGAGGACCTAAGCACTATGCTAAATGACCTTAATTGTGCCTCCCAACGGATAGGTTTTAAGACGAACATGGACAAAAGGAAGATCATGTGTAACGTCCATGTCATACCTATGCCTGTAGTTGTTGGGAGCACCAAGCTCAAAGTTGTTGGTGAGTACCTATATTTACCTGCGACAAATAGTCCGACTAGGTAAGTCCAACTTCGATCGAGAGGTCACTCGACGGATTCATCTCGACTGGGGAGCGTTCGGGAAATTACGACACATCTTCTCGTCAACGTCAGCCTCTAAACCTGAAAACGAAACTGTACAACCAGTGCGTGTTGCCAGTGATGACCTATGGAACTGCGACGTAGTCCTTCACTGCTGGCCGTATGAGGGCGCTTAAAGTCGCTCAGCGAGCTATGGAGAGGGCTATGCTCGGGTATTCTCTGCGTGATAAACTTAGAAATAAGGATATCCGCAGTAGAACCAGAGTGACCGAAATAGCCCAACGGATTAGTAAGCTGAAGTGGCAATTGCCATATAACTCGAAGAACCGACAACCGTTGAGGAAAAAAGATTCTCGAGTGGCAGCCTCGTACCGGTAGGCGAAGTGGAGGGCGACCCCCCACTAGACGGAATGACGACCTGGTAAGACATACAGGAAGTCGACGGATGCAGGTGGCTCAGGACCGTGCTTTGTGGCATACCTTGGGGGAGGTCTATGTTCAGTAGTGGACTTGTCTGGGTCTGTAATAATGATGACTCATACGAGACTTATATATTTCACCACAATATTAGTAATCTTATTTATTATCATTACTAATATTCCTTTTAACCACTCCTGGTAAGCTTGAAAATGTTTGTGTCAGGAGTGGTTCACGACAGTAGTCAAATGGCGGATTCTAACCCACGACCTTTTGAGTTCGCGATCCGCGCCCCGCCATTAGGCTACTGTCGCTTCAACCCACTTAAACCACTTAAACTGTCCAGACTCCGCAGAACGGAAATGCCCAGGGCCTGATTTACCCACAGGTTAACTAACCTGAAGCCTAGGGCGCAATAAGGTTCGAGGGGCGCTGAATTTGCCTTCTCTCACCACTTTGATAAATTTGATATCAAATTTTCAATACATAACAGAGTAAGTGCCGCAAGTATTTTACATGTTGCTTTTTCTTTATTTTCTATACAAAATAAATAAATAGATTGTAAAAATAAAACCTTAAATTATTTGGTACCTTTCGTCTTTCGTAAACTAACTGGACGTGATTCAAAGGTTTTAAACTGTTCAAGCTCTTTTCTCTACCTCTAATTTTATTAAGGTGTTTGGAAAGACTGTTTAAGGGAACTTCTGTCAGCCATCTGTTCCATCTCTGCACAGGGAGAAAAACTCACCGCAAAGGCAAAAGTTAATTTTTAGGTTATATTTTTGAGTCCAACTCGACTCTCAATAGCGGGGGGACACATCGCCGACCATCCCACGGTATGATTGCTACATACTGGATGTGCGGTTTACACAGCACTCAGTGCGCAAATCACTCCTCTCCAGTCGAGTGGACGTGATGTAGTCCCTCCTATTGTGCTTAAGACGGGTACTCCGGAGTGAGCACCGGTTTTAACGTGTCTTTTCCGGTACTCCTTCTCCCTAGGTGTAATCCTGAACATATGGAAGACAGCTTTAGTGCACCCGATCCCAAAAAAGGTGACCGCTCAGACCCGTTCAACTACAGGCTTATCACCATCGCCTTCTTGTTCTCCAAAGCAATGTCATCCATTATAAACTGCCAGCTCATAAGGTAACTTAAGGATCACCTGGTAAGTGATCACATTGGCGGTCACTAATCAGCTGCTTCTAGTTTTAAACATCTAATTGACCTGACTCATGGATGAGCGGTAGCAGAAGTAGTAGAAGAGTAGATCGATCGATGTAATTGTTAATTAGGACATAGCGAAGGCCTTCGATAGGCTTTGGCACAAAGTGCTTCTGTAGAAACTTCCTTCCTATGGGCTTCCTAAGAAATTGTGCAGTTGGATCATCAGCTTTCTTGTAGATAGGAGCATCAAGGTCGTTGCATATTCGGACTACGAGCCGATTAATGCTAGTATTCCACAAGGCTGCGTCTATCCTACGCTGTTTCTTATCACCGTATATCAATTATATGTTGTTGTTAGATACTGGTTCTAATACTCGTGATACTTTTTGCCAGCCGTGCTAATATTTATCGGGAACACGTCATCGAATATCGGAACAAACTTGTGTCTGAAGTCAAGTCTTTAATACCTAAACAAAATCTCGGATTGCGGGCGGCTCTAGTTCAATTTAAACTTCAGAAGACTAGAGTTTCCGCGTTTACCGCTAAAACGAACCCTTTTCTCGTTTCTCTTTAATATCAGGGCATCGCACTGGCATCAGGAATTGACATATCGGATGTCGTACAGTTTCGCAGTCACTTGCAAGGTAAGGCTACATGGGCCTCTAAAAACTTGGCGTGCTCCGTAGAGCAGGACAATATTTTATGCCAGCACACCGTTTGCAACTTCACAAGGCGCAAGTTCGCCGCCACATTTAGTACTGCTCCCATCTCTGGAATGGGGCACACCAGTGCCAGCTTAGATCAGCTCGATACACGGGAGCTGCGAAAAGATGTTTCATCCCATTGCATTTTCTATCGCATTTTCCATAGGAAGTACTAACTACTAAAAATTGTTCAGATTTATTCCAGCTGCCAAATTCTAGAAACAGACAACAGGACAAAATTCACGGTACCATCGACAACATCTCTATGCTTGGTGGTCCACCAAGCGTCCAGCTGGGTGACTGTGATTTTTAGGAGTTTCTCTACCTCGCAAGACTTCTTTGTGGAATCATCTACCATAGGCGATTTTTCGGCTCCAATACGACTTAGGACCTTCAAGAAACGAGTTCGTTTTAAAAAGGCCGGAAACATATCTGCAATTTCCTTGGTTTTGTAGTTGTTCATGGGTCATGGTCGACACTTATTATCAGCAAAATTTTATTTAATAAACTAAAAAGAATAAACATTTGACAGAACAGGCCGGTGGGGGCGCATATTTGTAGTTGGCCTAGGGCTGCTGGAACTCTAAATTAGGCACTGGAAATGCCAGAAGCAGGTTTTTTGGCGCTATGTTTAGGCTTTTAGCTCCATTGAATATTTGGTTTGTCACTAATGGGGAATAGTGAAGCGCTCTTTGAACTCGCAGTAGAAGTGGCGTGTAATCGCACGCTTACCAACGGGTGAGTTAGTCCTTAAATAATTTAAACTTATTACGTGATTATATGTTTTATTCGTGGATTCTGTACCGTGAACAGTTCTAATAGACAATAAATTACGACTGATAAGCCAGATATAAAATAACCATACTTATGAAGGATGTACCCACTGTGCTTAATGTACGTTGTTGCGATCGTCAATTCACCTTACGACTGTGGTGGTCACTTAACCTCTAGTATAGTAAAAGGCAAAACCCATGCACAGAAGTGTATTGTTGCATCAGGATGATGATTCAGAAAATATTTTAAGTGTTGCTTTTTGTCGGCTGTGTAAGAAAGAATGACGTCATCATTAGTGTGTAGTGAAGTGCGTGTAAGAGGTGACTGGAAAATTCTTACGGCTTCGGATAGATATAAGTATCATCTTTTTTTTCGCAAGGAGAAATGACTACGCATTCCTCCACGGCCTTCAATTACACCTGCGCAACGGACGCCCCCATGTCCGATGCGCTAAGGCCATGGGGCCAGGAAAAACGAGCACTCAGAACACTAGGCTTCCTGACCCCAGTGGCGGATCTGGTCTATGGCTCCGCCGCCAACCAAGATTTGGCCTTGTACCTCGCAATACCGACACTCCTCTCCTCCCGTAGCCCCATTACCACCGCATCAACGGTGCGGCCCCGCTTGAGTCGCGGAGAATAGGCAGAGTGGCGCATCGCCATACCAACACTCCTCTTCTCCGCGACTCCACCTCGGCTGCAACGGTAGGGGGAGAGGACACCCCTTTTGCCGCAGCCCACCAGCACACATCCGAAGTGGAATCGCCAAACCCACTCGGAGTGGCCACCTCGGGCCGGCCCTTCACCTCAGACCAGCCATGTGGGTTCTTCTTTGTTCACCGTGGGTGACCAAGCCACGGCTACTAAGCCCCCCCCCCCCCGCAACGACGAGGCGGAAACCGATTCGGGGGGTATAAGTATTATCTAGTTCAGCGGTTCTCAAACTTTTTTGGTCACGGAACCCTTTTGACAAGCAAAATACTTGACGGAACCCTACAATAAAACAATAGTTTTTAAAAGTCTATTCTTTATTATGTAAGCATAATAAAAGTACAATGTAACAGTTACTAATTATTAATTACTTTACCACATGGAAAGTACAATAATAGAAGATATTGAAAATGAAAAAATCTTAACTAATGGGAGGTATGAAACTGTTTTTTATTTTTCATCAATTGGTTGATATCAGGTTTGATAGAAGACATTTGAAGTCTCATATCAGGTTCGGCGTCCAGTCTATTGCGATATTTTATTTTCGTGGCTGCATAGGTTGAGAATCCTGTTTCGCACAAATATGTTGTTGGGAACGGGAGAAGAATATTCAGAGCCATTCTGTCAAGCATTAGATATTCATCACGGATTCTGCACCAAATATCGTTGAGAGGCGTCGTTTTGAACAGTGACTCCATACTTGTGTCTGATGACATTTCTAAAAGAGATTCATATATCTCGTTTGACATACTTTCGGGCTTTTGCAAGTTGGGTAAAAAAGGATTATGAATCCATGAATTCAGCTTCATTTTTGTATTCTGTTCTTCGAGAAAATACTTTTCAAAAGATGCGCGCATCGGAGTGGGATATTGGACCAATTCTTCAAACACATCTACTTGAAACATTTCTGAGTCGTTATCGCTAACAAACTCACTGAGTGACGTAAACACTCAGTGAGTTTGTTAGCGATATTTCTATTTCTCTCTTACCTTTCAGTTATTTTGTTACAGGCCTGGTCTGTTTACCTTGCAATGATAAATTCAATTCGTTTAGTTTTTTGAAAGATATCCGCCATAAAAGACAATCGGAACAAACATCCAAGCAACCAAGGACAACCAAGTTTTATCATACAAACGGTCTTTCAAATTAATAGAAACTGTATCTGCTGAAAGAAACATTTGTAACTTGGCTCTAAGTTCAAAGAGCCTTGTTAAAGTTTTACCCCGAGAGCCATCGCACTTCTGTATGGAGCAGCAGTGTTTTATGTTTGCCGCCATAACCTTCATACAATAATGAGAACAATAGGGATTGTAGTGGTCGTGATTTGATAAAATTAATTATTTTTACCGCTTCATCCATAACTAATTTTAGATTTGACGGCATTCGCTTCATCGCAAGTGCTTGTCTATGCAGAATACAATGGCTGGAACTACAATTAAGCGCTTTACTTTTTATTCGTGATACTGCTTCTGCTGTTTTACCTGTCATCGCCTAGGCCCCATCTGTACAAATGTCAATGCAATCGTTCCAACTAATATTATTTTCTTTAAAAAATATGTTTATTTTATTAAAAATTTCTTCCCCGGTAGTGCTTGTGGGCAGCGGTGAACACATAAGCATGTCTTCTTCAAAAGAACGTGCATATGGATATCTCACGATAACCAGCAAGATAGCCAGACCGGTGACATCAGTTGACTCATCCATTTGCAAGGCGAATCGTGTTTTTTGTAGACGTGCAACTAGTTCTTGTTTGAAGTAGCTTTCCAGATCATGGATTCGCCGTGAAACAGTATCATTTGATAGGAGTACATTAGAAAGATGATTTGCAGACTTTTCATCGAGCATACATTTTGTTATGACTAACACACATGGCTTTATTAAATTCTCAGCGATAGTGTGCGCTTCACCTGTTTGTACAATGCGATAGCTATCTAAATATGATGCCTTCGTGGGCTATTTATTGATAGTTTGTGTTATATGCATCATATTTTTTTTGACTTTCCAATAACTGTTCTTTTTTACGAACAAAAAATTCTTTATTTTGTCTTTAGACTCGGGGTGTACAGTTTCTAAATGTCTGCGCAATTTGGCAGGTGCCATGGAACTATTAGGTCATTAGAAGATGTTGTTGCAACACGTTTAACGCTTTTAAGCTAACGTTCCGTCTTCTTTATTAATAATGTTACACGTCAGGATGGTGGGGTCAAAATAATGCACAATCGTTACTGCGTTTATGAGACAAAGTTTATTCCAAAGAAGAAATGTACAAAACTGATACAATCAGAATACAGCAGGCAGTAGAACAATGAACACTAGTTTCGTATCACGTTTAAACTCCGCAATTCGCTAGCCAGCTTGTAAGTAGGTAGGTAGGAACTTATTGCTCCGAACGCTAATCGTTAACTGACTGACGAGGCACGACGCGCGATCGCCGCTTTTATACTTCTTAGTCCTAGACTCGAACTCGAACATTCTCAAAAATACTCGAGTAGGTGCCTTTGATAAACAAAAAGCGGAAATAAAAATAGAAATACAAAAAAATGCGTTGTAAACAATCTCGACTTTATGTTTTTAAGATAGAACCGAAAGTCGCTTGTTCACAACTATAGCGTCTAATTCAGAGGTGGCTTTTATCAAAAAGACTGCGCGCTCACAAGTATACGCGCGTCGGGCGGTGTCAAAACGTTCGGCTAGTGCCCTCTGGTGTTTTGATTTTTTTTTCAATATTCTTGCGGAACCCCTACAGGGGTATCGCGGAACCCTAGGGTTCCGCGGAACACACTTAGAGTACCGCTCATCTAGTTCAAGCCTGACGTAATATAACCAAACAGACACTGGGCAAATGCGTGAAAACTATGACACATTTGGATCCGCGACCGTCAGTCCACCTGAAAGCATATTCAGGCAAATCCTCAATACAACGGGAAGCCTGTATCCAGCAGCGGCCTTCTACAGGCCGATATCTTTATGAATATTATATATATATATATATATATATATATATATATATATATATATATATATATATATATATATATATACAGAATGGGTCCCACATATATGCAATAAATGAAACCATATAATTGTTATCGCCTTTGCTGACGATATACAAAAAATGAACGTAATCGGTCCAGTAATTAGGTCAAAAAGTAGAGTTTTAATTTTAAGCAAATTTGAACACTCTATAGAATTGGGCCACTAAGTCAATGATTCAATGAACTTGAATCCTTGAACATTAAAAAGCGACGTTGCCACGCAGTGCAAACTATTGGTATTGCGACATATCGACAGCGGTGTCTTTTGTCGGCGTGCCACCCGCGTGCAACGTTGTCACTCTTCCAAGGCGTCAAGGTCAAGGTACGTTGTCTAAACAGAGTGTTCACTTTTACTGAATTTATTTTAATATTTAATTTTTCTACACTTCTACGGACTAGTATTACTTGTGGTTTCATTTATTGCATATATGTGGGACCCATTCTGTATATATATATATATATATATATATATATATATATATATATATATATATATATATATATATATATATCTTTATATATAAGACTGCCTCGTTGGTCTAGTGGTTGTAGTAGTGCGACTACTGAGCGTGAGGTCCTGGGTTCGAATCCCGGGTCGGTGCAAAAAATAATTTGTTGTTTTCCGTCAAGAAATTCTCAGTAGCTGCCCGGAGTCATGAAGTTAGCGGTGCTTTACCCACATATTTCGGAAAGCACACCAACGGTTTTGCGCCTGATCTCTCTCTGGTCGTGTCGGTTTACCGTCCCATCGGATTATGAGTGAGGAAATAGAGAGTGCACCTGTGCTTGCGCATACACTTGGGCACTATAATCCTGTCCTGCGCCGATGGCTAGTCTCCGTTGAGGCAGGCCACCGTGAGGGAAATTCGGTCTGGAGGACATTATTATATAAGAAGATATAAAGCTTCTCTTCACGTTCAAAAAGCGTGAGCTTCTATTGAACGTGGTCGCCAGATAAAAGTGTTTTTCTATAAGAAACAGTAATCGAGTAGGGCGGTGTAAGTGTATTCACTACCCCATATCGTCCCGTGGGTGTCATAAGAGACGACAGAGGTAAACTAAAACGTAGCAAAATCCCCCCTGAGGCAATTTGTGGGGGATATATGTATAAGATATACATATGTACTGTAATGAAGTAGTACAACACGTATTATTTTAGTACTAATCGCCAATTACAATTTGCCTTTTGGTTAAACATTTACATACTATACAAATAAATAAAAGTGAAGTACCTTTCTGTGTTTATTATATAGTTGTATGGTTATTTGCAATCTATAAAGATATGTACTACTGACGGCAAGTGGAGCCGGCGCCCCGATACCCCTAAGACTGTTGACAACATATCTGTTGCGAAATATAGATATTTATTACCAATATTTTTTGGACGATATATCGGTAGTTTAATATTGAAATATTGATATCAGCTAGTTATTTACGAAACCATAGAGATCTTTCTTTTATTTTATTCTAGTGATAATATTACCAAAAGAACGTTCAAACACAAACACTATAGAGTACATTTCCATATCCTTTGATGTAGGTAATGCGTGTATGATATGATACTCGCCCAGGAGTGAGATTCTTTATAACGTGACCACTATAAAATGTCCATTTTAACATATATAACTTTTATAATGTCTTCAATAACACAACAATACACAATACAATTACAACAATGAAACTTAACCATTTATTTATAAAGAATAAAATGTGGTGTTAACTTAATTATTTAATAGTAATAAAATATTAGGTATATAACTGTTACATTGAGGATTATATGATATCCTATTTATTAAATTTGGATCTACCTTCACGAATTATCCGTGTTTTAGTTACATAATATGGTATGATTATCAGATTTTAAAACTAAACGAATTAAGTTAGACTAATGAAAGATAAAATAATTACTTTAAATAAAACAAAAACCCATCAATCTGATTATGGTTTAGAAAACATACAATTAGTTAATGTAAAAAAAAACTTAAAATCATAGTGAACAGAAAAATTAGCAATTGTATACAAGGTTATTTCGAAATAACCGGCCAAATTTGCAGAGAAGGTTCAGAATAAGCAAATATAGACTAATGGTGAAGTAAAGTTAATTCACAAAATCTCAAACATTCTGTCTTTTTATCTTTTGAATTCAAAATGCGTGGGTAGTAGAGATGAGTCGTACTAGGTAAATTTCGTACTAGGTGCACCTAGTCCAATTCCGTATAAATACTCGATCCAAATACCTGTTCCACCCAGTCCATAAAGTATCAAGTACGCATAAAGTTTAGTATTGTTGGAGTAGGAATAGGATACGCTATAGTTTCAAGTACCATATTTTACGTGCGTACTGCTGAAACGTGTGCAATAATGAATTCATACATCTTCCCTTCATACTTTACAAAATTATTATAATTATTCTCGTAACTAAATTACGAGAATTATGGTTATATGAGATATAAATTAAAATAATTTACTTCAAATGCTACTTAGTAGTACTTCATATTTTGTAAAATTTGTTTTAAAAGATGTTTATCCTTGATTTATTTGAAAAACTCTAGAATGGGAGTACTCACCTATTGATTTTGTATGTCTTGATTTTAAGCTGCTATGTTTTTTTACTATTGCTATAATTCTATAGTTGGTTGATGCAGCTCATACTAATGACGGAAGGGAGAATTTAAAGTGGATTATTTTCATTTATCTCTCATATAATCTTAATAGTAACGAGCCTAATTATAATATTATTTTGGAATATTGTTTGCATAATTCTTATAAATAACATTAAAAAAGGAATTGTTCTGAAAAATAAAAATGAGTTTGTCAGTTCCGGCGCACGAATGAAGTTTACTCCTTACGAACGATTATAAAATATATAGATTAGTAAATGTGGGTAAATGAACGCATTTTTATACTACTGAAAACATGCATGACACATTTACTTATATTAATTATTTAATGTATATTCATCAAAATATATTACATAATCATCGAAACGTAAATTGTTTACGCTTCCAATACTATGTTATGTAGTCATGGAAACATGAAAACAGCGTCCACCGAGATCACATTCGCATGAGTTCGTACCGTATTTGACAATAGACACTCGCTTGCCTCTTACTCTTGTATAAGCATTTGGTTGAACTAGTCCGAGTCCCGACTAGTCTCGTACTAGTATTTGGTTGAACTAGTCCGAGTCCCGACCAAGGAACATACTACTCTCTAACGAGAGGTCCCGACTAGTCTCGAGTCTCGAGTATTGACAGACAAAGATAGAAAAAATTTTATTTTTATTTTATAAGTTCTCAAATTTTTTTAGTTCAAGCATTATCATTGAACATTAAGAGTTGTTACAAAACCATACAAAAAGAGACTATATCGTGATGCAATAGGGTTACTTTTTACACAACAAATTATTACTATAATAATGTTATAAATGTTGTTTAAAAAATAAAAAGACAAAACTAATTTTCCATAATATATTTTATTTTTAAATACTATCATACCTTGAGCATGTTTTTAAGGTTAAATTATTTCAAAGTTCATCAACATATTTTCTCATAATTTTGGCAATCATAGTTTTATTCCAATTTAATAAGTTACGAATATAAATAATTTTTATATTTAAACCGACATGACCGGAGAGATTACTTATATTTACGCGAACACTACACATTAAATGAAACTAATTTTACGCATTTTATCGTGTTTAATTTTAACTTTTTTAATTCCCGACGTTCGGTGGTCACGGGGAGGGAGGGGGGACACTGAGGTGTTTGACGTCCCGATGTCATAGTTGGCCCGGCTACCTTCAGTTTTTGAATTAATTTTTGGTCCAATCTATAAATATAACATCCGTAAAATTAGTTTCATTTGATTTTTAATTAAAATAAATGACAGTAGCTAAATATTGCTGGCAATCTTCAACTTTTTACCTTAGCCTTCTAGGTGTTATGTAATTTAAATTGTTAATATTAAAATATTTTATATTTGAATTATAATAGGGTATTATTTTAGGAAATAATTATATATTTATATAAGAATTTAAAATAACATACAAGGGCTTAAAATTCAATGATTTAATAATTCTCAGATATAAACAGCCTGGAATAGTTCAAAATCCAATATTTAGATATGTACAGGTAGGTGTAAAAATTCTGAAAACTGTTTTAAATAAACTAAATGCGAAAAATATATAACTTCCTCTTATAATTTTATTTAACTCTTTAGCCATTTCAGTAATGACAGGTGGCCTCTACTTTGTGTATATCCGAACTTTTTTTATCATGTCACGATAGCGTTAAAGCGACTAGCACGCAGATATAACGTAGAATTCATAATTACGTGACATGAATGATCTTATCAGATCAGAACAAAAACTTGTCGAAAATATGAATTGGAAAAATTCTCATGTAATTTTTACTTACTACTTGGACATAAGGTACATATTCCTTTAACGTAACGGAGTAGATACACCACCGATATACAGAGAAAACCGTATATATGAACCGTATTACAGGGTGATAAAGATGCGTTTCCTGTGCAGTGCGACGGCGACCGCGAGCCACATGAGCATGGCAGCCGCGTGCGTGGCGAGCAGCTGCAAGTGCGTCGGTGCCGAGATGTGCCAGTACAGAGGGAAATGACGTTTCAGAAGTACGCTGCCAATGTACAGGAATAAAGCGTTTTGTCCTAGAAAGAAAACATACAACACTTATAACAAAGTAAAAATTAATTTGTTATTAACCAGTGTTGCCAACATTAAAATCTAGCTCTCGTTATAGAGAAAACTATAATCCCGTCAAGTACGTTAGACAAGTGTCAGTCATTCATTTCTAGCACAGAGTACATTATAATTTTTAGTGACCGAATAATTCTGGTACATTTCGTCACGCGTACTGGATGTACATATGATCTCACAGACAAGGATATCACAGGTTCACAGGATATGCGACTCAAACAGTAAAGAGAGAGAATGAAATAAATAGAGTAGTTGATAGTTTTAAATATATTCAACAGTAGCGCAGTAGCGTTTTGGCAGATGACCAACGACAAAACAGTTTCCGAGCTGTAATTAAAATAATTACGTCAAAAAAAAGATATTACGTATTGCACATTTCTTCGTATTTTTAAACTAAAAAATGATATAAATTATAATTTGATTTTTACCATTTCCAAATTATTTTTATTTCGAAAACAAATCTAAAAAAATTATTATTGTCCCGTTAAAAAATCTGTTATCCGTTAAACACAATTTTTTCCCGTTGCCAACCACGCTGTCCCGTCAAATCTAACGGGAAACCCGTCAAGTTGGCAACACTGTTAATAACATAACATTAACACTCACGCCTGTCACCCAGAGGGGTAGGCAGAGACTACAGACTTCTATTTGGCACGATCCTGACACAACTCTTTCGCCTCCTCCACATTCATATACCTACGCATACATACTCGTCGGTTAAGGGTACTCCTAATTTGTCCCATTTTCAATATATCGCCAATTTGGTCGATAAACTTTCGCCTAGGACATCCCTTTCCGACTCTTCCATTCACTTGTTCTAATAACCTTTATTCTTATAAAAATAATATCGATTCTATGCCCTCTATTCCCCCTCAGAAGTGAACAAAGCCAACTTTACTTTAGAAAATATATTCTTTTTTTTTAATTTTAATACTAGCTTTTTATCTTAATGAATGATTCAATTTATTTTAGGGATGGATTTTCTTTTATTTTATTTCAACTCACCTGCATAGTACAGTGGCCTTCCACCCCACTTGTTCTTCAAATCTACCACGAAGTATAGTACCGCTTGGATGAAGAAGGCCATAGAAGCGGTGACGAGGCAGTAAGACACCGACCACAGCGATTTGTTAATGGGGATGGGGCCTCCGTTTTTCGAGAACATACAGAGGGCGCCACCGGTCACGCCAAAGACAATCGACCAGAATATCCAGCGCATTATGCGTGCCCTGAAATTATGTGTTACTACTTATTTTAAAAGAACTAAATACTAAAGACTTGTGGTGAAGGTTTAATGGTATTCATCACCCATTTTCTTTCAATGTCCGATGATGAGGCAACTCGGAAATTTCAGAAAGTTCTCATGACTTCCGATAGATGGCGGTGTAACCATCTCGTTTTCGTCTGACGTTAAATATAAAGACCTGTGAAGGGAAGCACCGCCATAGATACGAGACTTGTTTTATAAAAGGGTGACAAACGAGCAAACAGTCCACCTGGTGGTACGTGAATGCTGTGACCCATAGACTAAGAATCAGAATGCGTTTCCAGTATAAAAGGTCTTCGGTTCTCTACACTCACCATACGAAACACAGCAATATTTAAGCTATTTTAAGTTTTTTTTTAAATTTATTGTAACAGAACCAACAGCATTTTGTAACATTATAAAATAAATAAGTATTTACATTTTCTACTGCCAATTAAAGGTTCTTACTTTATAAAAAAAATCTTCTAACGTATCGCTACAACTGTGTGGAAATAATATTATACAGGGTTATTTTTAAAGAGTGGTCATTACGCCATTACGCATTTTACAAAATACAGTGCATATATGTACATCTTCTAGTGTTTTGTTTATATTTATTTGTGTGTGTGTGTGTGTGTGTGTGTGTGTGTGTGTGTGTGTGTGTATGTGTGTGTGTGCGTTTGCGTGTGCGTGTGCGCGCGCGTGCGTGCGTGCGGGCGTGCATGCGTGCGTGCGTGCGTACGTGCGCGTGCGCGCGCGCGTGTGTGTGTATGTGTGTGTGTGCGTTTATATTACTTGCTATTTCTTAAAATTGAGATTATTTCTTTTTTTATGGAAGCTTTACTGTCATGGAAATTATCAATAGTTGAAAAGTTTTTGTTGTAGCAGTTAAGTGTACGACTAATGACAGAATTTTGAGCATATTTAGAGCGACTTAAAGGGACATGAAATAGGGATGTGTCTGGTACGCTTCGAAGGAGCATTGAATTGTAGGAATTGAGATGTCAATTCGGGACTATATATTTTATTACTACAGATGTCGTGTAGAAACAAAATTTGTAGAAGTGTACGTCGGTCCTTTAACTGCAATAAGTTATGGTGATAGCAAGATTCCTCATAACTGCTTTTTTATGTTGAGTACGATAATTTAACGCCTTGATAAATTTCCATTGTATTTGCTCTATATTCTCTATATAAGACAAATAATGCGGATTCCAGACATTACAACAATACTCCAAAACACTTCTTACATAAGAATAATACAAAATTTTAATGCATTCGGAATTCTTTTCTTTTTCATTCTTATTAAAAAACGTTACCCCTACACTAAGATTTTCTCTTGTATCGTGGGGGCAGTTTACAAACATAAATTGCACAAGGACAAACATCCAGACCCGAAACAACTACGAGGGTGGATTGAAAAGTACTCGGCCTAACACAGATCCACTCAATTCTAAAAATCAAATCTACCCACATTATTTAGTTCAGTTCAGACTAGTTCATTGTGTGAAGTTCGAAACGTGTGCGATAATTAGTTGTGATTTTATAAATTTATTAACAAAGTAATCGGACATAATTTCCGCGAATGGAGCAAATCGAGCAGCGTGCCGTCATTAAGTACCTCCATAAGAAGGGGCTATCATCAAAAGCCATCCATGATGACATGGTCAGTACATTAGGCGATTGTGCTCTGTCATATTCATCCGTCAAAAAATGGATAGCAGAATTTAAGCGTGGTAGAGAGAGTGTGAAAGATGAACCCCGCTCTGGAAGGCCTTCGACGTCAACTACTGACGAAAATATTAAAAAAGTACTTGATTTCATAATGGGAGACCGCAGATTAAAAATTAGAGAGATAGCCGAGATTATAGGCATCTCTTATGAACGAACTCAAAACATCATTGTCAACGAGTTGGGTTTCCACAAGGTATCTGCGAGGTGGGTTCCGCGACTGCTTTCAGTTGAACAAAAAAGGACGCGATTGACTATTTCACGCGACTGTTTGGAGTTATTTGAAGCCGATGCAGATGATTTTTTGAATCGTTTTATTACTATAGACGAAACATGGGTTCATTACTGTACAGCGGAAACAAAACAACAATCAAAACAGTGGAGAAGACCTGGTTCACCACCCCCTAAAAAGGCTAAGTCGATTTTGTCGGCAAATAAGGTGATGGCTTCAGTATTCTGGGACTCGAAAGATGTGATTATGATTGATTATCATGAAAGGGGTCAGACTATAAACTCTGATTACTACTGCACCTTACTACGTCGTTTACGAGAGGAAATAAAAGAAAAACGTCGAGGAATGCTCAGAAGAAAAGTCCTGTTTCATCAAGATAACGCCCGTGTTCACACGTCAGTAGAGTCAATGGCTGAAATTCACAACTGTGGCTTTGAACTGTTACCGCATCCGCCGTATTCACCTGATCTGGCACCATCAGACTTCTTTCTGTTCCCTAACCTAAAAAAGCACTTGGGAGGTCAAAGATTTTCGACAAACGATGAGGTCAAAGCAGCTGTAGACGCATATTTTGACTCTAAGGAAGAATCATTTTTTTTCAACGGTCTAAATGCTTGGAAGGGGAGGTGGCAAAAGTGTATTGAACTTGATGGTGATTATGTAGAAAAATAAAAATATAACTGATTTAGTATGTGTTTATTTTCTTGGTTAGGCCGAGTACTTTTCAATCCACCCTCGTATTTATAGGCCATACAAATACGTGTTCCGTGCGGGATTCGAACCCGCGACCCCCAGTGCAGCGACTCATTGCTTAAGCCACTGGCCACGGAGTCGTCGAAATGCATTCAGAATCTGAGGAAGGACGGGACACTCTTAGAACAAATCCTAAATTTTTATACGCTTTTTTAACCATTGTCGTGACATGATTAGACATAAGCATTTTGGAATCAAAAATAACACCAAGATCTTTGGTTTGGTAGATGCGTTCCAAAGGTATGTTATCTAATTTATATTGATATTCAATTTGGTGTATTTTACGAGTGAAGCTTATTTGATAACATTTTGTTATATTAACACTAATACGGTTATCATGATAGAAGAAACAAAGCTGGTTCAAGTCTTTCTGAAGTTGGTGTGCATCTTCCTCAGATTTAATATATGCATAAATTTTAGTGTCATCCGCATACATGAGAAATTTGGAAAATTTAAAACAGTCTACTATATCATACAAGTATAATGCATACAGTAACGGACCCAATATTGACCCTTGAGGGACGTTAATAATATAAGCTGCTATTTTACGTTGGTATTCCGTGAGCGTGCGTCCTTCCCCGGTCGAACCGACTCATACGTGCTACAACCATAACATAGCCACAGCATGGCTCTACCACGTGCAATCGCCAATAGACTTTCCAAACGTGGCGCTTAAAGCAAATCCTTACGGGCTGTTTATGGTATCATTTTACTAGGATAAGGGTGACAAAAGAGCATACAGTACACTTGATGAGAAGTGGTTGTTGTGTAGATATCTACATCTACTATTATGATGATACCTTTGATTTAAATAACATTATAATTATGTTAAAATTATCGATATTTTTAATAGCCATAGTAAGTATAAAATTGTGTACTAAGCGTATAACATATAACACCTTCCCATCTTGTTGAAATTACAGTTTCAAATACTACATCTGATTTGAAATGAATAGGATTTGTTACAACAATAGAGCTTCAAACCCTCTTGCAACTTTGAACAAAGAAAGTAATTAACTAACCACGTTACGTAACGTGTTTTATCCCGGACGGAGCGGGACGTGAAACTTTGGAAATATCGTTTCATAGAAAATGTACGTGATAATGCATGCGTAACGGATGCACGGACGGGACGGCAACGTGGCATGAACGGGACGGGAAAAATATCGTTGGTCGCCAACGATATTTTGATGTTTGATGACGATGTTTACCCCGTCCCGCGCGGCGCGTGCCATGTCCCGTCCGTGGTTCCGCTGCGTATGCACAGTCGCGCCGTTGTCTACGCAGTGATGCCCGTGTTGTACCGAACGAAATGTACGACGAAAAACTAATGTGTATGATCCGTGTCCATGTTTTTATAATCTTGCACAACATATTGAACACAAAATATAAAAAAAATTTAGTTAATATAGATTTTATTTTCCATTTATGATGTCATACGAAAATACATATGAAATTGAGCCTTGTCATCCAAATTTTCTTTGTAGAGAGTGTGGTATGAGTACCAGGAGTGTAGTATGATTAGAGGGTGATCCTTCTAGTCCTATTTCCTGCCACGTATGATGTACAGAAAATCTCCTTTTACTCTTGACTGTTGTAGCTTCTTTTTCATTTGAAGCAATAGCAATTAATGCCAATTCTTCAAATGAAAAATACATCTTTCACAACACTAGCACATTATTTTCGAGTCACTGTCAAAGTGCGTATGCATTAAAGTCCCGTCCGTTTTGACAAACAACCACGTTCCGTCTCCGTCCCGTGCACAAGGTGATTTCGTCCTGTATGCAGTGACCTTAATTGTTTAATAGTATTATATGTCATCATACTCTTCAAACTAGAACATTTTATTTATTTTCATATATATATATATATATATATATATATATATATATATATATATATATATATATATATATATATATATATATATGTGTGTGTGTGTGTGTGAGTGTGTGTGTGTATTACATATCATATATATGTATATGTATTACAGGTAAGTACACACTAATACTAACATTTTAACATTAACACTTTTTTTAAAATTATATTGAAATCAGTATAAGATTAAGATTTTTTTATTTAAGATATTTTTTATTATAAAATAAAGTTATATCAAATTTGGTTAATTATTATTATAATAAATGTTTTTATCAAGATACCAGTTTTGCTTTTAAATATATTCACTTGAAACAGACTTTTAGTCTGCATTGTTAACACTGAAAAATATTATATTTATGTTTAATGCTTAATATTAAACACAATAATGACTCTTGCCTTTTTTATAGAAGGGTTACAAACGGGTACACAGTTCATCAGATTGTAAATGGACATCTATTCTGGTTAAGAATCGGAACGCATGATGAATTATCTTACGTTTAAATCACGCGGCTAACATAAACGTACATAAATGTATACGTAAATAGGGTTCAAAGTAGCTTACCTAGCATGGTTATAAGCCAGCATGATCCTTGTCGCGTGAGCACCGGCCTGAACCACCAAAATGCCTGACAGAACACCGAGAATGCCTTCCGGATCGAAGGGCAGCGTGGTCCGATATAATTGCTGGAACCTTCCGTGCTTGTATAAATGTGATTGTCCAAGTATTAGCCTTGAAAAAATTAAGTTACTTCATTATCATTATCTCTCCCTCTGGCCATCATTAATTCATTTATTCATTACACCCTCTCAAAAACCTACTGCTGCATATAGGTTTACCGTATCGGTGGGAAAGATTTCGTGAAAAGGGACGGAAGTGCGTAACAGGAAGCCGGGGAAGCGCGCGCTATTTGATTTGCCCAATGAGAGCGCGCGGTTGTAGTGAATTGTGCTGTTATAAACTAACTTATATAAGTAAATAGTAAGTACTTGAATAAAGTGCAGGTCATTGATAAAAAATGCAAGTGAGTAATAATGAATAATTATTCGAATAAATATTTCAATATTTAGCTTTTATAAATTTTGAGTTTAATTTCTGTCACTGATCAATTGATATTTCTAATTATGAATAAGAAAAAAACCAATAGCATTTATCAGGGTATAATGTAAATGTGGTTTATTACAAAGGTGAGATGTCAGATGTTACACATCGTGAGCGACCACTTTAAGACTCGCTCGTTTTTTTTTTATAGAATAATGGTAACATTCGAGAACACGGTCTACCTAATGGTAAGTGGATGCTGTGCTCCATAGACTCATACTACATAGTATATACTGCATAGATTTTTTATTTTGTGAACATAGGTTATTGCACAGATCTCAATATAAACATAGTAAAATACAAGGTAGGTTCTCTGTCCCGCCAGTAGGCATACAAAATATAAAATAATAATTGCTTAACATTTTTTCCTCTTCTGATATCAGTTTCTAATTGAAATAATTAAATAATGTATTAATAATAAGAAAATTTTAAAGATAATAAAGTACAATATAGCATATAATAATTGTCATCATTTTGTCTAATTGTCATCTAGTATTGATTGGCACATATCATGATGGGTATATTATATTCAATGTAGTATTTTAATGTTAAAATGTGTCGTTAAGGAATTCTTCTAAAGAATAATATGCTTTTTCATTTAGTAGATCAAAAAGTTTACGTTTATAAATATTAATGTTGTCACAATCTCTAATGTACTTAGGTATTTTGTTATATACTTTGGTGCCATTGCTATACTTTTGGCGCCATTGCATATATACTCTTCTGTAATAAAACAGTTCTACGTGGTACTAAATGAAGCTTAACTGAGCGACGTTGACTTTCTACGAATACTCGATAAAGAATCAAAATACAGATGTGTTGCCACCCCTGAGGAATAAGATGGAACGCTTTGTTTCCTATAAAAAAGGCCTCCATTCTCTACAATCACCATACGAAACAACAGCAATTACCAACAGCATTAAACTGCTATTTCACGCTGGAATTCTGTGAGAACGTGGTCCTTCCCTGGTCGAGCTAATCCATTTGTGCTACAACTATAATATAGCTGCAGCATGACTATACCACATAAGAGAGAGGTCCTCCAACCGAATTTCGGCCACGGTAGCCTGCTTCAACGGAGGCCAGCCAACGGCGCAGTTCAGGATTATAGTGTCTAAGTGTATGAGCAAGCACAACATACACTCTCTATTCCCTCACTCTCATAATCCGATGGGACGGTAAACCGACATGACCAAAGAGAGATCAGGCGCAGGACCAACCGCTTTACGTGCTTTCCGAGGCACGGGGGTAAGACACCGCCAACTTCCTGACTCCGTCCAGCTATTGTGAATTTTTTGTCTGAAAAACTCAATAATTTATTTTTTGGCCCGACCCGGAATTTGAACCCAGCACCCCATGATCAGCAGTCGCACTACTACAACTGCTAGACCAACGAGGCTGTCACCACATAAGTATAATGTATTATTATATTATACGGCACCTTAATTCTGTAAATGATTAAATTGCAAAATATTACACACCTATCAATGTAGCCAGCGATGCCTCCAGTACAGTTTTGTAAAGAGAAGTCTCCTAGTGCAGTTCGATGAAAGCCTCCAGGGCCAGAGTAGCCGCGAGGACAGCCTGGTGCAGCCACGGTTAGGGAAATACAAACCTGGTGAACAAGAAATTGATTAAAACTGGTCGTTTTCAATCATTGCAAAACTCTCACTATCTTTATAGTTTAATAAAAGAGATTATATGTTGCGGTCAGACCATAGAATTGATCATATTATAAATTAGTCGATTATTTAGTGAAATATTGGCATTTCAAGACTCTAGGTTTTAAATCTTCTGGCCCTCTTTTCCAAAACAATTATAATTTAGTTTGAAAGAGAATAAATATAGATTGCCTAATGGCCACAGCATCCACTTACCATCAGGTGTACTGTGTGCTGTTTCTCATCCTCACTTGTATGATATATAGCTCGTAGACCTGTTAGAGTCAGGCATAAGAGATGCAAGAGCATAAGAGTCTACAATGTATACGCTTTTACAACAAAATCCTAGAAAATGTTCAAAGTTTGTCAATAAACAAGTTTAAAATTTTTATTAAATGAAAACTGTACAAAAAGCGTTATTATAACATCAAGGAATAAATAAATGAAAGTAACCCCTGGAAATGACGTTCATCGCCACTATGCTGGTTCTATTAAATTTAATTTCAAATATTGTAGAAACAAAATTATTGTAAAGTGAAATATATTTAAATAAAAAGTCGCGATAAGTTTCTTGCTGGTTCCTCCCAGGATAGAGGTATTTTCCATATCAGTGGTAAATAAAAAATAAGTATTATGTATTAATCGATACTGAATAAAAAATCATTCTATTCTATTGGGCAAAACCACTGATATAATATGGTGTTATATCCAACTCGTATATATTTTTCTTCTCTTCTTCATCAGCCCTCAGATATACGGGCAGAAGTTACACATATCTCAATGCCTTGTTAACATATCGTTAACATAATCTATTTAAAATATCGAGACATTATTAAATAGATTTATTCACATTACCTGTATTGAAACCAGAAGGATTGTAGCAAGCCATTGTTGCCATCCGGCAGTGATATCTCGGAATAGGGAGCGACCTTAAACAAAAAAAATGATTTAAGGGAATGAGAACTAATGAGATACGATGTTTCGATATTATGATATTTATAAAAGTTTGAATTACATTCCTACAACTTAAATCCCATAAAAGATTAAAGTTAAATTACAGCCTATACAATATGTAACAAAAACCCTGTGGTTCCCGTTAAGTGTGTTATCAGGATCAGTATCTAAGCATATAGAAATATTTTTTTTTCAAAATAACACATTTAAAAAAATAATTTTAATGAAAAAAATTGCAAATTGTATGTGGTTTTATTTCCTCTAACTCACACGAGTATCGGTAATGCGGTGTCTTTGACAATCTTCTTACTTCCTCGGCCAATGCAGAGATAATAAAACCACATAAAATTTGCAAATTAATTTTTTTTCATTAAATTTTTTAATGTTAAAATATAGTTTCTATATGCTTGGATACTGATTCTGACAACGCAGTTAACGGGAATCACAGGGTTTTTGTTACATGTTGTATATGTCCCACTGCTGCGCACAGACATCCTCTGATTTCTGAGGGGATTTATAACCTACAAATAAATGATATTCATAACTTGGAACTTCGTTCACAAAGCACCCGAAACAAGTAAAATTAAACGCGATAAAATCCGTACAATTAGTTTTATACAACATATTATATCGTATACCAACGTATTTACGAGCATATCTTCAACAAAACAGCAAAAATAAGTTATCAGAGCCGGAGCAAAGCGATATGTGTCCGTCTACGCCATAACTGTTGGTGTTGGACTTGAACTCCATAGTAAAATAAGAGAAGCGCGATGACACGACGTTTGTAATTTGTATCGAAAATAAAAAAAAACAACCATGTTCTGTATTAATTAAGGTAACTAAGTTATTGTTATTAACTTTACCAAGATACGTTTACACGGGGTTCCCACTTGTCGAGTGTCGGGGCCGACAGGAAATCGGCTGCTCTAGTGGCACAAAATTTTATACTAAACGTTTTATAACTCGCTGAAAAACATTGAGCTTTCCTTTCATACTGCCATCAGTGAATGACTAAGTCTTAGATCCATATGTCATCAGTGGCGAAGCTAGGGCTCCAAACTAGGGCAAGCCTAAGTTATGGTTTTGTTGTTTTAGCAGTTTTATAAAATTACACCAATCTTGAACTGTCTCCACTTTTTAGTTTCATATTCAATGCTGTCGAGGACGTGTTTAACAAAGCACACAGAAGGTATACTACTGCTAGATAGGTTGTATGACCGTAGAATCAATCAATTTTCGTTCGATAAAATGACTTCACCTATAGAATTAAGTAGATGGCGCTATTAAAATTTAATATACTGAAGCCTAAAGGAAATATTTTTTAAAAACCTCAATATATGATGTATTCATTTAATTTATTAAATGAACTTTGGGCTTCACATTAAAAAAAAGATTGTAACAATTATTTGCTATAAAATTAAACTTATACCTAGGTATCTCATATTTTATGCTGCAGTTCAAAATGATATTTTTAACTCATATGGTAATATAAGTATTCAGCTATGAAACCTTTAAATACGCCTAGAATAATTAAACTTTAATACTAAAGAGCCCTGTATCTATTAAAGTGTGAAGAAATGTTTATTGAATTAAAATTTTATTTTTTAGATTAAGATTTAGATTTTACCTTTTCCTCGCTGATTAGCACTTTAACACACTTATATTCATCACAAAGAACACTCTTTCCCTCCATTTTCACTAAAAATCTTTAAAAAAGTATAAATTTTCTACTCACAATATTTTACATTATAATATATTCCCTCAAGCTAACACACAATGTAAACATTGAAATGTGACGTGAACTTGCAAACATATCGTCGGCGTCGCCCGCGCGCCTCCGTGTCTCGACTAACTTCATACCTAACGTGACCATACGTCCCCCTTTAGGCAGGACGTTTCCGATTCAAAGGTTTGTGTCGCACTGTCCCCATAATACGTAAAAATGTCCCGCTTTGACAAACAAAAGCGTGACAATCATGCAAACTCTGTCACCCATGCCATCATTGTGACACCGCGCGTACCAGGTTTGCCAGCATGGCTTGTATAGTTACGTGATTATTCTGAAAAGCTACACTTTTGAATTTAAAGGTACGAAGTGACAATTTTTAATTAATCTACAATAAATTATCAAATAACGTAAGTTATTTCCCAATTAGTATTTATTTCATGTTCAGAATTCACTTTAGATCATTAAAAGATTCAAACAACTATGTGTTTTATTTATAAACCTATATTAAAGGGCTTCAGATTGAATTTTGGTAACAAGGCCATTCTCAACGGAAAATAGCCATCTGCGCATCTGGATTATATTGCCCAAGTGTAATACCACTGCTACTGAGAATTTTGTGACAGCAAAACCCAATAAATGATTCTTGACCCGACTCAGGTTTCGAACTTGGGACCACATGATCAGCAATTGCGTTTACAACCATTCGACCAAGAAGGCAATCAAAAGTGTTAAAACTATAATAATTTTAAAGGCATCCCGCTCTGAGGTAAAAATTGATGGTCACTAAAAAGCCGGGCTTTTTATCTCCATACTAATTGCTATTTATACAATCGTAGTTATGTTTCATTATAGAACATTTTGCCACAGGTTAGAAAGGGAGCGATCGCCTTCTAGAAAGCCCGGTAAAAAGCCCACGTGTGCGAGGGAGACAACCAATGGCTCAATTCAACTCTCCTTATATGTATGACTGCAGTATTCCTAAGGCTACGAGGTTGCACAGAGCGCGCGGGAAATTTGAAATAGTTTAAAATAGTTTACGAGTTATTTTATTACTTGATATTATTGATTAATTCAGCTTGATAAGGCAAGCCGGGCTTCTGGGCTTGTATGGAGGCTTCACCACTGTATGTAATCAATGGCAACACGCACTTGTATAACCTTGTTTTCAAGTTTTGAGCTATATGTGACGAGATGTGTCGTATTCTCCTGAACTCGGCCAATCCGAGTTGAATCCGCCGTTTGACCTCTCGTTCGAAGTTGGCTTACAATTTATCCTATGTATAAAAACACTCGTCGACAACTTCGAATGAGTTCTCCCAACAACTATCAGACTTTTACCTTCGTCGTCTCTTACGATTTCCATTGCACTAAACGTGGTGATGGTAGCCCGGTGGGTAAGTTAGATGATTTTTTTGACTGATGTTAGCCGCCTAAGAAAGTCTTAGGTGGATACCCAACATTGGTCAAAATAATCAATCAAAGCAATCAGATATTATAAAGATACCTATTGATATTATTGAGATGTTGCATATTTACAGGCTGTGTAGCATTCCATCTTAGTCCTCACAGGTGACAACCCACCTGTAGCCATTTGAATTAAGGTGCAATTTAAGTTTTTTACGGAATAAGGGTTACAAACGAGCACACAGTCCACCTGATGGTAAGTGGATGCTGTGGCCCATAGACATCAACATCTATCCTCGATTACAAATCAAAATGCAGATGCGTTGTCACCCGTGAGGACTAAGATGGAAAAAGGGAAATGTAAAAAGGGTCTCCGGTTCTCTACACTCACCATACGAAACAGCATTAAGCTAATAGTTTATGCTGGTATTCTGTGAAAGCGTGGCCCTTCCCGGGTCGAGCCGACCAATTCGTGTTACAACTATACTACTCTAATATAACTGTAGCATGGCTCTACCACGTATGAATATATCCTCAGTTAAGTCAAAATGCAGTTGCGTTGTCACCCCTGACAATGCCCCGTTTTCAGTAACTTTGTGTGTCAGTTCAATTTCATTAAGAAAGAAAATGATTACCAGGTGTAATGTTCTGACTGGTCCTCATGAAGGCACACTCCAGAGCACCAACGATAAGGTACATGGCGGCCAGACGCTGCAGGACTCCGGGAAGCCGCACGTTAGCCCAGGACACGTTGATTGAGCCCAGGCAGATACCGATCAGCGCTAGGAATAGAGACCGCCGCGCCACCTAGAGCGACAAATTAATAGTAATAAATTACCTATGTTACTAAAATGTAGTATTATGTTGTAAATTAATGGCATATTTTAGAAGAAATTGTTAAATACATTTGAAAAATTAAAAAAAAATGATCATTGCATATAATGGAAGTTTATAGGTGTGATAATAATCTCTTTTAACTTTTGAGATAGTATTTTCTTTTATAGAATAAGGTTGACGAGCGATAAAACAGTCTACCTGATGGTAAGTAGATACTGTCACAGTATTACTGTGGCATATAAACATCTTTCTTTGGTCAAATCATTTCACAATCAAAATGAGATATATGTTTTTGTAACCCCTCAGGACTGAAATAGTTTTGTCGGTGGAAAGAAAAGGTGAGATCTTCCGCCGGGCAAGGTGTTGTGTCCGGGGAGCGGCTAACGCTCCGTGTGATAGTTCCGAGCTATTCTTTCTATATATATACTGTTTTTGATTCGTAACTTTGATAGCGCGATTTGGGTTTCGATGTGTTTCGCTTGAAGAGCGACGACAGCGCCGCCACATGGTATTGCTATTTGCCAGTAAAAAGGAAATCACAGTAGCAATATTATGTTCTTTCGCGCTGGCATTCTGTAAGGGCATGGTTAGGCCCCGGTCGAGCCGATCGATTCATGCAACAGCCATATATATATATATATATACAGAATGGGTCCCACATATATGCAATAAATGATACCATATACTTGTTATCGCATTTGCTGACGATATACAAAAAATGAACGTAATCGGTCCAGTAATTAGGTCAAAAAGTAGAGTTTTAATTTTAAGCAAATTTGAACACTCTATAGAATTGGGTCACTAAGTCAATGATTCAATGAACTTGAATGAATCCTTGAACATTAAAAAGCGACGTTGCCACGCAGTGCAAACTATTGGTATTGCGACATATCGACAGCGGTGTCTTTTGTCGGCGTGCCACCCGCGTGCAACGTTGTCACTCTTCCAAGGGGTCAAGGTACGTTGTCTAAACAGTGTTCACTTTTACTGAATTTATTTTAATATTTATTTTGTTTGAAAATTTCACTTTTTTATTTTACGGGTTTTAATTTAATATTTAATTTTTCTACACTTCTACGGACTAGTATTACTTGTGGTTTCATTTATTGCATATATGTGGGACCCATTCTGTATATATATATATATATATATATATATATATATATATATATATATATATATATATATATATATATATATATAGCTGCGGCGTAGCTTTACCCTTATCGAAAATCCACTGAAGAATAGAGGAGGGGTAGATGGAGGGGTCCATAGAGTGCGTGATATTTTAAAGAGAACACATGGAACATGTGAACATGGACAAACGACATGGAAGATACATTAGTGTTACATCTCTATTTTAACAATATTATGTTAAAAATTCGTGGGAGACCGGTGCCCGTGTAGGTTTAAAGACTCATATTACAGGTCGCCAGCCCCTCCCCCCGAATTTACTTGGCAACTAGTATAATATAATACAGAGAACATATATATTACGGTTAGAAAGAATAATAATAATTATATGTGCCATGTATGTTTGGCAGACGAGTTAGAAACTTCATTTTTTTTGAGCAGTTAAAATGCTGCTGCCCATCCTCTGCGCCACTTCCCTCTGTCGCCACTTACGATACTCACGGGATGATATGAGGTAGTGTGGATTGCCTTACGTCACAACTACACGACTAATCGACGGCTCTCAATTGGTAGCGTAGATACAGTGATCCTCACTAGTCCTTACCAAACTGGATATCATAATATCGCCTTAAGGGTAGGTCGAATGTAGAATCAGAAATGGGAGTAAAAACCACACTTCTTTATTTTTAAATATTGTTAGTTTCATTAGGAATTAATATCCAGTAAAGTTACAGCCGGTATACGTCCCACTGGTGGACACAGGCCTCCTATCATTTATGAGGGGGTTTTAGTGCGAGTGTTTAGCGAAAGTGTCCGCGGCGTTGCCCCAATACGTGTTGGCGGACTTCACATGTCTTCGAAATATTTTCAGACATGTAGGTTTTTTCACGACGTTTCCCTTTACCACCGGGCACGTGGTAACCAGCACTTATTTGCAATTAACAATTTCATTGGTGCCGCCGGGGATCGAACCCGGCGTGCTCGCGTATTGCGAAATTTACAGCGAACGCTAAGCCCCGAGCTACCATGACTCTATTCATATCCAGGACCCTTAATAAAGTACTCGATCGAAAAGTTAGTTTTTCTTACCTGACCGAAAGCAGTGAAGCGCGGCAAGGAAGTCCTTAAACGGGCGTTGAGTGAAAGCACCAGGGCTTCGCCCATCGCGAACGCAAACCATGGGAACACCACATCAGCCACCGTCAGTCCGTTCCACACTGAATGCTCGAAGATACCATATCCGCCGCCGCCGCAGTTCACGAATATCTAGAAAAGCGTAATTCTATGGTTAACTACTTTTACCGTTGCCGTTACTGCCTATTAAAATCTACTACTGAACATAGCCCCCCCCCCCCCCTCCCATAGTTTAATTTATAGGAGGGATATTATTTGTCACACTTGGCGTGCGGGTTGGCAACCGTAGTTTTTTTTACTTTTAGTCGTTATTAAGGAGACGCTGCTGCCCATCTGGTTTGTTTACCTCTGTCGCCTCTTACGACACCCATGGGTGGATATTGGGTAGTGGATAATATTGTTGATTGCACTAGCGCCATCTAGTATCGAATAGAAGAACTAAGCTTTCTAGAAAACTCCACACTCGAACTTTCTCCACCTAGTCGGTCGGGACTGGTATTTGCTGGAATATTCTAGATGTTTTGGTGGAAAACGCCTATTTAATGCCGTTGAAAGCCGTGATCGGGGTAGTATTGAATTGGCGGTACAAGCAAAGCTTGGAGCGAAATAAAGTGATCAGTGCGATTAATTATTAGTGTGTTTTAAGTTTTAATTGGTGTTCGGAAATTAAAGTATCAATTTTGGTAATTCAATCGGCAGTTTTTATTCTCACGAACCCTAAGCTAGTAACAATATTCTTACACCACTACTGCACGGTATAAATTAATATTTTTAATTTCATTTTACTTTTAGGAAAGGATAATTCGAGGACTGGCCAGATGAAATGACCCGAAGCTGATGATTTTAAAACGGCTGAACAGATTCTCTTATCATAGCTAAGAATGGTTTCGATCAAGTCATCTTTCAACAAAAAATAACTGAATCAAAATCGGTTGATTTTGATGCCACTGACAGTCGCACGAATCAGACGCGTTACGACGAGAGGGGTGTTATACACCCCTGCAAACGGAGGAGGTTAAGAATAGACGAAGACTGGGACAACCTTAAAGACGATGCTGATATTGAAAGAGAGCGTATGACTCTGGAAGGTAGATGTATCATGTTCGCTCGCCGATATCTTGTTTTTCGGAACAAGATCACGCTTTTTGAAGAAAATTTCTAGAGTATGTATTTGGCTATTTGGATATCTGTGAGTCAAATATGACAAAAAACTGGACACACTACGCGACCAGTACAATAATATCTTCAGGATGATGTTGGAACTGCTTTATTTTTGATAGCTTCGCAGCTATCATTCGCAAAAAACCATCATCCCTAATCCACTGAACGAACACTGGATGGTCGCAATCGTCTTTCATGACATTTTTTATTTTATTTTATTTGGAAGACCAACAGCTATCATAATTAGGATAGATATTATTAATAACAACAGTAAGCCAATTAAAGATCCTCACTAATAGATACAAAGATGAATTTACAACAGTGATAAATACGATTTAACACTCGAAAGTATCCAATACAATATATTTATGCCAAATGAGAGCTAAACTTGTATTAAACATATAAAAGACAATCAACTCATACTTAGGACAGTCAATAATACTACAAACTATTTTTAACAGAGAAATAAACACAAATACAAAAGTAAATCATAGTTGTGAAGCAATGCATCAATATCTCACTTAGAGCTACCAAAAATGCATTGTTAAGTATGCGCCTAGCTTACGCAGCACTAGTGTTAAACAAATCGAAGTCAATCTCATTGGCTAGCTTATTGAAATTATTGCTCGCTCGCCATATAAATGTATTTTGCCTATAATTTGTAGATGAAAACGGGAGACTAAAGTTTTGTTGTTTCTAAGAGGTTTGGCAGGATAGCTAACATGTAGTTGAGATAAAAGCTCAGGACAGTCAATAGCACTACAAGCTATTTTTAACAGAAAAGTGAGGTCAGTAATCTCACGACGCATAGCAAGAGGAAGAAGGTGATGTTTTTTTCAATAACTAATATAATTATCTGAGGTATAGCGATAGTCATTGGTTCTATAACAGAGGTAACGCATAAATTACTTTGGATATTTTTAAGTCGGGTAATATATGTTGCATACCTGGGGTTCCAGATTTGAGATGCGTACTCCAAATTACTTCTTACAAGAGAACAATATAGGATCTTTAGAGTTTTAGCTTTAGTGAAGTCCCTAGAGCTACGCATCAAAAATCTAAGAGCTTTCGTAGATTTGGTTATAATGTTTCCTAAGTGAACGTCAAATATCAATTTTGAATCATGAAGAACACCGAGATCTCTAACAATGGAATCCCTTTTAAGATTTTCACCTTTCAATTTATAGTTGAAGACAATCGGTTTATATTTGCGACTATAGGACATAAAGCTACATTTCGAAGGGTTCAAATCTAAAAAGTTTAGGTAGCAATAACACTCTAGATTTGACAGATCTTCTTGTAGAGCCTCAGCATCCTCGATTGATGTTATTTTCAGAAATAGCTTCATATCATCGGCAAAACATAAGCGAGCGTTCTTCAGGTAATAGGTAATGTCATTGATAAAAATAACAAATAATAACGGACCCAGCAGTGAGCCCTGTGGCACTTACCTACTGAACTCTTACTTTATATTATTACTTAATTTCTTTGGATCTTAATTGTCCAAAATCAACAATTTATTTTATTGGGAGCTACATTTATTTTAATACCGAGATATCGGAAAAATACGAAAAATTGAGAGACAGCAGCTATATTATAGTAAAAAGATACACGCCGATTTTATAAAATCATTAAGGGACTCTACTCTTCTCTTTCATATTCTGCAGTTGCAAACTGGTATGAGTTTAGGTTGGATAGAACATCTATCATTCATGTCTCACACCAATAAAAAAAAGTAAAAAGGTCACAGATTATACAAATTAAAAGCGCTAAAGAAGCGATTTATTAAGTGAATCGTATCTGTAGTCTACGTGGAATAATATAAATATAACAAAGACATTAAATTATTTATAAAAGCTGGCTGGTAAAATGGCTGGCTATCACTACAATTTCTTTGTCATTCAAGTTTGTTGAGACGAACTAATTTTGTTTGCATTGCCGTCGCACTCTACGTAGTTTGTATTTGCAACTTATTGTATAACGTACGACATCTTTTGTCGGTTGTGTAAATATATTCTCGAAACCTGTAAGTATTAAACGATTTATGGAGAAAATCAAAAATGTTGATCAATATCCATCCTCTTACCAATATTAATATGAAAGTATATTTGTTTGGATGTTATTCTACTATCCACCTTAAAATGGTGAATTGTAATGGAATTTGACGTAGAAGCATTGAGTTATACAACACTAGAGGAGCAAACCACATTACCGCGCGTCGAATAAAGTGTTACCACTATCCAAACACGACGACGTACCTTTGAAACTAATAACAATTTGAAATAAACATATATCTATCTCACTTACACAAGTTGCGAAAACAATATCATCGCTAAGATTAGATAAAGATAGACACACAAACATGCAATGGGGGGTTGATGTGGCTTACTAAATGAAATTTTACCTAAAACACGCAATAAAAATGAGTTTTTTAAAGCTGCAGTTAATTGTTTTTATATTAAAAAAGTATATTTTATTTTAAAATCTTTATTGCATCCCCTTAGAAAAAGAGGATACAAAGCTCATCAGATGAATAGAAGTAAACATAATAATGAAATAAAACGTATTTTTATTGTACTAATAAATCAAACTATATAAAATAGATAAAAATATAATTAATATAAAATTTATATGAAATTATAATTAATATAAAATTATTAATATAAAATAGGTAATAAAATATATTTAATAAATAATTCATGAATAAACTAAAATAAGAATAATTAATTATTTTGTATGAAAGTTAAAACGTAGTTTTTATTATACATGTGTAATATATGAAATTATAATTAATATAAAATTATTAATATAAAATAAGTAATAAAATATATTTAATAGATAATTCATGAATAAACTAAAATAAGAATAATTAATTATTTTGTATGAAAGTTAAAACGTAGTTTTTATTATACATGTGTAATGTAATTTGAAAAATATTTAAAATCAGAGGTAACAAATTAACTTACTCCATTAATTATATAGTCTCCCATTAATGTAGGATAATCACAAATGCGGAAAAGTGGCAACATTGAACCTAAATGGCAATATTCGATAATTTTATTTATTTGAGGTTTTTTTACGTTTTTTAATGTGTTGAAAGTGATTCCGCTTGATTTATTACCTTTTTGTGACCTTGAATAGCATTCTTTCACTACGTATTTACCCATTTTTTGTCGCGGCTCAACTATGTCGACGTCATATTGAACACTGAACTGACGTTAGCTAGGCATATGGCTGTGGCCATATGTGCAATGGCAACGCTTTGGCGCGGTTATTACTGATCTAGTGTAATATATAAATCAATGCGTAGAATCGATTAGGTACGTTGTGGAATACGATATGATACTTTTACAATTAATATTATATTTGAGTGTTTTAACTAGCCGTCACGATAGCGAAATTTATATGTGCGATGTCTAATATGTGTAAGTACCTAATCTATGATTATATCGTATATTCTTATGTGAAATTTGTAAGTGAACTATTGTATATTCTTATGAGAAATAAAATACTTTAAACCGAAAATGTCATACAATAGCGACTATCGCGTAAATATTGCAATCCGCGCGACTGACATCGCTCATCGCCGCAAGCACAGAGTTTTGTGGTACGAGGTTGCAGCTTGTGACACGCGAGGCCGGGCCGACGAAACAGCGGCGTCTCGTCTCGTTAGTTAATTATTCCGTTCCGAAATAATTTACAGGCCATAATTTGTAATGAGTTTAGGAACCTCTGTACTGCTATTGGACAGAAATAGATAGAGTGGTACTTCCTAGACGGACTTCCAGGCAAAAGAAACAGTACCACCAAGCAAACTAGTTGCACTAGTTGTACTACTGTGTTAAAATATGTGCATGTTAAAATATCTGGCCTACTGGAAGAAATTTTATGGTGAGATAAGTAGAGCCTTTTAAAAACTTTTTATTATGATGTGTCCTCTCCCTTACTTGTGTGTACATAAATTGTGAAATAAATAAATAAAATAAATATATTAGCAGTTTAATTTATTTACAAGACATTGAATTATATATTATAATGTAAAAAAACAACTATAATAAGACAAACTCGGTGACAAACGAGCCCACAGTCCGCCTGATGGTGTGGCCTCTACAGCAAATGACACTAATATGTAGTCATCTCTCAGAAACTCATACCTGTACCTTTTTTTTCTGAATCACTACAATATTCTTTTTATTTTTGGCAACTATCCCATTATTTCAACGTCTCAGGCTGACTGGGATGCCGAAAGGCATTAATTCCGCCCTTTGTAATGCTTATTATTAAGGTGTACAATATAAAGGGTGGGCCAAAAATTATTGCACTTTTGAAACATGAATAGAAATAAAACTACAAATGTTATTTTGTTGATAATTTATTTATCGTAATAATCATTTAATGAAATTTGTTTTTTAAAAATGACATCGTCCAAATGTGCGCCGTCTCGTTGTTGGCACTCCTGAAATCGACTACGCAAACTTTGGAAAACTCGCTGACACATGCTGCGGGGGAATGCGGCTATCTCCTCGTGGATGTTTTGTTTTAATTGGGATATTGTCGTCGGCTTATTAAGGTACACTCGACTTTTCAGGTATCCCAACAAGAAAAAATTGCATGGTGTAAGGTCCGGGCTTCTGGGAGGCCAAGGGATATCACCTCTGCGAGAAATCAATTTGTTCGGAAACATTTCTTTGACTACCAGTAAACTCATATTTGACGTATGGCATGTTGCTCCATCTTGTTGCATCCGGGTCCTATTGTTGTACCCTTGAAAGTCAAAAAGTCTTGCAACATCTTGACATATTCCATTGAATTCACAGTTACATTATTTCCTTGATTATTTTCAAAGAAATACGGACCAATTATGCCCTTTGCTGATATGGCAGCCCATACTGTAGTTTTAGGTGAATGAAGTGGCTTTTGGTGCTTAAGGCGAGCGTTGTCCCTGCTCCAATATCGACAATTGTGCTTATTCACGTGCCCATTGATCCTCATTGGAGCATCGCTTTTCCCTCATCTTTTGTTAAACAATAAGGTCAGGGGCAACTCTTCGCATACCGCGCCTTACGCACTGGAAACCGTATTGGGCTATGTGATCCTTGGCTCCGCCCCCATCATAGATAGTATTTCGGCAACCTCTTATTGTGGTATGGCTGTCGAACCGCTCGAGTCGTTAGTCCGCAAATTTTGGGAGATGGAGGAGGTGAACGTCCCACCCATTAGTGAAAATGGGCCTCGTCCGTAAACAATACATTCTCAAGGCTAGAGAATCGCTCCAGCATAGTGTCAGCCAATAACTCGCGTTGAATGTAATCATTTGGTTTCATCTCCTGTACAATTTGAAGCTTATGTGGGTGTAGTTTGAGGTCCAGATGCAAAATCCGCCGTAGACTAGTTCTTGGTATTGCCAGAGCCGCCGAACGCTTACGCGTAGATGATTCTGGATCGTTCCGTACGGATATTTCGACCTCTCGAATGTTCTCATCAGTTCTTCTTGAACGTGACCGCCCTGTTCGTTTAATATTCGTTGTTGATCCCGTTTGCTCGAACTTCTCGACCCAAGCTTTGATCAAATTAACACTTGGACACTCACTTATACGGCGTAATCCATATTTAATTCTAAACAGGCGTCGAAAAGTAACGTAGGAATCATTGTTTTAGGAAAATTGTTTTACACAAAAAGCACGCTGTTGTCCCGTGAAGCGCTCCATCTCGACTAAAATTGCATGAAATGACGCAGTTTCTCGCCACCCGCGCGCCCCTCCCTCGAACGGTTTTTCAAAATAATGTAGTGTTGCTATTTGCAAAAATTTTTGGGCCACCCTGTAGTATAAATAAATTAAGTACATACCATCAGAGCTATGGCGATACCGCGAAATATATCGAGGGATCGTAGTCGAGATCGCGTTGGAGAGCGAGGCACACTCGCCTCCGTGGTCAGCACACGTGTCTCCGACCCGAGCTCGTTGTCCTCCCTACGAATAGAACAAACTCTTATTCGCGTGCTGTTAAGAGGGTTTCCTAGAGGTGCTTAATTAATACAAACGTATTCCTCTGTTTTCTTCCTGGACATCGAAATCACAGCAAATTTTTGGGCCCGATATAATCTTAAGTTATCGAATGTTTCCATTGCTTATTACTAAATGAATAACTAACTTAAGATGAACTAACGTCCTGGTAAGACATGCAGGCAGTCGAATGGATGCAGGTGGGACAGGACCATGATTTGCGGCATTCCTTTAACGAGGCCTATGTTCAGTTGGAGCCGTGATAGCTCAGATGATTAGCGCTAGCTGTAAATTTTATAGTACGCGAGCAAACCGGGTTCGATGCCCGCCAGCACCAATGAAATTGTTAATTGTAATTTTAAGTGCTGATTTACCACGTGCTCGGCGGTAAAGAAACCTGCATATCTGGGGAATAAGAAAAAAAATTCGAAGTGTGCCAACACGCTTTGGGGCAGCGCGGTTGACACTTCCTTGCCCTAATACCTTCTTCGAAATGAAGGGAGGCTTGTGCCCAGCAGTGGGACGTATATAGGCTGTAACTTTATGTTTAGCATTGGACTTATGAAGAGCTGTTATAAATGAATGATTGAATGAAAAGTGAATAACTGGTACGTGATTCACTTTCCATGTTAAATGAATTATTTAATGTACTAAATAATAATTATGTTGCGATCTCCACCCACAACATACTCTTCGAGCCAAAATTTTATGTGTGAATCTGAGCAAAATCCTATAACACAATGAAAGCAAAAGCAGCTTGATTGCGAACTCATGCAAGGTATTAAATACTATTAGATCGGATTTAAAAAGTTTTTTTTAATAGGATAAGGTGACAAACGCGCACACAGTCCATCTGATGGTAAGTGGTTGCTGCGGCCCATAGACATATATATCTATACTCGATTACAAATCAAAATGCAGATGCGTTGTCACCCGTGAGGACTAAGATGGAAGGCCTCGTTTCCAGGTTTCCAGTAAAAAGGGTCTCCGGTTCTCTACACTCACCACACGAAACACAACAGCATTAAACTATTTCACGCTGGTATTCTGTAAAAGCGTGGTCCCTCACCGGTCGAGCCGACCCATTCGTGCTACAACTATACTACTAATATAAATTGCAGCATGGCTCTACCACGTGCTCTTTTAGAGTTTAATCGCGGCCTGGATACGACGTTGGAAAAATTTAACCGGAATATTTATTATATAAGAACAAATCTCGATTTTTTTCGACGTGAGAAAATAAATTAATTGGTTACGTTTGGAGAAATCTACATTCATCATCATCATCATCATCATTACAGCCCTTCACAAGTCCACTGCTGAACATAGGCCTCCCCCAAGTAATGCCACAAAGCACGGTCCTGAGCCACCTGCATCCATCGACTTCCTGCATATCTTACCAGGTCGTCACTCCATCTAGTGGGGGGTCGCCCTACACTACTCCTACCGGTACGAGGCTGCCACTCAAGAACCTTTCTTCCCCATCGGTTATCGGTTCTTCGAGCTATATGGCCAGCCCATTGCCACTTCAGCTTACTAATCCGTTGGGCTATGTCGGTCACTCTGGTTTTACTGCGGATATCCTCATTTCTGAGTCTATCACGCAGAGAAACTCCGAGCATAGCCCTCTCCATAGCTCGCTGAGCGACCTTGAGCGTCCTCATAAATCTACATTAAAAAAGCAAATTTCAGATTTGCCTAGTGAAGTTGAAAACCTGCAAGAGTCCTTACAGTTGTCAGACGCCGAGCATGCTAATCGCAAGGAGAGTTTCGATGAAATTATAACTCATATTTATCACCCATCTCAAGCTACAAATAAACACGATGCTAAATTGTTCCTGGAGGAAAAATATCGATAATATATAATTTAGTATTTAAGTGTTCATATTAATAATCACATTACGTAGGTATAGTGTTCATTTTTTTTTCGGTATAATTTTTTTTGTTTCATTTATTTCTGTCACATTTTCAGTGATACCATAGAATTGATAATATTGTTACGAGCTTGAGGTTCGTGACCTGATTCACTTTATTTCGCTCCGAAGCTTCGCTTGTCTCGCCAAATTCAATACTGCCCCGATCGCAGCATGCAGCGGGTTTAAATAAATACACTTTTACGCCGAAACATCCAGAATATTCCCGTAGATACGGGCGCCGACTGACTAGACGCAGAAAGTTCGAGTGTGAGGCTTCCAAAAAGCTTAGTTCTTCAATTCGATACTAGATGGCGCTATTGGTTAAAAGATCAGTCATGTCATTTTCTGGAAAGCTCTCCTCGCTCTGTTACCCGACACTAGACGCCAGACGTCAACTTAGGCGCGCAACAATATATATGAAGCTAAAAGCTAAGTTAATAAATTGTAAATTATAATAATAAATGTTTAAAAAACATCTGTTGCATTCTCGATCTCCTTTTGTGAAAAAAGTAAGTGCTTAACCAACCATTTAGTAATCATAATAAAAAAGATAACATAAGACAAATGACAATATTTGTATTCGTAAATGATAACATTTATCAAAACTGCAGAGGTTTACGTACTAAATTACACACGTTATATATGAATATTTACTATTACGATGTTATATAATTAACAGAAACCTGGCTTATCACTAACATATAAAGTATAAAAGTAAAAATTACAGTATATATACATCCCACTGCTGAGCACAGGCCGCCCCTCATTTCCGAGTTTTTAGGCCTAGAAAGTATCCGCCATGGGGCCGCCATTGCATGTTGACGAACTTTACATCTATTCGAAAAAAAATTCCTCATTTCTCAGACATGCAAGTTTCCTCACGATGTTTTCCTTCACCGCCAAGCACGTGGTAAACCAGCACCTAAAATTGCAATCAACAATTTCATTGGTGCTGCTGGCGGGGCTCAAGCCTGGCTCGCTCGCATACTGTGAAATTTACAGCGATCACTAACCATCTGAGCTACCACGGTTCATCATCACATCCAACATATGTGATAATGAATTTATAGATCAACGTTATGTCATAATTCCTTGTGATCGTAATAAATCTGATGGTGGTGGGTACAGATAGCTGTTCCGCTAAACCTAAAGCCAACATCAAGTTTGTCTAGATATCTAGAACATGTCCCAATTTTTTCTACAGCTCTAACAGTAAAAAGAAACATGATTGTGTGATTTCAACTACTATCAGATGTGGATTGCATCCCTGGTGGTTCAAAAAAGAGGAGGTATTCAATTCGACTGAAAGTTCTTTTGTGTGTACCTCAGAACTTTACGGACGAACTGATTTTGATGATTCTTTTTTTTATTTGAATGCTGGTGCTTCTCGTGTGGTCCCACTTTGATCAAGATCTGACCAGTAGAGTTTGAGTTATCCTTAATGATGCGTATTTAATTGACTTTGAATACATTGATGATGTTCTCATTTTATTTATATTGAAGTCGGTTGTACAATTTTTTAAATTTTACCAATTGTCCACCAATTTTAACAATTTTAGATTTGTTTATCTCGAATAAGTAGTGTTCTGCGCTACTAACCCCACACGACACTTGTGTACAGGTAGATGATTATCAATTATCATCCACCATTTTATACTTTAATTCCCATTGACACGTTACCCAATTCGCAAATATAACTTTCATACATTGAGGTATTACTACTACGTATAGAGAAGACAACGCGTTGTATGATTTTGCGCCACGTTTTTCGGTACATATACCGCAACTGTTTAGTGTGTGTCCAACGCCCGCACAGACGAGTCGTGTTCGCTTCTCATAAAAACTTCAAATTGCCTGGTTTTGTTCTTAAAGACTGCATAACACAAGCATATAGCATGTTAAAATATGCTATATGCTTGTGTTATATGCGACCCTATGTCTGTTATGGGGATACTATGTAAAATATAGTGAAGCCATAGAAAGAATCCAAGGCAAGTTTTTACGCAGCATGCATTATCGACTTAAATATTTTGCCCTTTCATATGACTTCGTGTCAAATATAACTTGGTTACAATGAGATCGAGATGCTTATCATTGCAGGCTATGTTTTTGTTTAATATTTATCATGATAAATTTGATTACCCAGCGCTTTTAAACCAGATAGGATTAACAGTACCTCGCCATAATAACGACGTACGTTCGTGGTTACTGCTTGCTGTATTAACGCCGGCAAACGCATACCACTGCGACGGTTGATGTCTATATATCATTATATGTTTTTAAATTTAGATATTTATGCAACACATATACTCGAAGCCAAAAAATAACTACATAAAAAACATTTATGTTGTAAGTTTGTCCAAGTAAGACTTGGACAAGGTAGTTGATTATATAATTATCCATAAAAATTTTTATTTAAACTATTATTCTTTGTAATACTCATTTTAAATTAAAAACAATAGTATAGTACTATTGTTTTTAGTCCCAAATTAAAAAAAAATATAAGTATTTTAAGCGACAGTAGCCTAATGGCAGGACGGGGTCCGCGAATTCAAAAAGGTCGTGGGTTCGAATCCACCATTCGACTACTGGCGTGAACCACTCGACACAAGCAATTTAAGCTTACCACGAGTGGTTAAAGAGAATATTAGTAATGTTTATAGCATTGTTAATATTCTTTTTTAAAAAAAAGAATAAAAAGAAATAATTTTTTCATAAATCAATAATTTCAATAATAAGGAACCTTCTAAAACTAGTAAAACTGCCCAGTTATACTGCCGTTATCAGACATCCAGCAAATAATATTTATAAAAAATAAAAGAAATTCTTATATTGTTCTCAAATAAAAATAGGTCAAATTTTGAAGGAGATAACAGGGGAATACGGAATAATGACTCGTCAACTCCTGATAGTCTACTCAAGTCTAGTCTAGTCTTGCAGGTTTGATTGAAACTGGAATATGTCTCAGTGACACAAACATATTTATATGGATATTTGTTTACGAAGTTTATAAGCGTGTATATATATTATATGTATATATGTATTATTTTACGTATGTTTATACTATATGTGTGTATATGTAAATGTATTGTGTATGTATGTACTTTGTATATATGTATATTTTAATGTGTGCACTTTATTTATGTATAATGTTCACACCTGCCAACAAATATCCTTGGCCGCCCTATGTACCCTTTAGCTTAAGGTGTTTCATGTGAGTTTTTAAATATAGTATAAGAATTACTTCGAGAAAGAAATACGTTGAGCATAGAGTTAATAATTATTACGGCAAGAGGACGAGAAAATATCTAGTACCACTTATTTTCAATGAGATATTTTCTGAAAACGAAAGTGGTAATAAATATTTAAAAAGAAGTTGAAAACGTGGTTGCTGGATAATTATATGTGTAATAATTAATATTGTCCTAATTTAAGTTATAGTTATAAATTAATTTGATTTTAAATGTGTTTAATGAGTTTAAATATTAATAAGGTTACATATAATAAAGTATGTAACAGTAGTAACAGCGCTTAGTTTTAATCAGTTTAAATATTTTAAATTAGTGTAAATTCAATTTTCTATTTTTAAGTTTTAAGGATTGCAGTTAAAATCGCAATAGGTACAGTTTATGGGTATTTTAAGTTCTTAAGTATCATAAAATGTACAGTAGGCACATATAATGTAAGAGGGTGAAGTATTCGCCAACAAACTGCCCTGCAGTTTGGCGAAAGTTGTAGAAAGAACAACCGACTGTATTTTTGTGTAATAAATAAATAAATAAAAATTCTAGGTACACTTAATGTTGTTAAAATTATAATTAAATACAATATTTACCTAGCAAAATACCTCGCGTAGAGCCTACCAGCTACCACCCTCTTCCCAATCCCCTTAACAATGTACCACAGAGTGGCCATCGATAGCAGCACCACAATGGCGGTTAGGATCGGGAGGTAGGCGGCATCTGGCTCAGCTGTCATACGGGGCTGGCAGTCGTCCGTAACCACCTCCGACAAGTTGAGGGAGTATTGACCGAACTCGCCGAACTCGTATGTGCCTGAAGCAAAAACAAAGAGGTTATATAAAAATTGACGGCTCCGTGGTGTGGTGGCCTTGCATTGAGTTGCATTGCTGAGGGCCGTTGGTTTGAATCCCGCAAAAAACAAATATTTAAATGACCTAATAACTGTTGATGTGGATGTTTGTCCAAGTGCAATTTATGTATATAAACTGCCTCCACACTACAGGAGAAAGTCCTAGTGTAACGTCGTCATTGAGGATTGACAAATGTTCCATTTGAAAATGCCGAACGCCACGCCCACAGATTGGTGATACAAAGCAGCATATACAATGCGAAAATATTGGCTTTCCTTTCACAAATTTAACCTATTAGACAATTTTATGTGATAATAAAAAGTGTTTTGAAAGTTATATAATTATAAGAACTTTATTTATTTCCGATTTTATCTTAACAACCCATTTTTAATAATATATAAATTTTACAGAATGCAAGCAACCTTGATTCGATCTCCGCTAGTAATTGCAATTTGAAGTATTGCTTAACTATGTGTTTGGCTGTGAAGGAAAACGCGATGAGAAAACTTGCAGAGCACTAATTTCTGCATGGGCCTCACAGGATTAAAAGAGCGCTTATGTCATATGGAAATATGTAGCTTGTAACTTTAGTAGTGCAAATATTCAGAAAATTGAAACACTAGGATTCTATGTGGGTAGTCACCACACTCTTGCATACTTCTGCCACCAAGTGGCAGTGTGTGCACTGTTGTATTCTGGTCTAAATAATATGGAGAACCAGTATAATAACAGGATATGAGGCATTTCATCTTAGTGTTCAGAGGTGCTACCCATCTGCAGCCTTCTTACTTTGCAGTTGATTGAAGGTGTCAGTGGGCTGCTAGCAACATACTATCAGGTAGACTTGGAGTTCCTATCAACTATTCTTCTAATTATGTAAAGAAAAGTAAAATACATACATAATTATATTTTACTTTTCTTTACATAATTATTTAAAGAAAAGTAAAGTTTTATTAAAAAAAATATGCAGTGAATGCATTCAAAGTAGTCGTATTTGTAAGCCTTTAGCACATTAATGTAAATGAGATTCAGGTTTGTCAAGTTGTTTAAGTTGTTATGTAAATAATGCTGTGTGGCAAGCTATACCTCGAAATAACTTTTCACGTAGAAATGTAGTTTTCAACAACAAATTGCATTGAAATTTAATATATATCAATCAAATAAAAACAATAAGGCAAATTGTACTAACACCTAATGTACTGTACTAAGCAGATAGATAAAATTTTATACAATGCCTATTTCTTTATCATCTGACTTTTTTAATTCTTTTTAAAAAACATTACACCACCACACCAAGATTTTCTCCTGTATTGTGGAGGATGTTTACAAACTTAAATTGCACAAGAACAAACATCCAGACACCTAAAAATTATTTGTAGGCCATACAAAGAAAGGGAGTATGAAAATGAACGCAAGTAAGACGAAAGTTATGTTTTTGAAAGAGAAGAAAGTAAAACGATATGCGAAATAAAAATAGAAGGGGAGTTGATCTAACAAATAGATGAGTTTGTTTATTTGCGATGCGTATTTAGCAAGGATGGGAGATATGATAAAGATATAGAACGACGAGTGAAAGCAGGAAATATCGTAAATGGGGCCCTAAACTTTATCGTGGAAAGTTATTTTTAAATCAAAAAAGGCACATATTATGGCAATTCACAATACTGTGTTAGTCCTTACTTTAAAGTATGGTAGTTAACGTTGGGTGTGTCAGAAGAAGCACGAGAGTGCAATAGCTCTAAGGCTAGCTAGGCACTGATGATTTTTGTCACTGTGACTGTTTCGTCACTCATATCAAGTCCGTGGATATGTATGGAGATGCGCGCATATTACTACGTAACAACTGGGTGACATTTTTGTTTTCGCTTCTTTCGAAACGTGACGTGACAATGACGACAACTTTATATACCCAATAACAGAATTCACATACAACCAATAAATTGGGATTTCTTTTTAATTTATTAGCTTCATATGTTTCAATATTTAGAAAATATGATAAATCACCACATAAAATTTACATTTTAAGCACGTCTATATATATATATATATATATATATATATATATATATATATATATATATATATATATATATATATATATATATATATATACACACACAGGGTGTTAGTGTAAACACCGTTATCCTTGAAACCAGTGGTTTGGTTTCACTTACAGAACATAAATTCAATGAAAAATAACTTTTTTTTTAGTAAAATTTTAATTTTTCCTTAATTCCTCAATTTACCTAATTTATTTTACCCATGAATTTACGGACGGTGTCGGACAGAAACGTTTTAAATTTTGTGAAAGAAAATAGCGTTTTTTTTTAAATTCTTTGAATTTACGTTCTAAAAATGAAATCAAACCACTGGTTTCAAGGATAACGGTGATCGCCAGACTAATAAGCTTTACGTCAGGCAATAATAGGCCAAGAATTGTGGTCGGGTTGGCGTTTACTGAGACTAAAGTCAGTTTGTCCCAACCAATAACGAAAAACTAATGGAGCGCATAGACGACCTGAAGCAGATAATCGCTGGCTGAGGTAAGCGGATTCGATGATATATCGAGAGGTACGACACGGTTCAACCAGAATTGTTTTGCCCAGAGTGATCAGAATAGGCTCTACAAATCATTGGAACGGCCAATGGTACGTGGAACGGGCCCAGCAGCGAATCTCTCTCATTTTGGCGCGGCCTGCGGTCAGAGTCCGTAAATCACAGCGAAGGCCCTTGGACGGAAGTTGTGGCAAGTCAGTGAGCGAATGTTACACCCACCAGACCCCGTCATGATAACGCCGGACGACGTAGCTGAGGCGGTCCAAATCGACGGACTGCATCACTACTGGCTGAAGGGGTTTGTGGTGTATCATACTGTGCTTGCCCGACAGTTTCAAGAAGCTCTCGACCAGAAGTCGCCCCCGAGCCTCTTCACTACTGGGTTCATTCATTTGGTTCCTAAAGACCAAGATACTATAGACCCAAGCAAATACCACCCCATAACGTGTCTACATATCATGACACCATATATAAGACACTAACAGCTATTTTGAACGCGAGAATTACTCGTCACCTGGACTCAAATCAAGTGACGTCGCGGGCTCAAAATGGATGTCGTGTCGGGGCGGTGGTCGAGGACCCAAGGAACCACTTCTTATTGACGTGGTCGTGACAACCGTCGAAACTTTTCCTTCTTACCTCATACATGGCTGAAGAAGGTCCTCAAGCTGTACAAGGTAGACTGTACAGTAAGAGACTTCCTCGAGCAGTGTACGGGGCAGTGTAGTATGATCCTTTGTCATCTGGGTGAGCGGATGATGGCTGCGGAGAGCCACATAAGGATAAGAAGGGATATCTTCCAGGGCGATTGTCTAAGTCCAATCCGGTTCTGCCTCTCCCCGAACTCTTTCTGTACCTTACTGGAGGGCTCCAGGAAGGGATTTTAGATTTGAAAGGGAGGGGAAAAATAGACACACTTTTTTATTTATTTATTTATACTTTCATGCACAAAGTTGCACATATGGAGAACATAATGCCATAAGGCATTCTCTCCCAGTCAACCACTAGGCTAAACAGAGATAGACATATAACAGGCTGTAATTATATACCTAAACACATACAATATATATATGTAGAAAAGTAGTTAAATAAAATTAATTTACAATTACAAAATACACGGATCACAGGTAATCAACTATAAATTGTACTGAGACTAATTTAATAGCTGAGAATAATAATTAATTCGTTTCCACGAATTAATTATATGAATAGTCTAGGATGAACTAGTGGCGGGATACAACAAGTGAACCGTGCCACGCCAGAGCCATGACTGCCTTAATGGCGGCCGCTTCTTCCGTTTTATACAATCGAGACAAATAGCTACACGAGCGCCACTGCGACCTATATATATGTGTGTGTGTATATATATATATATATATATATATATATATATATATATATATATATATATATATTATATATATATACACACATACATAATACATATAAAAACTACTGTTACGAGCTTGAGGTTCGTGACAATTAAAATTGCCGATAAAATTACCTAAATTAACACTTTAATTTACTTTACACAAATTAAAGTTAAAACACTAATAATTAAACACACTAATTCACTTAATTCCGCTCCGAAGCTTCGCTTGTGTCGCTGAGTTCAACTCTGTGTCGATCGCATCTTGCGCCACCTATTTATTTAAATTAGCAAAATATCCGGAATGTTCAAGTAAACACGCGCAAGGTACCGAGAGTTCGAGTATAGATTTTCTAGAGACTTAGTTCTTCGGGTGGCACTGTCGGTTGAGAGTGTGATGTCATTCTCTGCAGAGCTCCCCTCGCTCTCGTTCCTGACACTAGATGGCGCTAGTTGACTTATTCACACAACACTGCCCCCTCCTAAGACATGCTCGTCCCGAGCATTATCGGTCCCATAATAACGCGCCAAGCGATCCACATGGACGATCTTAGGAGTCCCTCTTGCGCCTTTCTGTATCCGGTAGGTCACATCGTTGATCCTGGTTACAATCCGGTACGGGCCGTCCCATTTAGCTTGAAGCTTAGGAGATTTCCCTTTGCTGCGGACTGGATTGTGCAACCACACTAATGAACCTTCGTTGAACCCTTTATTGTTCATTTTGCGGTCGTACCGGGTTTTCATTTTCTCAGACATTTGCTGGCCCGATTGTCTGACGTGCTCATAAATGTCATTCATTTTGTTCCGCAAGTCATTTGCATAATCGGTTATACTGCGTGGGGCATCAGGTGGTATCCCGATGATCAGGTCCGCAGGCAGCCGTAATTCTCTTCCAAAGTTTGCGAAAGCTGGTGTCACTGCTGTACTTTCGTGAACAGAACTTCGATATGACAACAAAAACGGTTGTATGTGCTTGTCCCAATCTCGTTGCCGATTGTCTACAACTTTTGCTAGGTACCTCTCCAATGTCTGATTAAATCGTTCCACCATTCCATCAGTTTGCGGGTGATAAGAAGTCGTTCTTGTTTTATGAGTACCCATAACTCGGCAAGTTTCCTGGAATATTTGAGACTCAAAATTCCTTCCTTGATCGCTGTGAATCTCTAAAGGTACTCCAAAACGACAGAAGACTTCATGAACTAGTTTATCTGCAACTGTTGAAGCTTCTTGATTTGGAATGGCGAAGACTTCTGGCCACTTAGTGAAGTAATCCATCACAACCATGAAATACTTGTTACCGCTTTCACTCTCCGGAAACGGCCCCGCCACGTCAATGGCTATTCTCTCCCATGGTGCACCAACATTGTACAACTTCAATGCACCTCTACTAGGAGTCTGAGGTCCCTTTACAGCCGCACAACTTGTACATTTGCGACACCAGTCCTCGACATCGTTTCGACAGTGGACCCAGTAAAACCGTTCTCGGATCTTCAGTAGAGTTCGTTTAACTCCCAGATGGCCTCCTGAACAATCATTATGGTACAGCTGTAGAACATCCGGTACTTTAGCTTTAGGGACACAGAACTCCATCCTGAAGCAGCAAGCTGTCCCACTGGGCCCAATAGCTTTTAGTGGTCGAACTCATCGCTGAGACTTCACTCCACTTGGGCTTGGGAGCACTGGCCTTTATCCATTCCAGAATCGGCTTGATGTCCGGATCTTCCTGCTGTGCATGTAGTAAGCTGTCCTTCCACTCGTTGCTGAGGTGGTCTGCCCTGAGCATCCTCACGGATACCACTTCCTTACTCTCTTGCCTAGTACAATGTTTGCAATCTTCAGGACAAGGTCTTCTTGACAATGCATCTGCGTTGCCATGAGATTTCCCGCTGCGATGTTCGATCTCAAAGTCGTATTCCTGCAGTAGTTCAATCCACCTCGCAACTTGTCCTTCTGGGTTTTTAAACTGCAATAGCCATTTTAATGCAGCATGGTCAGTTCGTAAGTGAAATTTTCGTCCCAGAAGATATTTGTTAAAATGTTGCAACGACTTTACCACAGCTAGCAATTCGCGTCTTGTGACACGGTAGTTCCGTTTCGGTTTTGACAACGACTTGCTGAAGTACGCTATCACGACCTCTTGGTCACCATTACGTTGAGACAACACACCGCCAAGTCCTATATCACTTGCGTCTGTGTCAACTATAAACTCTTTGCTAACATCAGGGTATCCCAAAATAGGTGTCTTGCACAGACGGTCCTTGAGCTCCTGGAATGCGATGTTACAACTTTCATCCCAGCAGAAATGTTGCTTCTCCTCGGTTAGCTTATGCAGAGGTTTGGCTATATCTGCAAAGTTCTTCACAAAACGTCGGTAATAGGAGCACAAACCCAAAAATGCTCTGACCTGCGTCTTGTCTTTTGGAACCGGCCAATCCTTTACAGCTGCGATTTTCTCTGGATCCGTGCGGATACCTTCTTCCGACACTACATACCCCAAAAAGTTGATTTGCCGTTTGAATAGTGAACATTTTTTCGGACTCAACTTGAGGTTGGCACTCTTAATCTTCATGAGCACGCGTTCCAAGTTTTGAAGGTGTTCCTCAAACGTACGGCCCACGATGATGATGTCATCCAAGTAGACCAGACAGGCGTCGCCAATTAGCCCGGTAAGTACAAGTTCCATCAGCCTTTCAAACGTTGCTGGAGCATTGCACAACCCAAACGGCATTACTTTAAATTGCCACAGATCCTTTCCCGTCGAGAACGCAGTTTTCTCCTTGTCCTTAGGGTAATTTCAACTTGCCAGTAGCCACTTTTTAGGTCCAGCGTGCTAAACCACTTTACTCCTGTAAGCATGTCCAGCGTGTCGTCAATTCTTGGCAAGGGATAGCTATCCTTCTTAGTAACGTCGTTCAGACGGCGGTAGTCAACACAAAACCGCAAGCTGCCGTCCTTCTTCTTTACCAGCACCACTGGTGAACACCATGGACTAGAGGAAGGTTCAATAACACCATCCTTCACCATTCCTTCAATCATGGTTTCCACTTCCTTTTCACGTGCTACCGGCAATCTTCTTGGCCGCTGACGGATAGGCAATTCTTCTCCTGTGTTTATTTTGTGTTGAACTAAGCCAGTCTTTCCTATGTCAGCATCGTTTGATGAGAATACATCGGCGTACTTGAGTAACAACTTATTTGCCTTGACCAATTCGTTCGGGGAGAGAACACTGCGACAGTCTTCCAAAAGTGTGGTCACTCTCGTTTCTGCATCCTTGCTGGGGGTCCCAGTCGATAGATATTGGCACCGACGTAACCAATCCACTTCCTCACAAGTGCCAATCAGTGTGCCTTTTTCTATAATCTGTTCCCGGTCGCAAAGGTTCAGCACACGTACTCCTGAGATGTCAGTGGTCCTGACCAAGGTTCGAGCTACTTTCCATGGAAGGTCATTGTTTACCCTTTCCACAAGTACACAACGGTGAGCTTGCCCAGCGTTTCGAGGAAGACTAACCGGAACAATCGTTTCCGATCTAGGCGGAAAAACAATCTTCCTAATGCCGTACACGTTCCCTGGTAACGCGGAGCCTCAAGGAGTTGCTCATAAGTCACTTCCTCACCGAGAGCTTCCAGAACTGTTAAGGCCTGGTCGCGCAGGCCTAGTGTGAGAGCAGTCATGGCCTGATTTTTATTCCAGCCGTTCGCCTTCATAACAACTTCGAACTGGATTTTGTAGGCTGACCAGGAAGAAGTCCCGTCGAATGGTGGCACCTTGAACCCACGTAGCGAAGGTGTAGTAGCTACTACGGGAGCTGTTGTTCCATCCCCCAGTTTGAGGTCGTCCAGCGTTTTCTTCACGTCAGCCATTACGTTGTCAACCCGATTGTTTACTTGGTCGATTCGGGTTTCGGCCTCCGACAGGCGGTTGTCATGTTGAGCAACCTTATCCTTCACCTCCCGTATCTCTTTTCCGAAGATAGCGTGAAGGTCCTTCATGAGGAGCATCTGCTCTTCCTTATCGCGTTGTAGTTGCTCTTCTAAACGACGGGCCTGTTCCTCCTGCCGGCGGGCCTGTTCCTCCTGCCGGCGGGCCTGTTCCTCTTGTCCGTTCTGCAGCTGCTCTTTCAACTGACGGGCCTGCTCCTCCTGTCGGCGAGCCTGCTCCTGCAGCATCACCATCAGAGCACCTAAGTCAGGTGCCACAGACGTAGAAGCTGCTGACGGACCGGCTTCCGTGGCCGGCGGCTGGCCCTCAGACATCTGCGGCGTTGCACCGCCAAATCTCCTCTGGTCCGTCTCCTGCTGGCGTTGACTTCGGGTACGGACACCCTCCGTTTCCTCCTTAGGTAAAATCGGCATTATTTTATCCCACTTCTGACACCAATTGTTACGAGCTTGAGGTTCGTGACAATAAAAATTGCCGATAAAATTACCTAAATTAACACTTTAATTTACTTTACACAAATTAAAGTTAAAACACTAATAATTAAACACACTAATTCACTTAATTCCGCTCCGAAGCTTCGCTTGTGTCGCTGAGTTCAACTCTGTGTCGATCCCATCTTGCGCCACCTATTTATTTAAATTAGCAAAATATCCGGAATGTTCAAGTAAACACGCGCAAGGTACCGAGAGTTCGAGTATAGATTTTCTAGAGACTTAGTTCTTCGGGTGGCGCTGTCGGTTGAGAGTGTGACGTCATTCTCTGCAGAGCTCCCCTCGCTCTCGTTCCTGACACTAGATGGCGCTAGTTGACTTATTCACACAACACTATCTATGTCAGAACAAATATGATATATGAAATACATGGATGATCTAAAGTTATTCGCATCCAATTGCTCCTATCTCATGTAATTGCTACACATCACTTATTGAGTTTAGCAATTCTATCAGAATGGAGCTGAGGACGGATAAGTGTGCGGTCATTCACGTCGAAAGGGCTAGGGTTGCTAATTCTGAGGGCACAGACTTACGTATGCCCATCAATATAAGAACCCTTTCCGAGACTGAAGCATACCGATACTGATGTCACAGAATATATGTATCGACGAGGTGGACATGAAACAAACAGTTTGAGATATGTTTTGTGCATGCTTGACAGTCTTTTATCGGAGGTTATAAGACACACGCATATAACGGTTGGGTCATGCCTGTGTATACATTTAGTATACTCAGATGGACTCACATTGAACTGAACACTCTGGATAAACTCCGCAATGTTATGACGTCCCACAGGATGCATCACCCAAGATCTTCGGTAATGAGGCTGTACTTGCCGCGGGAACATGTTGAGCGCGGCTTTTTAAGCGCTCTCACCATGCATAGTCGAGAAGTGTGCAACCTCCATAATTACTTCCTGGTGAGGTAGGATGATCCTTTCCACAAAGAAGTCATTTTGTGTGATAAAGGGCTAATTAGACAAGACCCAGCAGTATAGTGCATTTCCGACTGGGAGACCGTATGGAAGGAGAAGGAGCTCCATGGGAGGTTGTACGAGGCTCTTCCTTTGCTCTTTCTTGCCTTTCATAGACACAGTTGTTTCCCTCCACTGGCTATGTTTTTGTGACTTCTTTAGGTAAACAGAGGATTTTGTCTATGTAATACAGGATAAGTTTATTAAGACCAACAACTATCATAGATATACATCCTAAAGGATGCCACCATTGACATCTGTCGAGCTTGTCGCCATCCTGGTGAGTCACTTAAGCAAGTCGTCTCTGGTTATTTGGGTTTTCTAACACTGAGTACTTGCACAGGCATAACCAAGTATCCAGGTTTTTACATCAGGAGCTTGCTCTGAAATACTGTCTTGTGGATAGGAAACTGCCTTTTTATAAATACTTACCGGAACCCGTGCTCGGAAATGATGGACCGGGTACAGTAACACACCTACCCCTCCCTTAAAAGGAAAAAATGCGGAGAGAGAAAGGGGGTACCCCCTTCATTATTTCGCCATCCCCTTCTAACCTAATCAGTCCGAGTCGGGGTGCCCTAAGTCCCAAGTACACTCAAAAAACACTGAATTTAAAACAAAAAATTACTTTATATTATAAACATCATTTATAGCTACCACCATATCGTCGTGGTACATGCAATAGGTCGAATGTGAAAAAAATTCAATTTTTCTTTTATGGCATGTTAGCATCCAAAACATGCTTCCACAACGTTTGTAGAAACTCCTATGTCTACCGACCAATCAGAAGCAAGCGTTTGAATTATTTGCAATATGACCAATGAAAGACGTCTTTATTTTGGTTCCTGCAAATTGTCCTATGTCATTGCATTCCGCTGATGCAAGACATAGTTTGTTGTTCAAGAGGTGAATTTACGAATTTAAACTTCATAAATTTGTTGTGTAAGTAATCCATTCTTTTTTAAATATAATTTAACCAACAGACAGTAATAATATGTGTTATTTTTAATCATAACAAAGGAGTAAATTTTAAACTTAATACTAACCTCACTTTTTTTGAGCTTATAATACTTGATTGATTGTGATTCCAAATTATTTTCAAAAAAATAACTAGGTTTATATGATTTATGTTATGATTAACCTTTTTTGTAAGATATATTTTAACTTTTTGTATATTTTGGTTGACAAAGGAGATTTTGCAATAATCGTATTTTGGTAATATGTATTGACATAGGAACTATTGCATTTTTGACAAATTTGTATGTTATTTGTTGCAGGATTAATAACAGAATAAAGCTAATTATGTCAGGAGCTAGAAGCCGTCGCTTGGTGAAGCTAGCTATTAGTACTAGCACTGGTGTATTCAGCGAAGAACAAGCCAGCTCAGTTAGTTGGCACAGCCTAAGTCAGGAAGACTCTACGAAAAAAAATGTTGAAGTGACAGCTGGTGCTCAGGTACAATCACCGTCAGCAGAATTCATCGTAGAACAGCATATTATTAGAGAACAAGAATGGTTTACACATCCCTCCGAAGCCAAACGAACGCCCGAGATTGGGGTGATTACGCCCTCCGGTGAGTTTGTAATGGAATATACAACACAGACCCATCCTGTAGAAACTGAAAGGCACGATAAAAACATGAAAAATCAATTAGACACTGATTTTAGTTCAGGATCGGATGAATTATATGCCCCACCTGAAAGTGAGAATGACAGAGAGGTACAAGCAGATGATTGTGTTGGATCAGTCATTGAAATTTCAATTCAAGATGGCCAGGTGGCTAATGTAACGTCACAACAACAGTCGCAACCGATATCGGACACAGACAAAAATATTCCAGATCAAGAACAACCAAAACCAAGAAAACGTAAAGGTCAAGTTAACATGAATGAGTGGAAGAGATTTAAAAATGCTAAGTTAAGACTGGAGGGAAAGACTTATGTTGGGTTTGGAAAACAGAAAAGTGGTAAATACAAGCAAAATAAAATAAAAGAAGCTAAATGCTTAGGTCCAAGATGTAATGGGCATCCACAGCCGACAACAGTTAAAGGAGGCCCAAAACAAGATTTCAAATGTGATACGATCAGTGAGGATGATCGAAAGTCAATACATTCACACTTTTGGAATCTGTCATCTTGGGAGGCTAAAAAAGTTTACGTCACTGGGTGTGTATTGCGGGCACGTCCAAAGTATAGACGAAAGACTACTGATATTACCACTTCAAGAAAAAAGACTGGCTTTACATTCTACTTAAGTATGAAGGAAAATGGAGACGATGTGAAGAAACGTGTATGCCGAAATATGTTTATAAACACTTTAAGTATTGGTGAGAAGACGGTACGCTCATGGACATTATCAGACCAACCCAGTACAAGCCTCGAAAACGAAGATCATCAAGCGCAGATCCGACGACAAAAATCAAACATGGTTAAGAATGTAGAGGAGTTTCTGAATTCACTGCCTAAAGTAGAAAGCCATTATTGTCGAGCATCATCCAATAAACTCTACGTTGAGCCTTTGTGGTCTAGTCTAAGAGAGATGTACCGCTTTTATAAAGATGAGTGCCAAATACAAAACAAACTTGCATCATCCTGGAAAACCTTCTACAATACTTTGAAATTTATGAACTTAGACCTTTATATTCCCAAAAAGGATCAATGTAATACATGCACACTGTATAAGACAGGAATATGCGATGAAGAAACATTCCAGAAACATGAGCAAAAGAAACTATCTGCAAGAGAAGAAAAATCGAAAGACAAAGAACGATGCATTAATTGTCCTAATACTGCAACCTATACCGTAGATCTACAGGCTGTGCTATTAGCTCCAAGACTAAATGCAAGTGCAAATTACTATAAGACTAAGTTGAAGGTCCACAATGAGACCTTCTTCGACTTAAGTACTAAAGATGCCGTATGCTATGTTTGGCACGAAGCAGTGGCAGGGATTGAAAGTGATGTATTTGCATCCATTTATACAGACTTTTTAAAAAAGGCAATAGAAAAAAAACGTCTCGAAAAAATTACTATTTGGAGTGATGGGTGTGGATATCAGAACCGAAATATCAAACTATCTAATGCACTACTTGAATTGAGCATTAAAACAAAAGTAATAATAGAACAAAAATATTTGGAAGTTGGACACACCTTCATGGAAGTGGACTCCATTCATTCTACTATTGAGCAGAAATTGCGCAATCGGAGAGAAGTCTATACACCTGCAGACTACATTCCTATAATTCAATCTGCAAGACAACTTCCGCGTCCCTACGAGACAATTTACTGTAGTAGTGATGATTTTTACGCTTTTCAGGCAGTATACTACAAAAGTATCCGCCCTGGCAACAAAATTGGCGATCCCTGTGTTAACGATGTGGTTGCGTTTCAGTATACACCTAATGGAATTATTCATTACAAACTGCGCTTTCAAGACGAATGGGCTGAATTGCCTGTACGACCGAAACGTTTAGAATCATTGCCAGACCATCCCAAACTGTACACAGGGCCAATTCCAATTGAAGCTTCAAAATACACCCACTTGCAAGAACTAAAAGAATTGATTCCACAAGATTATCGTCAATTCTATGAGAATTTAGTTCACAAATAAATATGATCTTATCTAATAAATAAAAACTTTAATACCTACATGTTTTTTTCTTGTTTCTATACTGAAATCAATTCTACCTATGTGATCAAAATGGGTACAAAATACAGACGCAATATGCCCTATGTCAACTTTTCACAAAAACTGTTAAATCAATAACCACCATTGTAATATTTTATAATGTAACATCCAATTTTAGTACTAAATACATTATCACAAATCATATTTAACTAACATAAAAATAAAAAAACAGTTTTTAGTCCTTCCTGTAAAGTCGTACCTAGCTCACATTCGACCTATTGCATGTACCGCGACGATATATTAAAAAAAGATCCAGAGTAGCAAAGTCGTCGAAAAACAGGTGAAGGCAGATAAAAACGTAGGGAGCACATTTACGTAAACTCGGAAGAACGGAATGACGTAAAGTCTATCTGTCACTGTCAATGAAATCGTTAACTTGGTGATTCATTTTACGTATTTTGAGATGACTTGGACAGATGCAACCTCAAAAACATTAGAATTAAGTTAAATGTACATTCCATTTCATGTTTAGTTAGTGATTTACCAATATTTAAAAAAAAAATAATTATAAATACTTTTTTACTGTACTTCATAACACGTTTTCAAATGGTGACTCTGGTAAATCCATATATTTTGCTAAGAGCAATTTTCTCAAATCATCTGAAGTTATGAATATGCTGAATGGAAACCCATCTAATGCAATCATTCTTGCCAAAATATCAAACAGGCTATCATCGGTACTTTTAGTAAAATAATCATCTAACTTTCGCTTGGCTGGCAGTGGTGCTGTGTTCAGATTTTCAGAATCTTGACGTGTTGAAACCGATATTGTGTGATGTTACGTTTTAATGGCAAATGTTTAAGTAATCCATTAGTTGATCCACCCAGTTTTGAGAATGGCTAGGCATCACTTACATTTAGTACTATTCCCTTCCTCCGCAACTAAAAAATAACTCCACACTGACATTGTATCCCCATATTTTTTATGTTTATAAATTCTCCCGCCATTTAAAATACTTCATTTCAGATAATTGACTCTTAAATTTAACTGACGTAACCTTCGTAACCTCAACACTGGCAGAATAATAAATAAAAAAAATTAAACCTGTTTGGCATATTTATACTTTCGTAGTCAAGATTTGCCAAGTACAGTCCCAGGATTTTCGGGGCCAGAAAGCAGCCGGGTACCCTAGGATTTGATTGTATTCTCTAATCAAACAACTCAACTACTCCAACTGAATAGTGACTAATAGCATGGTAGTAGTATTAACTCTAAAGAACAAGGTAACGAATGTAAGGCTAATATATAAGAAAACAAGTTTAAGCATCATTGGCAAATTTTAAGATAGAGCCTTACAATGAATTAAAGTTCAGCAGCCTAGCAAATTCTAAAGGTGAAGTCCCACATGGCTTATAAACTTGGTTAGTTTTATTCAGGTTTATCATATAATCATCAGAAATATTACAAACAATTTTAAAGACTGTAATTACTTATTCAATTTTTATTAGACTATTATAAGATATAATACCTCTCCTATTTGCATATGATAGGTGGATAGTTCCTTTTTCAGTTTCCTGAACCTACATAATATAGATAACAGATAAAATATAAATAAATAACACATTTTACTGCTTAGTGATTATAGCTAGTAACATATAGGAAATAAATTATTGTTTATATGTATACATTTGTGACATTTAAACAAGGATGAATCATATGACCTGCAAATGGTGCATACGATAAATATCGTAATAAATTTCGTTCCATTGTGATTAAATTGCTTACTTTAAAAAGTTAGCTAAGTTACAAATTAACGTTTCTTCATCGATGTTTAAGTTACCTTAGGTATCATCAAATTGTTAAAAAAATAAATAAATAAAGAAAGCATATTTACGCACCATTGCAAATTTGTCCTCGATCGCTTCGAATTGAATATCGTAAGGGGCTAAACGTTTCCACAACAACAACTCCAGTATGATACAAATCTGCTGTCTTCAGCAAAATACAATCCTCACATTCTTCATACTGACTCCAGAAGCTTATTTTTTCAGTCGTAGCAATTTGCAAACATGCTTGATCGTAACGTAGCTTTGTGCCGTTGCAGCTCCGCAAGAAGGAACCAACATTTTCAAAATAGTTGTAGCCCATTTTCGTATTTTCTACATCAGTTATCTAAGCACTTGCAAGCACCCTTTCCAAACAATGTAATTTACAAAGAATCAAGAACAAGAACTTCAAACACAAGAAAAACGAGATACCTGGAGATACCTGTCAACTTGAAATCTGAATCATCAACATTCAACATTTTTTTTATTAACTGGCTTTACGGCTCTGGGTTCTAGCCCTTCTGAGCGTATCATTTCTTTCGAAATCTTCATTTTATATTCTTTTTCTTCACAATATGCTGATGCGTCACATTGCGAAGCACTTGGGAGATTTTGAAGACAGCTTAACCTAGCGGACAGTTGATGACGACAGCCACTCAAGTTCATAAGGCACCCAAGTGATCAAAATAACTTGAGGTTTATATCGACATCAAAGAACTTGTTTCGTCGTTTTCTCTAATAATTCACACGCGCAGACATCATCATCATCATCATCATTACAGCCCTTCACAAGTCCACTGCTGAACATAGGCCTCCCCCAAGGTATGCCACAAAGCACGGTCCTGAGCCACCTGCATCCATCGACTTCCTGAATGTCTTACCAGGTCGTCACTCCATCTAGTGGGGGGTCGCCCTACACTACGCCTACCGGTACGAGGCTGCCACTCGAGAACCTTTCTTCCCCATCGGTTATCGGTTCTTCGAGCTATATGGCCGGCCCATTGCCACTTCAGCTTACTAATCCGTTGGGCTATGTCAGTCACTCTGGTTTTACTGCGGATATCCTCATTTCTGAGTCTATCACGCAGAGAAACTCCGAGCATAGCCCTCTCCATAGCTCGCTGAGCGACCTTAAGCGTCCTCATACGGCCAGCAGTGAAGGACCACGTCTCAGATCCGTAAGTCATCACTGGCAACACGCACTGATTGTACAATCTAGTTTTTAGAGATTGAGGTATACCTGACGAAAAGATATGTCGTAATTTCCCGAACGCTGCCCAGCCGAGTTGAATCCGTCGATTGACCTCTCGGTCGAAGTTGGACTTACCTAGTCGGACTATTTGTCCCAGGTAAACGTACTCGTCGACAACTTCGAGCATAGTGCTCCCAACAACTACCGGCACAGGTGTGACATGGACATTAAACATGATCTTTGTTTTGTCCACGTTCATCTTAAGACCTATCCGTTGGGAGGCACTATTGAGGTCATTGAGCATAATGCTTAAGTCCTCCAGCGATTCTGCCATAAGGACTATATCGTCGGCAAATCGAAGGTGAGTGATGTACTCGCCATTGATGTTAATACCGTATCCTTTCCAGTCCAGTAGCTTGAAAACGTCTTCCAACGCAGCGGTGAAGAGTTTCGGGGATATAACATCACCCTGTCTTACACCTCTCTGCAGTCGGATAGGTTTCGAACTCTGGTTCTGTACTCGGATAGCCATCGTAGCCCTACTGTACAAACACTTCAGCACTTCGATGTACCGACAGTCAACTTGGCACCGCTGAAGGGACTGTAGCACCGCCCAAATTTCGACGGAATCAAAGGCTTTCTCATAGTCCACATATGCCAGGCAAAGTGGCAGATCGTACTCTTCGGTCTTCTGTACAATCTGCCGCAGGGTATGTATGTGGTCTATGGTACTGAAGCCTTTTCGGAAACCGGCTTGTTCGGGAGACACTTAATTCACAAATCGCATCACTTTTACGAATCAAAATCCACTTTAAACCATTATTCAAGCGACAAAACAGGAGCGACTCTCCGTCTACGGCCAAGTTTCCGCCAAAAGTCTCAAGTATGGAGTGTAGAAGCAAGGAGTATCAACTCCCATAGTAGAGTAGTTGAAAATGTGGTCATTTGTAAGCAATAAATAACAGCTCAAAAACTCTCCACAACATTACTGAAGTAGCTACTGGAATGAAATGAACTTGGCAATTGTCGACGGTTTAAGTGTGCTGCTAAACTGTTCAGTAGCTCTAAAATCGAAAATAATTTTATTTATTAAATATAACCTCGAAAAAATCGTCTATCCCACTAATATTTTTCGTTGCGTTCTTTAAAGTATACCCCGTAGTCGTAGTGGTGCCACCCTTATTTAACGGTTTTCTATGGACACTTTTTAATACACAGTCTGTACTCCTTACTTCTACACTTCATACTCCCAAAACTTCTTTAGCGGCGTTGTATACTTTTTTGTAATGGGGAAAAAATGTTAAACTCTTTTTTTTAATTTATTGTAACAGAACCAACAGCATTTTGTAACATTATAAAACTAGTAAGTGTTTACATTTTCTACTGCCAATTACAGGTTCTTACTTTATAAAAAAAAAACAAATCTTCTAACGTATCGCTACAACTGTGTGGAAATAATATTATACAGGGTTATTTTTAAAGAGTAGTCATTACGCCATTACGCATTTTACAAAATACAGTGCATATATGTACATCTACTAGTGTTTTGTTTTGTAAATAATTATGTGTGTGTGTGTGTGTGTGTGTGTGTGTGTGTGTGTGTGTGTGTGTGTGTGTGCGTGAAACAAAATTTGTAGAAGTGTACGTCGGTCCTTTAACTGCAATAAGTTATGGTGATAGCAAGATTCCTTATAACTGTTTTTTTATGTTGAGTACGATAATTTAACGCCTTAATAAATTTACATTGTATTTGCTGTATATTCTCTATATAAGACAAATAATGCGGATTACAGACATTACAACAATACTCCAAAACACTTCTTACATAAGAATAATACAAAATTTTAATGCATTCAGAACCTGAGAAAGGACGGGACACTCTTAGAACAAATCCTAAATTTTTATACGCTTTTGCAACCATTGTCGTGACATGATTAGACATAAGCATCTTGGAATCAAAAATAACACCAAGATTTTTTGTTTGGTAGATGCGTTCCGAAGGTATGTTATCTAATTTATATCGATATTCAATTAGGTGTCTTTTACGAGTGAAGGTTATTTGATAACATTTTGTTATATTAACAGTAATACGGTCGATAACACTAATAGGACACGTGACCCTGATCGAAAATTCGTAAGACGGATGGAGAGAGAGAGACAACTGGCGCGGCGTAGGAGAGGAAGTATCCCCCTCTCTTTCTACGTCGCGGCGAAAACGTATGTCTGCGCCTGCTGTTTCGTTTAGGTGGCGCAGGGCGCTTGCGCGTATGTTCGTGTATGATAATTAAAGCAATTCGTGCAAAATTATTCCCTAATCATTCCAAAATATCAAAAATGCACAACGTTAATATTCAAGTTTTCACTTCTGCCGGCACTCCCGGAGTGCAACCCGTCGTTTTTTATATTTAACTGGCTTTACGGCTCTGGGTTCTAGCCCTTCTGAGCCTATCATTTCTTTCAGAATCTACATTTTTATATATTTTTTCTTCACAATATGCTGATGCGTCACATTGCGAAGTTTTTGGGGGATTTTGACGATAGCTCAACCCAACGGACAGTTGATGATGACAGCCACCCAAGGTCATAAGGCGCCCAAGCGATCAAAATAACTTGAGGTTTATATTAACATCAAAGCATTTGTTTCGTCATTTTCTCTAATATTTCACACACGCGGACACTTAATTCACAAAATCACATCACTTTTACGTCTTTTACTTCAAACCATTATTCAAGTGACAAAACAGGAGCGACAATACCTCTACGGCCAAGTTCCCGCCAAAACCCAACATTCAACATGCAACATGACAACCTTGGAGTATAGAGGTAAGGAGGATAATCTCCCTTAATAGGATAGTTGAAAATGTATCACAAACTAATAAGAGTACTAACGTAAAAATGTATCCATCTGTAAGCAGTAAATAACAGTTTAAAAACTTTCCACAACAGTGCCCGAGTAGCTAAAGAGTATGATAAATCGCCGTAAAATACGTTGAGGGTGGGTTTGCAAATAAAAATTTTGAAAGCAATAAAATAATTATTGTAAAATGAATTAGGGTGAAAGTCCGAGCAAAAAAAATTATAAAAAGTTCTTTAAAACTTAAACTGTGGCGCCACCCTTATTTTGCGTTTTCCTATGGATAGTATTATACTGAGTCTGTACTCCTCTTTGAGCATAAGGTACTCCTTACCTATACATTCCTTAATGACAACATCAATAAAGGGTTGAGGGATAGCAACAACATATATCGATATAAAATTAAATATCGATGATCGATTAAGACTATAGATATACGTAGCGGCACGAAAGTCTACCGGTGACCGTTATTGCGCATAAGTCGAAAATAAGGTATCATGGGGCTTTGATACCAGAAAAATATTTATTTTTATATAATAATACCTATTTTTCTTATATCTATGTCATGGGGAAGTAAGCGGGTCGCGGTACAGTCGTACGTATCACTGATTGACTGTGCGTATCGTTCGTACGCGCTGTTTGGCTACTGCTACCAAATACTATATGAAACCTACCGTATAATACGTGCAGCTCCGCTCAAAACTTGGCAATCATGCACACTAGCACCTCTGGTAGCATGAGTTGTTGAATTTAGTTTTTATTGTTTGTATTATTTTACTAATTATATGAGTAATGATTAAATTATGTCTGCAAAACCTAGTTTTTCAGGTGTTTCAATTTGTGCTGTACATGGTTGCAACAATTATAAACAACAAAAACACCCAAAATTATCCTTTAGAATGCCCAAAGATTTGGAGAGGTTACTTGTAGGTATGTGATTTTGTTAAGGTGCAATTCTGTAGCCAACTGTAGGCAGCAGCAGCAGGCGGCTTTCTTTCAAGGAAAATATAGACAATTATTTAAAAAATTCTGTAAACAATGATTTTTTATATCTTTATTGTCAAAAAAAGGGGTTTTGTCACACAGTGACTATCTATGTCACCCCCGTGATATATACACAAAAATAATAACAGAAAATAAAGTAATAAGCACATAATAACGTAGAAAGTAACAGAGCTACATAAAATAAAATAAATTTAGCAACAAAAATAGACATTATTCAAAATCCTGTGATATGATTACCCTTATAAGTAAGAAAAGATTACATCTCGCTAGACTCATATTACATGTAAATAAAGTTTGATTATCATTTTGGCCTCATGACAAAATGGAGAGGATAGGATAGCATTACAAATGTCTACATTGTGATTGTGCAAAAATGTCGTATCTTGCCTTTGAATCTCGTTTCGAGCACACTCCCGCAAAACATGGTGCACATCTTCTACAGTATTACACTCCGAGCAATTAGGGGAGTCTGAAATTCCTATCAGAAATCTGAACTTATTTAGTAGGATGTGCCCCGAGCGAAGTCTTAAGAGCGCAACAATATTTTTCCTGTTAATTTAATTTTTTTCAAACCATGGATAACGAGAAGGTTGATACTGAATGGTTTTGTACCATAGTCCCTTACTAAGTGAGCGTTCATCAAAATACTCTTACCATAACTGCCTACAATTTACTTTAACCTCACGTAGCAGTTCGCTGTGTACTGGTGAAGTACTATACATAATACCGTCACTAATAGCTCGGCTTGCAGCTAGATCAGCCTCCTCGATACCCATGATGCCTGTATGAGAAGATATCCATTGGAAGATTACCACCTTATTTAATGCACTAAGCTTACATATGGAATCTAGGATACTATAGGCTATCGGAAGTCCTCGAATACTCGAGGGCAGCCGAGCCAAATATAACAGGGCGCTCTTAGAATCGGATGATATGACAAATTGATTGTAATTCAACGTTGTAACGTACGACAAAGCCACGAATATCGCGATCAGGTCACAGTGCATTATAGAAACGTCAGCCCTTATTTTAAATCTTACACAGATGTCCATCTGCTGTTCAACAAAGGCCGCACCGCATCTCTTTTTATCCTCTGATCCATCTGTGTAAATCTTATATTGTGTGTTGTAATTATTATTTAGGAAGTTGCAACATATATTACGTAAATTATCTATATCTACATGCCTCTTTAGGCGTTTCATTTCGTCCACTATATACGAGGGCGGTACTGAAAATTTCGGGAATCAAGGAAGTGACACACTTTTCGAAGTATTCTCCGCGAAATTTGACACATTTTTCCAAACGATGGAACCAATTATTGAAGCAACCATTCCATTCGGAAGTTGGGGTCTCCAAAATGGCCGTTTTGTAGGCTTCCACAGCTTCTTCAGGTGATGAAAATCTCTGTCCACGCAATTTATTCTTTATTTTAGGGCAAGTATAGAAATCATTAGGGCTTAGGTCGGGGCTGTACGGCGCATGGTCTAATAATTCTATGTTTTCTTGCTCTAAAAACTCTTCTGTTCTGTGTGCGGTGTGAGAACTCGCATTGTCGTAATGGAGGATGATGCGGCGGTTGCAGTTCTCTTTACGGTGTTCAGAAATGATCTGGAGCAAACAAATGCTAGCATACCATTCTGCATTAACCGTTCTTTGTTCCTCAAGATTAATAGTCGTAACATGGCCGGTTTTGGAGACAAACGTGGCCACCATTTTTTTTGCAACACTCCGTGAACGAACAATTTTTGTTGGCTTTAACTCATTTTCGAACACCCAAACTCGTGACTGGTTTTTTGTTTCGGATTCGTACGCATATATCCAGGATTCTTCACCTGATACGATGTTGTATACAGCATTTGAGGATTCTGCGTGGAATGTTTCGAGAGTTCTGACGCACCAAGTTACGCGAGCCGCTTTTTGCTCTTCACAGAGCGAATGCGGTATCCATCGGGAAAACAACTTTTTTACATCTAATTGTTAATTTTTTTTATAGAATAGGCTGACAAATGAGCACACAGTCTACCTGATGGTAAGTGGTTGCTGCGGCCCATAGACATCTACATCTATCTTCCATTACAAATCAAAATGCAGATGCGTTGTCACCCGTGAGGACTGAGATGGAATGCCTCATTTCCAGTAAAAAGGGTCTCCGGTTCTCTACACTCACCATACGAAATACAGCAGCATTAAGCTACTATTTCACGCTGGTATTCTGTGAGAGCGTGGTCCTTCCCCGGTCGAGCAGACCCATTCGTGCAACAACTATACTACTAACATAACTGCAGCATGGCTCTACCACGTAAAGCAATTGTTCATGCAAAATTATTTGTATTTGACTCATGCCAATGTCTAAAGTTGCCTGAATTTCGCGGTATGTCACATGTCGATCTTTCTCAATCAGCTTACGCACAGCATTATCATCATTACAGCCCTTCACAAGTCCACTGCTGAACATAGGCCGCCCCCAAGTAACGCCACAAAGCACGGTCCTGAGCCACCTGCATCCATCGACTTCCTGCATGTCTTACCAGGTCGTCACTCCACCTAGTGGGGGGGGGGTCGCCCTACACTACGCCTACCGGTACGAGGCTGCCACTCGAGAACCTTTCTTCCCCATCGGTGATCGGTTCTTCGAGCTATATGGCCGGCCCATTGCCACTTCATCTTACTATCCGCTTACGCACAGCATCAACGTTTTCTTGGGTGACTGCAGTTTTTGGACGACCTTGACGGGGATCATCACTGAGCTTGACACGTTCACGTTGAAATTCAGCAAACCAGCGATAAATTGTGGTTTTGGGGCTTCATCACCAAATGCAGAAATCATCCGGTCAACACACTGTTTTTGTGTTAAACCACTTCGAAAGTCATAATAAATCATCGCTCTTGAATTTTCTCAAGTCAATTCCATTTTCTCAACGACTAAACAAGTTTGACAAAACCTTGTGACGAGACCGATAATCTTTTTTTAAATAAGTAAATGGTATTCGATTTTTAAAACCAAGGGGTTTTCAATTAAAAAGATTTTAATATGACAGGAACAGTGGAAATATTCCATTCCCGATACTTTTAGTGCAGCCTAGGTATTAATATTATGAGATATTTCATATCTACTAATCCAATCGCTGAGAGAGTAAATCAATAGTTTGGAGGCTGAATGGATAGAAAGATTACAATATTTGTTATAAGTTTGAACCAGTAACAAAACTTTCTTTCTCCTCCAGTATAAGCCCTGACTCTGACTGTTTAGTTCTTCTATAACGCGTGTTGTTATATTATTTTTGATTGACCTAGACCAAAATTTTGCCGCAAGATATCTTCTACGAACGAACAGTGGTTGTAGACACAGTTCACTTTCCATGACATAAATAGGGGTGCTTCGTATGAATCCGCCTATCACTTTCATCACTTGATTCTGTACTTTATCTAGTTTGTATAAATGACTTTTTACACTACTATCATATAAGAAACAACTGTGTCTGCTTCTAATTAATGAAATACAAAGACGTCTTAAATGCATTGGATGGACACCCCATTTGGAACCCGCTAACATTTTAAAGATGTTTAGAAACTTAAGTAGTTTTTCCCTCGTTTCATTTATGTTTCTATGCCACTTTAAATTTCTATCCAGCCACACGCCTAAATATTTAACACTATCGACTCTTTCAATACGTTCGTTGTTGATGTTGAAAGTAATATTACTACTGTTTGAGTTTCTCGAGTGTCCTCTTGTAAATACGCAAACTTTGGTTTTTCTCTGAGAAATGTTTAAACCGATATCTGTTATCATAGAGTTTAAAGCAATTAGAGCATCTTGAATAACAGCAACTGCATCCATTATATTTTTACGGCTAGTATAAGTACAAAATCATCAGCGTATTGAGATAAAAATACTAGATTCAGATTTTTACAGGTATTGATAGTTGCTGCGTTAAATAATAATGGAGATAAGGGGTCACCTTGTGCTATACCGGTTCCTGTAAATCTGTTTCCACACTCTTCATTGATTAGCTTAGTTCCATAAATAACCTTCGTGAGTGCAAATACTGGTAGAGGTAATTACATATTACGGTGCCTACTCCTAAATTATCTAGTGCACCTAAAAGACTTATAATATTGACATTGTTGTATGCGCCGTCGATATCAAGAAAACACCCCACAGTAGCATCTCCGTTACCAAAGCTACTCTGTATGCCTGACACTAACCTAGTCAAATTGTCCAAACAAGATCGCGATCTTCTAAAGCCTACTGTTTCATCTGGTAAACAATTATTTTTTTCAAGGTACCATTCCAATCTGCGCGTAATAATTGTATGAAAAATCTTGCATGGACAAGACAGAAGGGCTATAGGCCTAATATCTGAATTTGAGATAATGTTAACTTTCGGTTTCGGTATAGGCATTATTTTTACATCTCTCCATTATCTTGGTACAAAGGTGGAAAGCAAAAATCTGTTGTATAAAGATACGAGAACGATTTTAGCAGCGTTTGGAAGGTTCTTGATCATAGAGTATGAAATGTCGTCTGCGCCAGGTGCTGTATCGGACTATTTGTGTTTGCGAGTTCATGTACCGAGACAGGTAAAGATAGATGAATGTTCTCGCTAGTAAACACAGGAGCCGGTGGATCTGCATAATCAGGTGCTAAATTACACGGTAAGGAATCAGCTGACTCGCGGGCAATATTACTTCTCGCTGTCCTGCACCCCTTCAGCCACTTCATTTTAGCCCACATTTCACTTGAAGTTGACACACTGCCAATGCTGTCACAGAAATCTTGCCATGACCTATTTTTACTACCACGAATAGTTTTTTGTGCCAACCTGACCTTGTTTTGTAATGCTTCTTTCTAAAGGACATTGCTCAGCACCCATACATTGTTCGCCCTGGAACCAAAAGCATCGGAAAATTGTGTGTTGTATAGTCGATCATTAGGGAATTCCTATATGATCTAATTTTTATAGCGGACTAGCTGCAGAAAAGATATATTTCAAAAAAAGTATCAGATTTTGAGGTTATAATAGAATTACCGCTATTGTATGATGATTTTTAAGAAACTGAAAAACAATATCGTGTTACATTTAACAATTTTAGTAACGTCTTTTAAAAATATAAAACCACTAGCAGAGCCGTAATTTACACAAAATACACTTTTCATTGTGAAAAAGAACCTAACGGAACTCGACTTTCGATTAAGAAACAGAAGGGAGGAATCGAGGCTTCTCTCGATCCGGCCTCCTATAACGCCTGCGTTGGGTTCGGGAACAACGTATGTGATTTCCGCAACGGAGTAACACACTAGGGCGATAACCTCTTTCTTTTTCAGCAAGTAGGTTCAGACGGGGATTACGGGTCTTCCGAAGTCGTCCCGGTCCCGACGCCTTAATTCTTCGATGTGGACTGTATAACTTTAGGGATGAATTACTTGGGAATAAAACAGCAATTATCTTCAAACCGTTCCGTGAGAGAGTAATCACTTTTCCCTATACTTTTTCTTCTTATTGACTGCTGGTTCTTCACTTTTCCCGAAGGATTTTCTTATTTTTCCGAACTATTTCCCCGAACGAATTGCAATAAAACCCGTTCACTAAGCTACCCCCAGAACTATACGCGAAAGTGAGCCGCGCCATTCGCGTGCCTGCGCAACTTAACAACATGAATTTGTACTATTACTCTCTCACGTTTCACTTAATTTCTTTATTCACATAAATCATACATAAATACAAGTTATCTATTTAGATAGCACAAAACAATATCTACACCATGATATATATTATTTTTTCGTATCACAAAAATCCTTTAATTTATAAAACAAAACATGCCTATTTTAATCACAAATTCAAAATCCAAACTTCTTAAATATTTAACACAGAAAGTTAAAACAATGTTTCCCACTTGAATTTATACATATGTTAACTAATACAATAGTTTAATTTACATTTTCTCTATTTATTTCACTATTTAAAACACTTTTAAATTTCTTATACAAAACTATCATTATTTCACTTATACACAGGAATTTTCACATAAAAATAACACAGAATTCACCTTTTTAGCACGTACAATCAACCTGAAATGTTTTACAAGTCATTTTTACATAAATTGCTGAAATTACAAACATTTTAAATTTTTAAATATTCGGCCTCCTAAGGGCGTGGCCAGCGTGCTTCCGTGAACTCACACTATTTGAACAACTAACTTTGCACGGCTCTCGGCTATCAGAAAAAATGAAAGTCTGAAATACACTTAATTTTAACAATATTAAATAAATAAGTGCTTCTACACAATTTTCAAACTGTAGGAAACTATCTCTGATAAGATTCTTATCAGTTATCATGTCTCTTATCAGATAACAATACAAGTGAATGTTCTCATTAATCAATCATAACAAATAGGCATTTGTTTTCGTACAAAACATATCAAACTTATACAAGACAATACTTATGCAATTAACTTCCGTTAATTCTGTTTGTGCACAGAGTGATCATCTCGACCGGGGAACAAATCCGATCTCTAACTTCACTTTAATATTCCTTAGAATTTACATCGTTGGAAAGACGATTTCAACCGGGGAACAATTCCGGTAACATAATTTATAACATAAAATTCCCTATATGAATTTATTGAAAGATATTACTTAGAAAACAGTAAACTAGTCCGGCCTGGGAGTCGAACCCAAGACCTTCATATCATTAATTCGACATTTCTTTAAGATTTAACTAAGCATTTTCTTATCAGAACATTTCTATTGGACAATAAGTCTTTGAAAAGTTATTCGTCATCGGTTGACTTAATAAACTGAAACATTCTTATAGGCGCGTCGCCAACAATCTCCCCCCCCCCCGTGCGTTAGCACCATCATTTGGGAGGCGTCGCGGGTACCAGGACTATTATTCTGGATGTAGGTCTCCTCAAGATACCTGTGCTAGTAATGACGTCAACCACTCTGGTGTGACCGTCTGGTCCCGGTAACGTTCTACTAATTTTGCCTTTCGGCCACGTATTTCGCGGCAACGAATGATCTATTATCAAAACAATATCGCCCTCTTTAGGTTCCATGAACTTTCCGTTATTACCTGTTCGCGGTATTAAGGTAGGCATGTATTCCTTCAGCCACCTTGTCCAAAAATGGTCGGCTAATCTCTGTGCAGCTTTCCAATTGAGTTGACCCGTCAGATGCCGCTCTAGAAATAATCCAGGTGATCGATCACCACATGAGCGTCCCAGAAGAAAATGATTGGGTGTCAATCCCTCTTCAGGACTATCCATACTGAATGTTACCAGAGGCCTGGAATTTACTGTGTGCTCTGCTTCTAAAAACAACGTATGTAGAATTTCCTCTCGTGGGCTTCTTTCTCTGAGCGTAGCGGTCAACGCAATTTTAATCGATCTTACTAACCTCTCCCAGGCGCCACCCATGTGCGGTGCTCCCGGAGGTATAAATTTCCATTTAATGTATTTCTTAAATGACTCATTTTTCATGCCCTCATGGCATTCTTCGCATGCTTTCAATAATTCCTTATTCGCAGCTTTGAAATTTGTCCCGTTATCGCTGTATATAACGGCTGGTTTTCCTCTTCTGGCGATAAATCGCCTCAACGCCATTATCATTGACGCTGGTGTCAACGAGGCTGCTAATTCCAGATGTACTGCTCTGGTAGTCAGACACGTGAATAAAACACCCCAACGTTTTTCGTGTCGCCTTCCTATAGTCACACTCATAGGACCGAAATAATCCACAGCTGAGCATATAAAAGGTGGTTCATGATGAGCTATTCTCTCCAGAGGAATATTTCCTTGTGGCACGTTCTGCGGTTTTGACCTGTATGTCCTGCACCACTGACAATGATGTGACACACTTCGTACTACATTACGTAAGTTCAAGACATAAAATTTCTGGTTCACCTCATTCATCACCGTCTGGTGATTGGCATGTCCAAAATGATGATGAACTTCTCTAATCATCATTTTAACGATTTCGTGTTTACCGTCCAATATGACAGGTTTTCTACTTTCCTCGGTCAAATTAGACTTGAAAGGTAAACGTCCATTTAAACGGAGTAAGTTATCTTCTCCTATTTCCATAGATAATTTACTTAAGCGTGAACTTCTTTCAACACTTTTGCCTGCTTTCAAGCATTTTATTTCCGAATAAAAACACTCGTCTTGAACGAACTTCCAAATTAATAATTCCGCTTGTTTCAAGAGCGCTATGTCCAACGCGCCATCGGGTCCTTTAACCGATTTTGCTAAAACTTTGTTGGAACACATAACCGACTTTTCGGCTGCGTTGTCGGGTCCTTTAACCGACTTTCTTAAACTCTTGAATTTTTCTACCGCTTGTAAGGTGCGTGTAGTTGCCCCAAGGAATTTCTTAAAGCTGCTAAATCGTCCGTAGTCGGGTAGACTTAACGGTTCTTGTTTTCTCAACGCATTTACGCCCTTTGGCGATTTTTCTTCACCTGTTTCTAAGCCTTTTATGGTGTCCACTTGTTTGGGCCATAAATCAGGACTTTTCCTGAGGAATTCAGGTCCTTGAAACCAGCGATGACTTACATCGAAGGTGGAAGGAAAATTTCTAGTGGCGTCGTCTGCCACATTTTGTGACGTTGGAACCCATCGCCATTCACATGGTTTACTGTGATCTTCGATCTCAGCCAATCGATGAGCAACGAATGGTTTAAAGGCGCGAGGATCTGACTTAATCCACGCTAACACTGTACGTGAGTCTGTCCAAAATACTCTCTCGGACATCTCGTACTTGCTCTCTTCACTAACCGAGGCAGCCAGCCTGCTGCCCATAAGAGCTGCTTGCAATTCAAGCCTTGGAATCGAAATTGGTTTCAATGGCGCTACTCTTGCCTTTGCGGCGATCAGCGTAATCCGCCTTATTCCTAGCTCGTCCGTGGTGACGTAATACACCGCGGCAGCGTATGCTTTTTCACTAGCATCCGTGAAAGTGTGTAATTCTCCCTTGCCGACGCCTTCAGCAACGGGTCTAGGTACCTCTAAATGACCTAATTTCTTCACTTCCGATATCCATTTACAAAATAACACGTGTAATTCGTGTGAAACTTCTTCATCCCAAGAGATGCCTGTCCTCCATACTTGCTGGATCAGCGACTTCCCTTGAATCGTTATGGGTGATGCGAGTCCCAAAGGATCGAAAACTGACATCACAGCGCTAGTTATCTCCCTCTTCGTAGGCGGTCGTAAACCTTCCATCACCTCTTCCGGTGTGTTACGAAGACTTGTGGAGAAACTTATTATATCCCGTTTGATATTCCAAATCAAACCTAACGTGCGCTCTGTGTGCTCTTTATCTCCCAGCGAAGCACTGTCGCTCTTATATTTATTTTCCATTTTACTTAAAACTTCGGGTCGGTTGCTAGCCCATCCCCTCAGTTGGAAAGAAGCATGTTTATGTAATTCATACATATCGTTTACTATCCTTTCGGCCGTCGTCACGTCGGGAAATGCCTGTAGATAGTCATCCATATAAAAATTGCTTTCCGTAGCGGAAGCTGCTTCTGGATAGATATGTGCGTTGTCCTGCGCATTCCTATTCTTTACATATATAGCGATGCATGGTGATGATGCCGCTCCAAATATGAGTGACGTCATTCTATACTCTTCCGGTGGCGCGTCACGATTGTGCCGCCATAAGAATCGAAGGCTATCCCTGTCTTCATCCCGGATTTTCACTTGCAGGAACATTTCTTTAATGTCTGCCATTACTGCCACGCTTCCTTCTCTGAATCGTAGCAGAACTCCGAACAACGACTTCAATAAGTCCGGTCCGGTTAACAATGCATCATTGAGACAACGTCCGCCCGTCTTTGCGGCGGCGTCGAAAACTATCCTTATTTTCCTTTTTTGTGGGTGAGTCACTGCGAAGTGAGGAAGGTACCACGTACGTGGGGAAATGGGAATATGGTTCGCTTTCTCTGCGTAACCATTAATGATGAGATTTTCAATTTGCTTCTCATATTCCTTCTTCAACTCGCTATTTTTGTCGAGCTTTTTTTCAATATTCAACAGGCGACTTTCAACCTGCGCTCTATTCGACGGCATGCACTCATTGTCTGTGCGCCATAACAAAGCAGTCTCGTACCTATTATTAGGTATACGACGTACCGTTTTGTTCAAAATACTTAAGGCTCGTTCTTCTGGGTCGTTCGCGGGCTTTCTAGCCGACACTCCCAGAGATTCCAAACTAAAATAATCCTTGATCAATTTATCCATATCTTCCTCCTTCTTGGTGGAAATGTGGTTAACGATCTTGATCGGTTTAATACCACCCGATATGTGACCATGTAAAACCCATCCAAGTTTGGTGAGCGATGCTACAGGTAGGTTCTTACCTCCTGAAATTAATTCACGAGTAACTATGAGATGCCAATTGTCCTGACCAATTAATATGGTAGGTTTGGACCTCTCATACATCAACTCATCCTTAATCGGTGTCAAATGAGAACACCGTTGCAATAATTCTCGGCTTACCGACTGAGGAGAAAGGTTAAGTGACTTAATTGTTTGTACACTTATCGCTTCTAAGTCGCTCGAGTAAATGCCTTTTATTTTAACGTTTAAGCGATACGAACTGTCGTCGTTAATTCGCTTACCTCCCACGGCTTCGATACGTAATCCCTCTTTACGTCCGCGAGGCGCTAATTTCTGAGCCATACACTCCTCTATGAGTGTCATGGTCGATCCCTCATCCAGAAGAGCTGTTGTCTTGACCTTTCCTCTAGGTCCATACAACTCGACCGGTATAATCTTTAAGTATGCACATGCCAGTGCATTCACTGTACTAACAGTTGTAATCTGAGCATCTTTACCCCCCTCGTCCCCTTGTGGCGAGGTTTTTTCATTGGGGTATCGGTGTAGCATTCGATGATGTGACATTCTACATCCCTCTACACCACATTTTTTCGCTTTGCACTCTGACCTCCTATGGTTAGGTGACAAACATTGGAAACATACTTTCGCTTTTTTGACTGCGTCCCATTTCTCGCGAATATTCATGTCCTTAAACTTGTAACAACACACTATAGAGTGTTCCTTGTTGCATATAACACACTTATGTGTTACCCGACTTACAGGCTTATCCTGGGTTGTCATAACCACTTGTCGGTTGTGCCCTTTACTATTTCGGCGTTCTAGACGCTCGCTCGAATTACTTCGGCGCATATAGCGCTCGCTCACGGCACAGCTGCGTACACCTCCCTTTGCAGTGTGTACAGTTTGCTTCCTGAATTCAGGACGCTTCCTTTTTTCAGGCGCATTTTCATTGTTTAAGGACGCTCCAAATTGTTCACTCAATAAATTTAAAAACTTGGCCATCTTCTGTAACTCTGGCTCCAAAGGATACTGAGCTCGATATTCAAACCATTTAAATTTAATCATAGTTCCGAGCTTCTCCACTATGCGGCTCACTAACTCCGGTGAGTACAAATACTGTGGTTGATTCAACGCTTGTATCGTGGCAACCACGTTCGTAATACGACTTGCAAAAGATCCTATATTCCGGCAATCTTCTGCCAATTTTGGCATACGCTTTACATTCTCGATTTCGGCTAGAATGAGCATCTCAACCCTACCGAATCTTCTTTCGAGAGCGTTCATTATTTCTTCCGGTTCACACAAAGTAAATAACAGCGACTTTACCGCTTCCTCAGCGGTGCCCTTTAATGCCCTCCTAAGGCGTGCGACATTCTGCACCCCTGAAAATTGGCTTCTCGTGTCTTCAAACACCGTTTTGAAAATTATCCATTCACCCGGGTCTCCATCGAACACCGGTAATTCCTGGAGGAAATGAAGCTGGGAAGACTTATCTTTACCCGCTATTTTTATTGCACTCACAATCGCTTCGGTCAATTCTGACACCTCACTCGCGTGTGTTTTCTGTGCATTTCCTTGGTTGCGCTCGATCTCCGCCCCTTTGCGGCGTGATCCTTTACACGCTTCCTTATCAGTAATATCGGGTTGTGCTACACTAACCGGCGCGCTCATTATGGTCTGCTGAACCCAACTCCTTACGAAAGGTTCCACCTGAGTATTCCGCTCTTCATCATCCTCACTCGAGTCAATCTCCTCTTCTCGGTTGAGTCGTGCCAACTCCAACTGAGACTTGGCCAAGGCAGCAGCTGCCTGTGCTCGTTCGAGCTCTGAGCGTTCGAATTTAATCCGCGCCTCTAATTCGGCTTTCAGCCTCGCCGATCGCGATGACCTACTGCCTCTTTGTGACCCTTTATCACTAGTGTGCCCGATTACTGTCCTTGACGATGCCGCTTCTTCGGTCCTTTGACCTACTTTTTCGACCACCGTTTCACTCCTGGATATAACAGATTGTTGTGCGGTGCTGGCCTGCGTACCACTGGTGTCCGTCCTGTTGCTTGTCGTTGCCATGGACGTCCCTGAGTCCCACGTGCATGTGGACGTGTCGGTGGTGGCTCCACTTGAAGGAGTTGCTCCATTTGACGCAGTAGCTGTGGTCGCTCCAGATGGTTCCGCTTCTTTAGCTTTTCTTGAGAGCCCTGTCCTTGTCCTGCTCCCTTCGCTTCTCCCTGTCTGGTCTTGTGCCTTCTTCATCTTGCAGGAAGGTGATTGTTGGCCTACGGTCCCTAACTGTCCCTACGGTCCCTACAACCCCTTACCTACAACCCTTTTACACCCCAGCCTAACACCACTACCCCTCCCCCCCCCTTATTTCCCAACCCTACAACCCTACTACCACCCTAACAGCCCTATCAGCCCTATCAATCCTGGACGGGGCCTACCGAGGTGAGCCGTCCATGGATGGAGTCGTGCAGGAATGGAATGGAGGAAAGGTTTAGGAACTGTCCCGCCAAGGAATATGACGAAACAGTCGAGCGGTAGTGCAAGCGCAGTCTCGCTCGAGAGAACTGCTCCACCCGAAGGTGTTGTGCCAGAGCCCAACCGTTTGGCACCGTTAGGTGGTCGGGATGTATGCTGTGCTCGCCGCCCAGTTGCCGGTGACGCCTCGTCCGAGCGCCCTCCTCCGGCCGCAAAGCAGTCAGGTGCCCACGTGCACCCTCGCCTGGCAGCAGCAGCGGTGGATGCTTCTTCCTGCACCCTGATGACCCGACAGGAAAATGCCGGACACGGTCGTCCGACAGGAAATGCCGAGCACGCTTGCCCGACAGGAAAATGCCGAGCACGTTTGCCCGACAGGAAAAAATGCCAAGCCCTGCTTGGCCACGATGAGTGCCTTCACAAGACACCTGCGCCCGGCTGCGATACGTGCCCCATGCGAGCACACGCCCCAGGCCGCAATCCCGGTTTTCTTTCTTCCGGTAGTTCCAGGTCCAGTCCTTCAGCGCTGACGTCCTGGTCTTCTGGCCTTTGGTCCTATTGCTTCAGCTCAAACCTCCGGCTTCCTTCGGTTGCTGATCTTCACTCTTCTCTTCTTTTCCACAACCAGCAGTCCACAGCTGGTTCCTTGATCCAGCTGGCGGGGTTCGGGTGGTCCTTTTAATCCGGCTCCGAAGGTCCAATTGAAAAAGAACCTAACGGAACTCGACTTTCGATTAAGAAACAGAAGGGAGGAATCGAGGCTTCTATCGATCCGGCCTCCTATAACGCCTACGTTGGGTTCGGGAACAACGTATGTGATTTCCGCAACGGAGTAACACACTAGGGCGAAAACCTCTTTCTTTTTCAGCAGGTAGGTTCAGACGGGGATTACGGGTCTTCCGAAGTCGTCCCGGTCCCGACGCCTTAATTCTTCGATGTGGACTGTATAACTTTAGGGATGAATTACTTGGGAATAAAACAGCAATTATCTTCAAACCGTTCCGTGAGAGAGTAATCACTTTTCCCTATCACTTCCCTATACTTTTTCTTCTTATTGACTGCTGGTTCTTCACTTTTCCCGAAGGATTTTCTTATTTTTCCGAACTATTTCCCCGAACGAATTGCAATAAAACCCGTTCACTAAGCTACCCCCAGAACTATACGCGAAAGTGAGCCGCGCCATTCGCGTGCCTGCGCAACTTAACAACATGAATTTGTACTATTACTCTCTCACGTTTCACTTAATTTCTTTATTCACATAAATCATACATAAATACAAGTTATCTATTTAGATAGCACAAAACAATATCTACACCATGATATATATTATTTTTTCGTATCACAAAAATCCTTTAATTTATAAAACAAAACATGCCTATTTTAATCACAAATTCAAAATCCAAACTTAAATATTTAACACAGAAAGTTAAAACAATGTTTCCCACTTGAATTTATACATATGTTAACTAATACAATAGTTTAATTTACATTTTCTCTATTTATTTCACTATTTAAAACACTTTTAAATTTCTTATACAAAACTATCATTATTTCACTTATACACAGGAATTTTCACATAAAAATAACACAGAATTCACCTTTTTAGCACGTACAATCAACCTGAAATGTTTTACAAGTCATTTTTACATAAATTGCTGAAATTACAAACATTTTAAATTTTTAAATATTCGGCCTCCTAAGGGCGTGGCCAGCGTGCTTCCGTGAACTCACACTATTTGAACAACTAACTTTGCACGGCTCTCGGCTATCAGAAAAAATGAAAGTCTGAAATACACTTAATTTTAACAATATTAAATAAATAAGTGCTTCTACACAATTTTCAAACTGTAGGAAACTATCTCTGATAAGATTCTTATCAGTTATCATGTCTCTTATCAGATAACAATACAAGTGAATGTTCTCATTAATCAATCATAACAAATAGGCATTTGTTTTCGTACAAAACATATCAAACTTATACAAGACAATACTTATGCAATTAACTTCCGTTAATTCTGTTTGTGCACAGAGTGATCATCTCGACCGGGGAACAAATCCGATCTCTAACTTCACTTTAATATTCCTTTGAATTTACATCGTTGGAAAGACGATTTCAACCGGGGAACAATTCCGGTAACATAATTTATAACATAAAATTCCCTATATGAATTTATTGAAAGATATTACTTAGAAAACAGTAAACTAGTCCGGCCTGGGAGTCGAACCCAAGACCTTCATATCATTAATTCGACATTTCTTTAAGATTTAACTAAGCATTTTCTTATCAGAACATTTCTATTGGACAATAAGTCTTTGAAAAGTTATTCGTCATCGGTTGACTTAATAAACTGAAACATTCTTATAGGCGCGTCGCCAACACATTGCATTTGCGTAACAAAGAGAATATAAACTCCCTTAGTAAAATTAAATGTATGAAAGGGCCCCAAACTACTCTACCAACATCAAGACATAAATTAATTTTTAGAACAACGGTGCTGACAACATAGGCTAATTATACTAGTTCTGTGAATGTTTATCCTCGAATAATTTTATCGATATAATGTTTATCGATTTCTTGTTCATCGTATTTTTATAATAAAAATATTAATTATCAATATCATAAACTCGTAAGTGATCGTTTAGATAGAAGTAAGCCACTCGCTTTTCTAAACAATCATTAGAAAACCTGATCATGATGAAATAATTAGATTTGTTCACTTCAGCATTATTCTAACTAAGTACATATTTATTTTCGAGTTTGACCTCATTCATTAGGTATAGTAGGTATTTTAAATTATACTTTTAGGGAATAACAAAAAGAAACGTTGGTTGATTGTTTTTATCATAGTTTCTATTTGCAATTTACTCGAAAAAAATTCAAAATGTGATTCAAATTAAAAAATATGCACCTGTTCATTAAAAATTCAAAAGATCGATTGTAAGCGATTGGGCGTCCCTAGTAATTTTTATACACCACATGACGGTTGGCGAAGATGGCGGTGATTAATGTTATAAGTCGAATAGAATACTTTTGTAATGTTTTCATTTTGGCATGCAGCTAGTCCGTGTTATAAAAGTATTTGCCACAAATATAATAAAACAAATAATTAATTATCGTGTATATCTGATGTGTTTATTGCACAGGGTGATTTTGGGCATTGTCCTTTACTGGTGTAGGGTTTCTCCTAAAAACAGCAAGTGCCCGACGTCGTTCCGCTACAGCTTTTGAGATATCCAGATTCCAATATGGTCTAGGAGTGAACTTTTGTTGGTGAAGAGGGTTTTCACATATTTTTATAAACGTGATACACTTATCAGCTGCCTCGTTAATGACATCGATGAATGCGTCGTACGCAGACTGGTGGTAATCTGGTAATATTATAAAGCCTTCAAGCTCTCTCTCTATACGTGTTTTATACTGCAACCAGTCAGCCTTTTTAAAATTGCATTTTCTTTTGTAGATATTGGAAGTGCCAATATTAGTTATATGTAAATCATTAAATGGTCACTTCCCAAGTTTTCATTTAGTACTCCAGTCCGAATCCATCCAGTCGAACTTCAAAGCTATATCCAGAAGAGCTAGAGATAGGTCGGGAGCAGATTTTTGTACTGTGCCGTTGACCAGTTTAATTCTAGTATGTGAGCTGTCATTCAGTGAAACAAAATTATTGTCTAAAATGGAATCCAAAATTTGATCACCTCGTGGGTCCGTTCTAGTAGACCAGTTGGTGTGGTAATCATTAAGATCTCCTGCAATTATTGTCCTTCGTCTGGCAAGATTGAAGATTTGGTCCCAGTCTGTCAAAGCGCTACGAGCGGATGGTGGGCAGTATAAGGAGTATACATTTTCTATATGCTTGCAATTTAAAATTCTAATATAAAGGATCTCAATTTGTGAATTTAGCAGTTCAACATTATGTTTTTGTGCCTTAATTGACCTGCGAGTCAATATAGCTACGCCTCCAAATCCTATCTTTCTAACGACGTTATATTGGCTAATGTGAAGATGACTACCCGGGTCTAACAAAGTTTCGCTTATAATAGCAATGTGTATTTTTTCTTGATTTAATAGAACTCCTAACTCTGTACATTTAGGTCGAATGCTTTGCGCATTCCATTGTAGCACATTTACATAAGTTTGTAAGTTGTTGTTATCCATAATTGTTTTATGAAATTGCAACAAGGCTGATCTGCAATAAACTGCAACACTAAAGATATTAACGTTCAATATCACATTTCCACAGCCTTTTATCTTGTCTTCCCACGAACTACTTTCTTCTTCAAATATCTTCTCTTTTAATTTAAAAAAAAATTCCAAGACAATTGTTCTTTATGTTTCGATCGATTCTCATCACTCAGCTTGTCGTCCATTCTGCTTTCTTCTTCACTAACTTCGGCAAAAAATATTGAAATATTTTCTTCCTGTTCTTTGAGGGCCCTTCTTCTATTCCGTCGTTTCTCTGACTGAGAGCCTTTTCTCGTTTCTTCCGGGGTTGTTTTCGTAACACTAGCGTTGGTATATAGATCACTAGACCCGGGAATCTGTCTTTCTCGTTGTGATGATTAATTTTCAGATGTAGGTTGTGTAAGTAGAGGTGGGTCATTTTTCGTATTCGGTGGTCGAGGTGACTTTGGGACATCCATACTTCCATACTAATATTATAAATGCGAAAGTGTGTTTGCTTGTTTGTTTGTTTGTTTGTCCTTCTTTCACGTCGCAACAGAGCGTCGGCATGGCATGATTTTTGGTATGGGGATAGTTCGGTGGCTGTAGAGTGACATAGGCTACTTTTTTCCGCGGAAAAACCTCTCATTCCCGTGGGAAAATAGAATATTTAACATATTCGATTTTCCCTCGTGCATGAGATGTTTTTTCGCGGAAAAAAGTAGCCTATGTCACTCTTCAGCCTCATTCCCGTGGGAAAATAGAATATGTTGCAAAAGTTTGTCCTTCTTTCACGTCGCAACACTCTTGTCGGCATGGCATGAATTTTGGTATGAAGATAGTTCGGTTCGGTTCAGGCCTTTTTACCAAAATTAAGATAAAAAATGTATGGATCTATATTTTTCCACGCAGGACCGGGAAGAGAGCGATAAAAAACATAAAATTCACCAGCTGATTTTCTTCAAACGTTTTGGTGCATTGTAATTCACAGAATAGGCGATAACCTCGCAGACGATATTAAGTAAACCGTTGATGCTCTGCCTACCCGCAAGGGTTATAGGCGTGATTATAAGTATGTATCAGAAATACTATCACCACCTGTCACGCTTTCACCCCTAACTATTACTTAACTCCACTTGCTTCCCGAACAAAAACGAGTTTTTGACAAAGTATTAGGACAAATTGAATCTGGAAATGGTGCACTTTTCTTTTTAGATGCCTCTGGAGGAACTGGGAAGACATTTTTGTTAAATTTATTATTAGCGCAAGTACGGAAAGATAAAAACATTGATGTGGCCGTAGCTTCCTCCGGTATAGCCGCCACGCTGCTAAGCGGGGGCCGCACTGCACATTCTGTTTTAAAACTCCCTCTAAATCTAGCCCAGAAAGAATCGCCTATCAGCAACTTTAGCAAAAATAGTGCACGAGGTATAATGCTAAGACAATGCAAACTTTTAGTGCGGGACGAAAGTACAATGTCCCATAAAAAAGCTATAGAAGCACTAAATCGAACGCTCCAGGATTTGCGCAGCAATACCGACGTAATGGGAGGAATGGTGGTTTTACTGGCTGGTGACTTTCGTCAAACTTTACCTGTCATTCAAAAGGGCACACCTGTAGATGAAATTAAAGCATGCCTCAAGTCGTCTTTTTTATGGAACAAGATGACAAAATTCAGTTTAACTACGAATATGAGAGTGCATTTGTATAATGTTATCAATGCTGGAAACTATGCTGATACACTATTAAAAATTGGCGATGAGCGGTTGGAAGCGGATGCTGAGGGCTGCGTTAAATTGACGAGAGATTTTTGTAATTTAGTACAGAGTCATTCCGAATTAATTGCGAGCATTTATTCAGATTTAACGAACAACATGCATGAAGACAAATGGTTATCTGAAAGGGCGATTCTTGCACCGAAAAATGAGAGCGTTAACAAAATAAATTCAGATATATTAAGCGAAGTAGCAGGAGAAATAACAGAGTATTTGTCAGTAGACACAGTTATGGACACAGAACAGAGCACTTCATATCCCGTAGAGTTCCTAAATTCTCTAGAGTTGTCAGGTGTGCCCGCACATAAGCTTCAATTAAAATTAGGCATCCCAGTCATGCTGGGACAAGGCTGCGTGTGACACATCTTGAACGGAACATAATCGGTGCTACAATTTTGACAGGTGTAGGAAAAGGTAAAAATGTTATTATACCACGGATCCCTATAATTCCCACAGATCTTCCTTTTCAATTCAAAAGGTTGCAGTTCCCTATTAAGCTCTGTTTTGCAATGAAAATTAATAAAGCGCAAGGGCAAACGTTACAGGTAGCAGGGGTCAACTTAGAAAAACCGTGCTTCTCTCATGGTCAGCTGTATGTAGCATGTTCGCGTGTGTCAAATGCCCAGAATTTCCACATTCTTTCCCCGAATGGAAAAACATATAACATTGTGTACAGTAGCGTCTGAAAATAGTGTTCAGTTAGTTTTTTTCCAAAATTCCCACAATCAATTAATCAGAATTCCCACAGATCTTCACTTTCAATTCAAAATTTCCTATTTAGCTCAGTTTCTTTTCATGACATGTCTTTCTCTGACGGACCCATTAAGCTCAGTTACCTTTCAACTCAAAGGGCTGCATCTTTGACGGGTCTTTTATTTGGCTCAGTTTCCTTTAAATTCAGAAAACTGCATCTCTGACTACTCAATTTAGCTCAGTTTCTTTTCTAAAGTCTGCATCCTTGACGGATAATTATGCTCAGTTTCCTATAATTAAAAAATATCCCATTTCCATTTGGAATAAAGAGGCTATTGTCATGCTTTCCTATACGCTGCGTTTCAAAACATTTAATAGGCTGACGAATCGATTTTGCTCAGTTTCCTTTTAATGGCTGCATCTGTGACAAATCTATAAAACTCAGTTTTCTTTCAATTCAAAAAGCAATGGATAGTTCATTTCCCAGTGACCATGCGGTCGAAGCCGCGGGTAACAGCTAGTGCAGCATAAGGGCTTTTTTGTAGGAACAGTTAAATTCTGCCATGAGTTCTCTAATTCATTTCTCTTTCAAGAAATCATAGCAAATTTTAGCCATTTGCCATGTGTTTTTACATTTGAAAGTTGTCGTTTCACGGTTAGGGTGACTTTTTCTACATTTAGGACAAATTACTTTTAGAGAAGGGCGCATTCTAATCGAGTGACCGAATAGCCAACAACGGGAGCATTGCGTCACTGGGTAGGTGTAAGGACTCACTTTTACCCTAGTGTTATAGATGTAAACATACGACGGTAATGACGATCCCTTAAAACATATTCTTACAGACTCGCTATGTTTTCAATGACCGTCATAAGTGTTCTTTCGATTTAGTCTTTTTATTGCTAAAATTAAAGTTTCACTTTTAATTCCTAGTAATATCTCTTCTTCGCTCAATTCTAGATCAATATCTTTTATGACCCATATGATTGACTAATTTCTAAAGTTTTTTGGCATTTAAAACCATTCTCGTTAAATCTCTTGCACTGTATAAAAGACTCAGCACTTTCTTCGCTATTAAAATGAATCAATACCTTAAATGCATTAATGTACTTAATTTCCGTTACGTTTTTAGTACTTTCTGCTTTTAACATTTTTGCCAATCCAAATTGTTTCGGAAGTTTATCTGCACATGTCAAACACACTTCAATTTTATCCTCCGGAATTCTCGTAAATAGGTACATCATCCTCTGTACATCCATTATGTCTATTTGCCTTTCGCTTCTTTGAGGGTTTCTCTAAGAACATGTCATTCCTATCTTCCGTACTATACATCTGTGAAATATGCTCCATGATCACTGTAATCTCCCTTTCATTGCTTTCGTTAAGTACACTATTTTGCACATCTATCTCACTTTGCACATAATTCAACACAGTGCTATTATCCTATACCTTCCCCTTCGCTCTGACAGCGCGCGACATGTTATACTCCCGTTCCCTCGGGACCTTAATGGCGGGAAAATTTGTAAGTCAGAAAATTTTTTGCTATATTGCAAATTTTGCTATATTTTCACTTTGAGACAATATTTATGGATAAAACTTACAGGAAATCTTGTTGAATGTATAAACTATCGAATAAAATTATTTTTGGTTGCTAGAAATTGTAATAAAATACATAAATTACCCTGTATAGCATAGTAGTACTTCAATTTTAGTGACAAAATTACTACTAATTTGAATTCTACACTTTTGTTTTTGGAGAAATTTATATGAAAATGTTTGGAAATATGTATATTTTTATGTTTTATGTGTTTCTATTCGTTACTCATACCAAAATATTAAAATATTAAAAAAAATAATAATATTTTATCTGTATGACATTTCGAACAATATTTCAAAAATATCTTTGTGTGAATTTGAAATAAATACAATGTCAAGTTATTTGAAATATGTAAGAAAACTATTTTTACTTACATTTTACACTAAAAATAAATGAGAATTTGAAAAATAACACATTTATGACCCAACCGCCAAAATGGGCCTTCCGGATTTTGAAGTACTTTTGGCAATTTACTTATCACTTTTTATACCACAAATTATATATCTACGTGTTTACTATATTACAAGAAATGTAAAAAAGTATAATACTTTCGTTTTTAGTCCAGACACAAATACAAAATTCTATAAAAAAGACGGAGCACCTTCATCAAAGCGACACGCGGAACGCCGAAAGTTCAGAGCATAGATTACTGTATATATAGTTCAGAGTGATTTCTTTTTTTTTCTAAGAAACATTGCCAGGTTATGGTTTAAAATAAAAGAGCATATCTTTGTCTTTGATACTATTATACCAGCCTTTGATATTATTAAGCCAGCGCTCAACCCATATGAACTCATATGGGTTGAGCGCTGGTTTGATACAGGCATTAAGGTCTCTTTATAGGGACTCTAGTGCTTGTGTCAGGATCAATGGGGTCTACTCGGACTGGTTTGGCATCCAAAAAGGTGTCAGACAGGGCTGTGTGGCTTCCCCTTGGCTGTTCAACCTATTTATGGACCGGTGTTTGCAAACTTTGAAAGATGAAGAATGTGGGTTAAGAATGGGCGAGTTAACCGTCAAATGCCTTTTGTATGCCGATGATCAAGTCATACTTGCGTCATCGGCGGCAGAGTTGCAGATGATGGTTACATTAATGAACTGGGAATTGAAAGAAAGGGGAATGAAAGTGAACGCAAGTAAGACGAAAGTGATGGTTTTTGAAAGAGAAGAAAGCAAAACGGTATGTGAAATAAGAATAGAAGGAGAGTTAATTGAGCAAGTGGATGAGTTTGTGTATTTGGGATGTGTATTTAGCAGGGATGGTAGATATGATAGGGAAATAGAACGACGAGTAAATGCAGGGAATAGAGTGAATGGGGCACTACACTCTATTATGAAGAACCAGAATGTGTCAAAACAGGCACGTATGGTAATTCATAATGCTGTGTTAGTCCCTACTTTAATGTATGGTAGTGAAAGCTGGGTGTGGCAGAAGAAGCACGAAAGTAGAATAAATGCTGTAGAAATGCGGTCTTTAAGGAATATGCTAGGGTTTAATCTGAATGACAGGGTGAGAAATTGCGTGATAAGAGATAAATGTGGTATGCAAGATGATGTTGTGACCAGGATTAAGAAAGGAATGCTTCGGTGGTTTGGTCACGTAGAAAGAATGAATGAGGAAAGAGTGACAAAGCAAATTTATATGGCAGATGTGAATGGCCGAGTCGGAAAGGGACGCCCTAGAAAAAAGTTTATCGACCAAATTGGCGATATTTTGAAAATGGGCCACGTTAGAAGTACCCTTAACCGAAGAGCATGTATGCGTAGATATATGGATGTAAAGGAGGCGAAAGAGATATGTCAGAATCGTGCCAAATGGAAGTCCGTAGTCTCTGCCTACCCCTCTGGGTGACAGGCGTGAGTGTTTATGTTATGTTTATGTTATATGATACTATTATCTATTGCATAGTGTCTTTGGTTTTGTTCAAAACGAAAGAATAGTTTTAAAAAAATATTTCATAGGGCAGTACTTCTGATCTAATCCGACCCGTACTAGAGCCGACATAAGATTGTATGATCTAATCAGAACCATAGCCGAGTGAACGCAATGAGCAATCCTTGTATATATATAATCGGAATCTCGGAAACGGCTCCAACGATTTTCATAAAATTTTGTGTCCAGGGGGTTTCGGGGGCAATAATTCGATCTAGCTAGGATTCATTTTTAGAAAAGTTTCCATGAGGCAGTTTTGCTGACTTGATGGGAAACTCGGTCGCCGTGGACTCACAATGACGCACGTGGTGTCAACCGACACCACCTTACCAGAAACCTAATGCAGTGAGGCAATTCTGCTAACTTGATGGGAAATATAGCTGCCGTGGATTCACAGTGACGCCTGCGGCGTCATCCGACAGCATTAAATGTACGAAACTCCACGGTGCCACTTCACTTCGTTTCTAACATCGGGCGGGGTGTAGGTTTAATTAGTATCATTCATTCTATTATATTTGTATATTAATCTATTTGTAGGGTAATTAACTAATTACTTATCACAATTAATTTTGCTTAGATTCCCAGCTTGCTTGGCACATTCCGCTCTTAACGGATTTATGGTAAGCGATTAGCGTTGTAAATGACATGTAAAATACATGTATATATTTGCAATACACCGTTAAATACATGTAAGTACTTTACATGTATTTAACGGTGTATTGCACGCATCATTCAATTGTTTATAATTACGTTACGTTTTCATAGTCTCCCATATTTACGCGTACGATACATTGATGTGACACATCTCTAAGTTACGTCTCCCGCGCCGCCAGCACACACTTATTTCTTCTAACCTTGACAGACTAATTTATTTATAATAATAATGGTTTCATGTCCCGTAGGCTGGTTGATCTGTGGCTTGGGATGACCCTCGGAACAATGAGTGCCTAGTACTTTTATTAGTTTGTGATGAGGGTTAATAATTTTACGCTCACCAGCCGTCGCTAGTTGAGACTAAGGTGAACTTATTTGTTACGCAGATAATCACACAGTGACATCATCATTGAAAAGCTGTGACTTCAATTTATACATTTTTCGGTTTATAGTGTATGTACACAAAACAATACCTCAGTGGTGTATTCTTTAATTTTTTTTTATATAGTAACTTTTTATGGTTTCTAGTTTCAGGAATATCCGTAGTTTGGTGTATGCATTTTAATCTAACTATAAAAAAATGAAATTAAATATATCTTATATTTAAAACAGAAACAATAATCTCTACACTTTTCTCACAAATTAATAATTCATAATTATTTATCTGCATAGTATGCAGGTGCAGGCAGTTGTAGGTTTTTACAAAATTATTATTCGATTACGCATAATCGTAATTAGTATTTATATTTAAAAATAGAATACAAAATGTCCAAATAATAATAAAATGTATGCCAAAAGATTAAATTGTGGAAACAATGTCATACAATCGTTAACAAATTTAGCGTAGTCAAAAAATAAATTTTCATATGTAAATACAGTAAAAATAACCATCTATAGTCAACCAAATCTAAGAAACACTTTTTGATGTTTCACGTTAATCATTCCGCAATAACTTTGTACAAGCGTACTCACACGATTTAAAATAACCTTTTACGTAAATCCGAAGAATTGTGAAGTTATCTATATTTCATTACAACGTGTATAGTTTTTTATCACTAAATTAAATTCGAATCTTTCAAACAAAGCAAAATATTAAAAAAATAACCAGTATCAACTTTTTTACTTGACGTTATTTTAATAATATGTCGTTATGTACCTTACCGTAGTGTTTGGATGATTAAAATTCATTGTTATGCGAATAATCGGCAAAAATATTCAAATAATCGGTTAAAAATATTCAAATAATCGAATCATTTTTTAATGTATTATTTGTTTAATTAAATTTTTATTTATGAAATTCTTTAAATTACATAAATCGTGAATAAAACAAGTTTATTTTTTTTATTTTGTCAACGTGTAGGCAAAACAAACCATACACATGACCGCGCTGAGAAAACCACTACGTAATTTCAGTCTCCCGACATTTCGGGACCTTACTATGCGTAATTTTGTGATTTTGTCTTTTTATTTTGTGACTCGGCTATAACTTTTTGGACTGTTTCTTCTATATTCGTTGAAACATGTACCCATGTCACAAAGGATGATTGGGCAAAAGTGGTAGAAAAATACAAAAAAAATTGATTATGGATGACTTTGAAAGAGTTATTAATTTTGAGTGTATTAATGAATATCAAATAATTAATCTAAACAACGACAGCGCAACTGTGTTGTTTGTTGTACTGAAAGTGATTGCATAAATTTATTTTTAATCTAGTTTCAATCTTAAATTTTTATAACTGTGTCTCTAGAAATAAGCAGTAACAACAAATACGAAGAAACTGATATGTTGTGTTTTAAATTATCCGTTTTTAATTTATTCTAGTATTATTCAAACCAAACTGTAAATGATTACCAACTCAAAATAATCGATATCGATTTTTTTTAAAGAATGGAATATCGTACGTCCCATTTTTTTGGTTAGCATGCTTGGTGCTATGGAGGACAATCTCCCATAGGAGAATAGTTGAAAATGTGTCCATCCGTTAGCAGTAAATAACAGTTCAAAAACTCTCCACAACAGCGCAATTACCCTACCGAGAGGAGGGAACTCTCCGAACTAAAAAAATGAAACACACCTCTATGAGTGTAGTAATAGTAGCTAGTAACATACTAGCGCCACAGCGGACGCACATATGACTTTTTCGCGGGAATTTCAAACCTTTGTATTTTGTAACTTTTAAACCTTTTATTTCAAGCGAAATTATTTAATTTTGACTCTAGCCCCATTGGCCATTTCAAATCAAAATAATTTTTGTTTAGTTAAAAATTTTAATTTCAAATTAGTTTTATTTTAATACTTGGATTTTTTTGTTCAAAATTAGTCATTTGTTTATTAATTAGCGTCATGTTTTCACCGCGTTTGTATCCTTTTCTTCATCATGAATACTTTAAAAATCGAGTGATTATGGAATATGAGTATCGTCGTGGCAGCATCGCGTCACAAGCGGCACGCAACATCAAAGATGTTTACGGAGTGAATATTACAAACGAAAGCATCACCTGTTTTTAGTTTGCCCGCTTCCATTTTGGAGACTTCGCCCTGAAAAATTAACCCCGTGGTCGTCCGAAAACTTTAGTTGACAACGACGAATTAAAGGCGATTGTGGAAGCTGATGATATTCAATCTACGGCTGAATTAGCAGTTTTTGACGTTAGCATCAAAACAATAGATATTGGTCCATTTGCGTCAAATTGGCAAGGTAAAAAAGCTTGACAAATGGGTGCCCCAAGAACTCAATGATCGCCAGCGAGCCTAAATGCTTAAAATAATCGGTTGTGACTTGTTTATAACAAGAAAAAGAACTACAAATGTTATTAGCTTTATTACGTTTTGTTTAAATAAAAAGCAAACCGTCTAATCGAGTATCTAATCGGTCGATTTTTTTTAATTGCAGGATGCCAAAAGTAAAAGAAAAACCTCTCACAAGAAATTATTTTGAGATATTGAATAATGATTCAGCTAAATGTCAGTTATGTGGAAAAATTATTGAGGTTTACGGAGGGACATCATATGTTGGCTCATCTCAAGAGAAGTCATCCACAGCCAACAGTGCCAGACATTCCTGAGAAACCTGTCATCAATGACAATGAGTATTGCCACGCTCACATCAAGTAATACTGACCAAGAGCATCCATTCCGGAAAACCATTATTCAAAGTAAGATGAAAATATCGACGGGGAGCAAAAAATTAGTTGAAAAAAATCTTATATTGATTATTGCCACCGATTTCCTGCCACTCTCTGTGGTACAAGACAAAGGCCTCAAAATATTTGTAGACGCCTTAAATCCTAACAGCAGAGTTTTAATAGTTCGATGAACCTAGTAAGTTTTGCGACGATGAAAACCTACGCCCGTTTGCACTTTGCACGGTTGAGTTATCGTAATAAGTAGTTACCGTTTTTGTGTAAATTACATTGTGGTTCGTCGAACATAACTTACAAATTAGTTTACTCGCAGTTATGCTTTCCTAGACTGGTTAACACATTTGAAGAAGGTACAAGTGGAAAATTTGTGTATTTCATAATATCTCTTTTAAACTCTGTACATACTGACTCCAAGAGAAAAAATTAGATTGAGATGATTTGATGCTCGCTTTATTCGCAAAGGTGAAGATACGACCTTGCAGGCGACAATCCATTGCAATACATGTAGCTGGTGTTAACAAGCCATGCGGGTGGTGTTCTAAATTAAAACCGCTATATTTTTGAGTTATGGAGAAAACTATGCTCGGGGTTACTCTGCGTGATTAACTTAGAAAATAAGATATCCGCAGTAGAACCGGAATAGCTGACATAGTCCAACGGATTAGTAAGCTGAAGTAGCAATGGGCCGGCCATATTGCTTATTTCTATTATATTATAGCTTATATTCATGAATGTAATCTGAAAGATTACGTTTTGACAACGTCGGAAGTTTCTAATTCGCTATACTTCTGAAAATTTGGCAGAAATTATGAAGAAATTTTTCTGTTTTTTTCTTTTTTGTTTGTTAATTAATGAAATGGAAACTTCATAACAAAGTTGCCGCTATTGTGACTGACAGTAATTCTTTATTATGAAAAAAAAGTGTGATTTGCTTGAGATATGGCACATGCCGTGCTTTGCCCATACTCTACATTTAACCGGCGAAAAGACAGCTCGTACAGGTGGAAGAAGTTATCAAAACATGCAAAGCAGTTATGACATTTTTAAGAAATCGCCTGTTGGATGGCGCGCGCTGAAATCAGAACAGATAAAAGAAATAAAAAGTTGAATAAAACCAAAATACTAAAATTGTCTGATGAACTGGCACAAAAAGTAAATCAGTTGCCAGAATTCAACAATTCTTTTGAATATTAAAGTTATCGAAGACGTTGTAAATGTTTTAGACGTTGTAAACGCAACTAAATTGGTGATTCCCTTAATTTCCGGATTGTTTGAAAACCTCAACACCATTGAAATATCACTGAAAACAGATAGACAGACAGACAGCAGTACGGCGTAACATGAGCAGCAGATTGTTGGCCTACAAAACTAGAATTGCGACACAAATTTCTACATATTAGCATCCAATAATAAGGATCGGCTTTCGTCAACCTGAAAATATGTTATCTGCTAAAGAGCGGGTAAGGCGGGAGTTGGGCAGTCTAATACTGTACTCCAATAACAAAACTGATGCTCCATCCTCTCATTCAATACCTAGGACTGAGTAGGTGGCAACAAAGAAGCCGGGAATTTTGAACTTCTTAAAAGAAGGACTAAAAGTGATTAAATGTTTTTAAATTCACTTGTCGTCGCTAACATTCTCCCCCACGGTGCGTAGCACTGCATCTTCTGGAGGCGACGACTCCGCTGGCACCAGCACGATGACACGTCGAGTTGGACGGCGAAGTATTCCACCTGATGTCCGCACGTCCAGCACTCTGGTTCTTCCGTCTGGTCCGGGATAGGTTTTGATAACTTCTCCGCGAGGCCATGAGTTTCGTGGTAACGTAGAGTCCGCTATTAATACAATGTCTCCTTCTCTTGGGTCTCTGGTTTCTCCCCTCTCGAGTTTCCTTGGCATCAGGAGCGGTAAATATTCTTTAATCCATCTTTTCCAGAAGTGTCTTTGAGTGGTTCTCCAGTTTGCTTTTCCGATGAGCTCCGTGTCACTGAACTCTCCCGGCGCCATCGCTCCGCATGATCTTCCCAGTAGAAAGTGATTCGGTGTTAGGCTCTCCTCGTCTTCTGGGTCCATGCTGATCGGGGTGAGAGGTCTCGAATTGACGATATGTTCAACCTCGGTCATTAGCGTATGGAGTACCTCCTCGGGCGGGCTCCTTTCGTTGAGAACTACTGCTAGCGCCGTCTTGACTGTTCGTACGAGTCTCTCCCAGGAGCCTCCCATATTCGGTGCACCCGGGGGGATGAACTTCCACTTGATGCCTTTTTCTTGCGCGGCTTCTTCTAATTCCCTTTTTGCCCCGACGAAGTTAGTACCGTTGTCGCTGAATATAGTTTTCGGGGTCCTTCTTCTGGCTGCCATTCGTCGGAGTGCCATGATCATTGAGCTAGTGCTGAGAGAAGGTACTAGCCCTAGATGTACTGCTCTGGTAGTGAGGCAAGTGAATAATGCTCCCCAGCGCTTCTCAGTTCTTCTTCCGACGGTGACTTGCATCGGCCCGAAGTAGTCTACGGCTGTGCAGGAGAACGGGAACTGATGATGCTGTAGTCTCTCGCTCGGTAGATCTCCCGTCGGGGCGATCTCTGGTGAACTCTTCTTTGTCTTGCACCATTGACAGCTGTGTGCGACCGCTTTTAAAGTTGCTCTTAAACCCAAGATCCAGAATTTTTGACGAATTTCGTTCTTCACTGTAGCAGTGTTTCCGTGAAGGAATTTCTTATGATAATATTGTATTATTAAACGGGTTATTTTTTGTTTCCCGTCTAATACGATAGGATTCATCCTTCTTTCGTTTTGGTCGTGGAATTTCATTATCCTACTCCTTAATTTGATGATTCCATCGTCTCCAATGTAAACGTCGATTTTCTTAAGTCGACTTGAGTTTTCTAGAGGTTTTTCTGTCTTCAATCTTCTTATGTCTGACGCAAAACTGTCGCTCTGGCTTATTTTCATTAATAATTATTCGGCCTTTTTTAGGTGCTCTTCTTCTAGGGGTAGCTATAGGCGCTTATTTTCGTTTTTGTTGGTCGTCCCCGTCGAGGTTTGAGGCGTGTGCTTCTTTCTTCTGGGTTTTTTGTTGTGGTTACCAAGGCTCATCTTTCTGGCGCGTGGCAGTGGTGGTCGCTTTACGGCTCTTCTTTAATAGGTAGTGTGCAAAGGCAACCACTCTGGCTGTAGTGCGCAGCAGTCGCTCCCAGCTCGAGAACCTTTCCGGGTTTAAAAGGGTGTCTTCTGCAGCCATCGTTGCCAACACCTTTTGTTTTTTCTTCTCTTCTGGCATAGTACTTTCCGATTTGAAGTCGTGAAACGGCTATTCTTCTTCTGGTTGACGGAGAAATGACGGGCCTTTGAACCATCTGACGTTATGGTCGAATTCGATTGGGGTTCCCCTTGTGGCGTCGTCCGCTGGGTTCTCCTTAGTTGGTACCCATCACCAGTCTTCTGGTTTGGACTTCTCTTCGATCTCGGCGAGTCGGTTGGCCACGAAAGTTTTGAATTTTCTCGGTTCCGACTTTATCCACTGCAGTACTGTGCTGGAGTCGGTCCAGTAAATCTTTTTCGATATTTCGAGCTCTGACTCCTCTTCAATTGTAGCGGCTAGCCTGCTTCCGAGTAAAGCTGCTTGTAGCTCTAGCCTCGGAATCGATACTGGTTTTGTCGGCGTTATTCTTGTTTTGCCGGCAATCATGGAGACATGGACTTTTCCTCCGGGCTCGACTATTCTCCAGTAGATTACTACTGCATAGGCCTCTTCACTCGCGTCGGTGAAAGTATGTAACTGTCCTTTTCTGCCTTTGGGCGAGACGCATCTTGGGATCTTCAGCCTTGTTAATGTTGATACTTCCTCTAAGTATTTCATCCAGGCTTCCTTTTGTTGTTCGTTAATTGGTTCATCCCAATCTATTTTCTTTCGCCAGATGTTTTGGATTAGTTTCTTTCCTTGTATTAGAACCGGCGTTGCAAAACCCATTGGATCGAAGGTGGACATCACTGCGCTTGTGACTTCTCTCTTCGTTGGAGTTCTTCTGCCATCCTGCAGGTCCTCCGGCGTGTTGCGTAACCCGAAGTTGAAGGCTGATGCATCTTCTTTTACCAGCCATCTTAGTCCCAGAGTCTTCTCTTCTTTGGTCAGTTGTAAAGAGTTTTCTTTATTGGTGTCTTCTACTTCTGATATTACCCCTGAATTGTTACTGGCCCAACCCTTCAGATGAAAGTTTGCTCTCGCGTGGATGTCTTTCACTTCTTTGGATATCTTCTTTGCTTCGGTTGTAGACGCGAAGCTTTGCAAATAGTCGTCCATATAATGGTTTCTCTTAATTGCTTTCACTGCTTCGGGATGAGTGTCCTTAAATACTTCTGCGTTCTTATTCATTACGTATATCGCTGTTGCCGGTGATGACGCTGCTCCAAAGATGATTGAAGACATTCTATACTCTTCAGGCTTGCCGGTTCTTCGGCTTCCGCGCCACAGGAACCTGAGACTGTCTCGGTCGTCCTCTCTAACTTTGACTCGGAGGAGGACTTTTGTATGTCGGCCATGACGGCTACCGGTCCCTCTCTGAAGCGCAACAGTACTCCAAATAGCGATTGTAACAGGTCTGGGCCCGAGATTAAGGCGTCGTTGAGGCTCTTTCCTTCATGCTTGGCAGCTGCGTCGAAAACTATTCTCAGCTTCTTCTTAACTGGATGCACAACAGCGAAGTGGGGTAAGTAGAAAGTTCTTCCTTTGTTGGAGGTTTTTGGAGCTATCTCTGCGTATCCTTTTTCGATCAGACTCAGGATCTGTTCCTCGTAGTGCTTTCTTGCTTCTTGGTCTTGATCTAGTTTCTTTTCGATGCTGACCAGGCGTCGGACTGCCTGATTGTAATTGTTGGCTAGGTTTTCGTCTTCTTTTTTCCACTGGAGTCCCGTTTCATATTGACCGCTTGGTAGTTTCTTCATAGTCAAGGGTTTCTAATCTAATCGCTGTCGTTGGATGGCGATCGATTCTGGATCCCGAGAGACTCTAGTTGAAAGTGTTCTCGGACGATATCTTCTATGTCTTCTTCGCCTGTGGTCGCTCTGCCATAATGAGTGAAGTTTACTGTGGCAGTTGCTCCTGTTTCACATCCGTGTAACACCCACCCTAAGTTCGTAAGGGAGGCTACAGGATCTGATGGTTTGCCCTTCTTCAGCTTTCTTGTCACTATCAGTCCCCAATTGTCTTGGCCTAAGTAGCTTGGGTCTCTCGGTGACGTAGAGGAGTTGATTTTCAATAGCTTTCAGGTGCTCGCAGTTCCTCGCCTTGTGTCCTTGTTTATGCATTGTTCAGACAGCTTCAGGTCGTCGATGGTTCTTGCTACGATAGTCCTCTTTTCTTTTCTATGAGCCCCTTTTATTTTGAACTCGATTTTCTGTGAACTATCTTTTCTTAACACTTTCCCGCCGACGGTTTCGATCGTGAGTTTTTCTTTCTTTCCTTCGACTCCGATTTTCTCAGCAATTGATGCGTCTAAGAGCGTGACCGTTGACCCTTCGTCTAGTAGTGCTAATACGCGAACTTGTCCTTTTGGGCCATAGAGGTTCACGGGGATCATCTTTAGGTAGGCCTTTTCTTCTCCTTTGGCGTTATGAATTGAGGCGACCTTTTCTTCTAAGGTGCTACTGATGTCTTTTGCTTCTTTTTCTATCGGTGCCGGTGGTTTGTCAGAATGTAGGATGGTACGATGCCATCTTTTACACAGCTTGCAGACTAGTGCTTTACAGTTGATCCTTGAGTGCCTGAATCGAAGGCACTTGAAGCATATCTTTGCCTTCTTGGTCATATCCCATTTTCCATTCAGGTTGGCTTCTTTGAACTTTTTGCATTCTAGTGCGAAGTGTTCTTCCTCACAGAACGGACATGACTTCTTATATTTTTCTTTTGATGCTTCTTGTACCAAATGAACGGGTTTTCTTATTCCTCTTCTTTGTTCTGAGGACGCTTCAGGTGGAGCGAAGTCTCCGCACATGTCGGCTTCTGTTTCTAGGAACGCTTCGACAAGTAATAGCTCCTGAATTTCCTCATCTCTTCTGCTTCTGTGGTAGGCGAACCAACGGAACTTCATTGACGTCGGCATCTTGTCTACTATAACTCTCAGCGTTTCAGGTTAACTGAGATACTGCGGTTTCTTCAGGGCTTGGATTGTTTCAACTGCGTTCTTTACTTTGCTCGCAAATATGCATATGTCGCTCGGGTTCTCGCCGACTCTTGGGAGGTTCTTCATTTTTTCTAGTTCCGCTAATGCTAGTGCTCCAGGTCTTCCGAATCTTGCTTCTAGTCCCTTGATCACTTCGCGCGGGTCTTCGTCGGTGAACAGCAGGCTTTGGACGGCTTCTCTAGCTTTTCCTTGGATTGCTATTCTAAGGCGCGCTAGGTTCTGATTGTTACTGAATGAAGCGGCCGTATCCTCGCATGATCTTTTGAAGGCTAACCATTCTTCACAGGCCCCGTTGAAGTGAGGGAGATCGAGGTGCTTCGGTGAAACGGTGTCACGTGATTTTTTGGATAGCTTTAGTATGACTGAAGCTAGTTCCTGGATGTCACTTTTCTTTTCTTCTGCCTCTATTGGTTTGTGGTTCTTATTAGGCATGTCTCCGGTCTGTATGAACCAGCGCTCGACTTCTCGAGTTCGTTCGAACAGCTCTTCTCCGGCACCATCTTCTTCTTCTGACTCCGCGGTGAGAAGTTCTAATTCCGCTTGAGCAACTTTTGACCGAGCTTCTGCCAATTCTAGTTCCCTTAATGCCATTGTCATTTTTGCTTGCGCTTCTGCTCTCTTCCTATGCGACGAGCGAACGGAAAGCGTGTCTGGATCGCGGGTCGTCTTCTTAGGGTGAGGCTGCTGCAGAGTCTTCATTGCGACACTTCTTTCTTAAATCTGCGGCGTTGGATGACTCTCTTCTTGGTGAGGAACTGACGCTTCGATGGTGCGGGTCGGGGGGGGGGGGTAGGGGTGGGTGGAATGGGTTACATCCCCCGATGTTGATTCTTTTCCGGCCATGTTCTTATTAAGAAGTACGGGTTGTCTGTGTACGCTGCTGGGCGATGCTCTTGTAAGCGTCGATCTATCTGAAGTTGACGCGTTAGTAGCCGTCGTGCTTGTAGAATCACTTGGCGTGTTCATGCTCCAATCCGTCGTACTGGTACCCATAGTAGCGTTACTTTCACTCGTAGTCTTCGACTGCACTGATTTTGATCTTGTATTTGAAGGCATCTTCCTAGTTTTCATTAAACCCGATCCGGCTTTTCGAAGGACCAATGTAGATGCTCGTGTATGAGAATGTTAATAGATGGAGCGGGTTTGCTGGCGGGATGTCAACTGGAGAGCATGCAGTAGCTGTTATATGAGCAATAAATAACACTTCTTGAGAGTTTCTTCTTATTTATTTTCTTGACTCCTTATTATTACATTGCCGGATTTGGAATGTTTTACCACAAAAAACACCCCTTTTTGTGGGCAGCTGTGACCAATCAGAATTAAGAAAATTTGCACGCGGCACTAATGAATTTGCACATGACCCTTCGACCAATCAGGGCACAGAACAACCTTTTCTAAGATAAATTTATAATTTTCTTTAATAAGTGTGGTAAAACATACCTTACAATATTTTTATTCATTCCTGACAATAGATATGGCTTATCTTTATTATTTCGAATATAAAACATTCATATAACTTTTGATTTATACAATTAAAAAATAAAAATAGTTGCGCGGTCTTCTTATGGTTTAGTTTAGTTCCGGAGTAGCTAAGCGTTTTTTCGCTCAACATACAAATAGCGCCGCCAGGCGGCAGGAATGCGCAACGCTTATCACGATAACACTATGCTTAAGACTACACAGAATATATTTCAACTTCTTATTAAATTAAAATCTATTTCTATAAGTAATTAGATTACATAAGAGATTATTTGACATATTATTGTATTAAATTACGATGAGAGAAAGAGAATTAAACAAATCATTAAATTTACACTTAAATGTTAATATCTCTAATGCAACTCTTTAAAATTGTAATAAGAGAAGGTTCTAATAGGTAACTAATCTCATATCTTGTTTTAAACATTCTAATTAAACCTAAATAAGCAATTAGATTTATATTTTCGTTACGTAATTTTTAAAATAAGAATTTGAAGCTAATGTAAGTTATTATTTCACTCTCTTGGTATTAATGCTATTAGTTTTCATACTTAGTTTAAATCACAGATAAGAAACAATTGAGATTAATCGTTTAAATTCACTTTTCCTTTCTAACACTTAATTTTATATCACAAATAAGAAACAATTAAGATTAAATGTTTTTAAATTCACTTGTCGTCGCTAACAAGTTGGTCTCCCAACACTGAACTGTTACTTACTCTGCTACCTGTTTTCTTCTTTACTATAAGGATGGCAAACTTCAGTGAAGTGTGCACCAGTGCTTTCTTCTCCACAACCATGGAAGAGAATACGGAACTATTCAACAGCGAATTAAATCAGGAGTTGTCTAAAGTTTGTGATGAAATGGAGAAGGACCAACTGTTCGATTCATCGTATGATGATGATGTATAATCACTGTGCGATGGTTGAAACACAGTTTAAGTAAGTAAAATAAACATTCATTTCGATCATAATTTACACAATGTCTTGTTCAGTTTTTAATAAATTTAAACATTTTAGTAGTCAACCACTACAACTTGGAAGAGGAACGAAGCGAACGAGCAGCAAAGAACCCAAGATCATCAAAAAACCAACAACGGAAGCAGAAGCGCCTACCTCTGCAGGGAACAGTATCAGTAACGATGATCAAGTGGAATGTCTAACGTGTCATATATTTATCAAGAAACGGTATTTAGCTAATCATTTTAAAAGTAATGTTCACAAAAATAATCTTTTAAATTCACATAATTCTTTATCAATCATAATCATCATCATCATTACAGCCCTTCACAAGTCCACTGCTGAACATAGGCCTCCCCCAAGGTATGCCACAAAGCACGGTCCTGAGCCACCTGCATCCATCGATTTCCAGCATGTCTTACCAGGTCGTCACTCCATCTAGTGGGGGGTCGCCCTACACTTCGTCTACCGGTACGAGGCTGCCACTCGAGAACCTTTTTTCCCCAACGGTTGTCGGTTCTTCGAGCTATATGGCCGGCCCATTGCCACTTCAGCTTACTAATCCGTTGGGCTATGTCGGTCACTCTGGTTCTACTGCGGATATCCTCATTTCTAAGTTTATCACGCAGAGAAACTCCGAGCATAGCCCTCTCCATAGCTCATTGAGCGACTTTGAGCGTCCTCATACAGCCAGCAGCGAAGGACCACGTCTCAGTTCCATATGTCATCACTGGCAACACGCACTGGTTGTACAACTTAGTTTTCGGGTTTTGAGGTATACCTGACGAGAAGATGCGTTGTAATTTCCCGAACGCTACCCGGCCGAGTTGAATCCGTCGATTGACCTCTCGGTCAAAGTGGACTTACCTAGCCGGACTATTTGTCCCAGGTAAACGTACTCGTCAACAACTTCGAGCTTAGTGCTCCCAATAACTACCGGCGTAGGTGTGACATGGACATTAAACATGATCTTTGTTTTGTCCATGTTCATCTTAAGACCTATCCGTTGGGAGGCACTATTGAGGTCATTGAGCATAGTGCTTAAGTCCTCATTCTTTATCAAACGTTAGTGTTATTGAATCTGCTTTTGGAAATAGGATTTTAACTTATAAAATCAAGAGTAGAGTAGATAGTTCGACATTGGTAAATTTTGAAACTCCTGAACTATTTTTAAATTCTATTAAAGATGATATTTTATTTTTAATACAAGAGTGTATTCATCAACACATCATTTTTAAAGTAAACTTCATATTGCATGCTGATTTTGTTCAACAAACTAAAGATATTCATGATACGTTCGATTTTCAAACGTTATTTGTCAAGGAGATGACTTAAATATTTTTTTTGTTCATCTTTTAACGAAACAATTACTACTAAAATTAGTGCATTTGAAAAAAAAGATAGTGGATGGAGTCTAAAAAACGTAAAATCTATAGACATGAATGTTAATAAATTTAACCCCTACGCGGTACTTCATACATAGATCTTCCTCGTGACATAAAATTAAAAAAGGCTGTTATAAATGTAAAAAGCAAGGATTATTTTTGTTTTAAATGGGCGTTACTCTCGGCGTTATATCCCGTAAACAAAAACGCGGATCGTGTATCATCGTACGTTAAACATGCAGATAAACTTAAATTTGATGGTATTTCCTTTCCAGTTAAAATTTCTGACATAGCAAAAGTAGAGAAATTAAATGATAGAGAATATTAATGTTTTTGGGTTAGAATATAATAAAGAAAAACGACGTAATTCTATAGTAGGTCCATTATTTTTAACAAAGTGTCGTAGAGATTGACATATCAATTTATTATTTTTTCCAAGGATACAAAAAATCATTATTGTTACATAAAAAAATTATCGCGGTTAGTTAGTAAACAAATTTCAAAAGACGGTCACATCATGTACATTTGCGAAGCGTGTCTACTTCACTTTCCATCTCAGGAAAGTTTAAATAACCATGAACAATACGATTATGCCCACATTTGTACAGAATTACTAAACAGTGAAACTTTAAAAAAAAAAGAATTGGTTTGGTCAACCTATTTCAAATGATAAAATTAAATTTGATAGTTATGAAAAAAAGTTAAAGATACCATTCGTAGTTTATGCTGATTTTGAAGCATTTTATAAACTAATAGAATCATGTTCTAAACGATCCTTCCAAACCTTTCACACACAATATTCAGAAACATGAAGTACATAGTTTTGGTTATTATATAAAATGTTCATATGATGATAAATTATCAAAATATGTAACATATTGCGGACCCAACTGAGCACAAGTGTTTATGGAAAGTTTATCTAACAATCTCAAAGAAATAAATAGACTTCAAAAATATCCTCCACTTCCGCTAACAAATTTCAAATGCAACCATTTGTCACATTTGTGAAACAGTTAGCAGAACATTGTTACGATTTTGATTGGTACACCGGTAGTTTTATAGGTGTTGCTCACGAATCATGTAGCTCGAAGTTCAGAAAACCTCGTTATATACCAATATTTTTACACAACCTTAGTCACTATGATGCTCATTTTATTGTTCACGCAACTATTGTGATGTTGAAGTCGAAGTTATCCCTCAAAATAAAGAAAAATATATATCCTTTTCCAAAAAATTAAAAATGAATAACCACGAAATTATATGAAGATTCATAGATTCATTTAAGTTTTATCATGTAAATTAGAAGAATTGGCCAAAAATCTCAGTAATGATCAATTTCAAGAATTACGTAGAAATTATCCTAATGATGAAGATTTCTTTCGTTTAAAACGGAAAGGCGTTTATCCATATGAACTTATGACTAATTATGATAGTTTAAGCCTAACATCGCTCCCCGAACAAAATTTTTTTTACAGCTCGCTCACAGATTCCCATATTTCAAATGATGATTACAATCATGCTAAAGATGTTTGGGAACACTTTGGGTGTTGTAATATGCTAGATTATTCAAACCTGTATTTAAAAACAGACGTTTTACTTTTATCCGATGTATTTGAAAACTTCAGAAAGTTATGTATTAATACTTATGATTTAGACCCTGCCCATTATTACACAGCACCCGGTTTAAGTTGGGATGCAATGTTAAAATATACAAAAATAGAATTAGAACTTTTAACAGATTATGAGAAAATTGCATTTATTAGATCAGGTATCAGGGGTGGTGTATCTCAATGTAGTAATCGTTATGCTAGAGCTAATAACAAATACATGGGGGATTATGATGCAGGGAAACCAAATTCATATATCACATATTTCGATGCCAACAATTTATGTGGTTGGGCTATGTCTCAATGTCTTCCTACTGGTGGATTCGAATGGGTAAATCCGAATACAGAATTTAATGTGTCTGAGACATCGAACTTCGGTTTTATTTTAGAAGTTGATTTGGAATATCCAGATGAACTTCATGATTTACATTCGGACTTTCCTTTATGCCCCGAAAACATTTGTGCAGGCAATATTAATGAAAATAAACTAATCCCAAATTTAAATAATAAAGATACATTTTTTGACAGGCCTGTTGGTCTAGTGGTTAGTGACCCTGACTGCTAAGCCGGAGGTCGTGGGTTCGATTCCCACCCAGGACAAATGTTTGTGTGATGAGCACGATCATTTGTTCTGTGCCTGGGTGTAATATATAAGTATGTTTATCAGTTGTCTAGTACCCATAACACAAGCTCTGCTTAGCTTGGGACTAGATGGCGTTGTGTGATAGCTGTGGAATATTATAAATATGTAATTCATTACAGAAATTTAAAGCAGTGCATAGAAATGGGGATTAAAATAACTAAAATTCATAGAGTTTTAAAATTTAAACAGTCTCGCTGGTTGAAGGTATACATAGATCTAAACACAAAATTAAGAACGTTAGCAAAATCAGATTTCGAAAAAGATTTTTATAAATTAATGAATAATTCAGTCTTCGGTAAGACTATGGAGAATATTGAAAAAAGGGTTTAACATAAAATTAGTTACACACTGGGAGAACCAGGGCAAAGCTTTAGGTGTTCAAGATCTAATCGCTAAACCACAATTTCATAGTCTTTCAGTATTTTCGGAAAACCTAGTTGCGGTTCAGTTGCGAAAAACGAAGTTAATATATAACAAACCAATTTATTTAGGGTTTTGCATTTTAGATATTTCAAAAACATTAATGTATGATTTTCATTATAACTATATGGTTAAAAAGTTTAGTAAAATCAAATTATTGTATACAGATACGGATAGTGTAATATATCATATATTTACAGATGATTTTTACTCTGATATAAAACCTGACCTTTCATCGTACTTTGATACCTCGGCTTATGATACAAATAATATTTTTGAATATCCAAAATTAAATAAAAAGAAATTAGGTTTTTTTAAAGATGAAAATTACGGTAAAATCATGAAAGAATTTGTGGTTTTACGATCCAAAGTGTACGCTTTTAAGTTAGAGAATAAGACTATTATAGCCAAGGCAAAAGGGGTAAATAAATGTATCACTAAAAAGATGACCATAGATAGTTATAAGTCTTCTCTATTTAATAAAAAAGTGCAATATTATGTATTCTTAGATTTAAATCAATTAAACACACAATTTTTACACAAAAATTAAATAAGCCACAGAGGCATATTTTAGATAATAATATTGAAACATTAGCTTGGGGTCATTATAAACTACGTTAAGTGTTGATAGTTTTTAATTTTATGTCTGCATGTAGATAAAATTTGTATTGATTGTATAATAATGATAATAGTGTAATATGACGTAGAGTTTATTACATATTTAATCGTTGTTTTATTGTAAATAATTTAAGTTAATTGTTGTTTATATTTGCATGTGTGTGTATTTATTTGAGGTTGAGTTGATTGTAAAATTATGATGTACTAATTGTGTTAGAAATAGTATACAGATCATTCTGTTTTATATAATTTTTGCAATATATATTAATTGTTTACACCAACACTTTCATTTTTTATTTCACCCCTTAGAACTTTAGATGTGTGTAATGTTTCACATTATCCATCCGTTTACTGCTATTGTGGCAGGACCAAGTGGATGTGGGAAGTCAAATTTTGTAACAAATTTCATAAAATCAGTTACAGAAATATATAATTGTGATTTGAGAAAAAAGAAAATAGACAGGTGTCAACTATGTTTATTTTGTCTAAATATTTTAATAAAAATAACTATACATTTTAATTGTAAAATTTTAGTGCACAAAGGAAATTTTTATTGTTGTCATAGATTTAAATAGTATAACAGTGGTTTATATAATATCTGAAATTAACTACGAGACATAAAAATTTTTCATGATTGTGACATAATATGCCAAATGTAACAAAACAATTCGCAACAAAGGATTTCTGAAATACTATATATTTGATTGACTGATGAAGAGCTATCGTATCGCAAAGCCACATAAGAGTTTGTCGGGATATTTTTCATATTTGCGCATGGGGATTTTGTTTTTGTTCCCACTACAGTACCTGTTCAGTATTTGAAAAGTTCTAGTCCGCGTATGATAACTTCAAGACACGGTTGCTAAGGCCGCCATCGTTTGTTCTAGCGACGCCATACGTTCGTGGATCTCTTACACTGCAGCTTCCAATTGCAGAACCGTCCTGTGACGCACCTACGTAACGACGCATGCGTCTTGTTACCAAGACAAGCAGCCTTCATATTTTGACTTTGACTTTTTTATATCTTCAGTGTAATTGTTAAGTTACTTTATTGTGTTTTTTTAATTTGTTTTAAGTTATTCTTTTTTGTTATTGTATTTAACTGTTGTGAATGCAGTCCGTAACCCAATCTAGTGATGACACGGCAAACGCAACACTTATATGTACACAGTGCAACAAGTCATTCAAATCTTTAAAAGGCCTCAACATACACACTACAAAAACACACAGGAAATGTATTAGCCAAAACAGTTCACCTTTAGACATACACCCTTTTATTCCAAATACGCCTACTTTTGCAGCCAACTTTCCAACTCCTTTCCACACATATCTTAGCCATTTGAAAAATAGTATACAGACAGTTAAAAGAATCCCTCGAGGAGCTCGAATAACCGTTGCTACACATTTGTCACAATTAATCCAGAAATGTTACATAAGCAATTGTACTCAAGACTGGCAGAACCTATTTTTATTTTCATACAGCACACTACATATAACAAAAACTGATAAACCAAATTTATCCTTGACACAAAAGATTAAAAATAACTGTACTGTCAGCTCCTCACCTTCTCCCGCACCTCTAATCAAACATGATGCCCCTCGTAATCGCAACAAACTAATCGAAAACAAAATCTGTGACGGAGATCTCAAAGGTGCCGCTCGCCTTTTGTTCTCAAACGAGGTACTTTCACCAGATACCCCTGACACCCTTCAGGCCTTACGGTCAAAACATCCTCTAGCTCCAGTAAACCCATATTTTTTCGACCGACCAACAGTAGGGCAAGCATGCCTTCAAATTCAAAACAAAGATGTAACGGATGCCATTTTATCTTTTAAACCAGGTTCGGCTGCAGGTTTGGATGGAATCTCACCGCAACATTTGAAAGACTTAACATCGCATTCTGTGGGTGATGCGGGTGAGCAACTTGTAAATTCAATCACTAAATTAATTAACTTTATGTATTCCGGTAATGTCAATCCAGAAATTGTTCCAATTCTTTTCGGCGCGAACCTCATTGCTCTCACCAAAAAGGACGGAGGGGTGAGACCAATTGCTGTTGGATCAACACTACGACGCCTGGCCTCCAAAATTGCTGTTCGACATATTTTACAGAAATTAAATTCGGAATTTGAACCCGTACAGTTAGGCTTCGGTGTAAAAGGAGGGTGTGAGGCAGCCGTCCATGCCCTACGTTCTTTCCTAACATATGGACATCCTGAAGTGTTGCTCAAAATTGATGTCAAAAATGCTTTCAATTCGGTAAATAGGGGGACCCTACTGACTGAAATAAATCAACATATACCCGAAATATACAATTATCTTCTTCTCAGTTACGCTGACCCAACAAAATTGTTATATCGATCTAATGAATTATCCTCGGAAGTAGGTTGTCAACAAGGTGATCCCCTTGGACCAGCAATTTTTAGTTTGGCTATAAATCCCATAATCAAAAGTTTAAATTCTAAATTCAATATTTGGTATCTGGATGACGGAACCTTAGGAGGTGATATGGAAACTGTATTTTCTGACCTTTTTTCAATCAAAAATAAATTTGAAGCCATTGGTTTGGAGCTTAACTTTAGCAAATGCGAACTTTTTATAAATAACTGCAACTTAAATTTAAATGACGTAAAACACAAATTTAATACTTTGGCACCAAATATTAAAATAGTTAACAGTAATTCCCTTTACCTTTTAGGTTCTCCAATTTTTAACGAATCTATTTCTGAATATATTAATAATTCAATTGCTAAATTTCAAAATTCTGCTGACCGTCTCCTTGAAATTAGTCCACATTATGCACTTTGCATTTTAAAATCTTGCCTTTTTGTCCCGAAAGTTACGTATGTGCTCCGTTGCTGCTCCTTTTGGAATCACCCAGACCTTTTGACACAAGTGGACAACTTAATCAAAATAAGTTTAGAATCGATTCTTAATATACACATGAACGAACAATCTTGGACCCAAGCATCCCTACCCATCCGTTATGGTGGTTTAGGAATTCGCAAAATTTCCAGTGTCTCTTTACCAGCCTTCCTATCTTCTGTCCACAGTTCAGCAAATCTCATAAGTAAAATTTTAAGGGCATCCCCTTCAAACTTTGAGATTGCTGGCCTGGAAGAAGCTAGAAACGCTTTCTTAATTACATGCCCTGGTCAAAATTTTCAATTTCCTCTAAATTCACAGAGGAGCTGGGACGACATAAACTGCAAATTGACTTATGACAATCTTTTGAGCTTTAGTACAGGTTCGGCGCGTGCTAGGCTTTTGGCCGTGGGTACGCATGAGGCCGGCTACTGGCTTCACGCGTATCCTTCGTCAAATACAGGAACATTTCTTGAGCCTGACACGCTCCGAATCGCAACCTGTCTACGGCTTGGGGTTCCGGTCTGCGCTCCTCATAAATGTCCGTGTGGCAGTGACGTCGACAAGCTAGGATATCACGGGCTATCATGCCAAAAAAGTGCAGGTCGCTTCTCAAGACATGCAGCACTTAACGATATCATACGCCGGTCTCTTGCCACCGTCAACGTGCCAAGACTACTTGAGCCGTCTGGTATTGCAAGAGACGATGGCAAGAGACCGGACGGTATGAGTTTGATTCCATGGAGGATGGGCCGGGTGCTGGTATGGGATGCAACCTGTTCAGACACGCTGGCCCCTTCCCATCTACGTGGAACCAACAACAGAGCTGGTGCGGCTTGTGAAGCGGCAGAAAAGGCTAAAGTTTGCAAATACAGGGGTCTAGGCTCCGAATATATTTTTGTCCCTTTCGGTGTCGAGACCCTTGGTCCGTGGGGTCCTAGCGCTATAAGCCTTTTTAAGGAAATAGCAAAAAGGTTAATCGACGTCACAGGAGACCGAAGAGCTGGCAGTTACCTCGGACAAAGAATTAGTCTAGCTATTCAACGGGGAAACGCTGCCAGTATCTTCGGAACCTTGCCTAAAGGACCTCTTTTTTAATAATTTAATTTAGTTATTATAATATATATTTTTAAGGTTTTTAGTATTAGAAATAATGTTTATAAATTTATGGGTTAGATTTAACTTAAAGTATATTTAACTACATATTCCTATATACCTATAGAGTTGACATTTATCTTAAGACTATAAAAATTATTTTAAAATATATTTTAAAAAAACTTTTGGTAAATCCAAATGTGCTTTTTTCGCTCTTATTGTGATTTTAATCAGATCACATGGTGCTTTGATGAAATGCAACCTTTATATAATTTACCAAATGTTAACTACCATCAAGGAATTCCAAATGTTTATATGTTTGATGGTGAAAACCTACATCTTGTTATTATTGATGATCTAATGAGAGAGTCCGATGGAAGAATTGTGGATATATTTACAAAAGGTAGTCATCACAGGAATCTTAGTGTATTTTATTTAACACAAAATTTATTTCATCAGGCTGAAGGGCAAAGAGACATCTCCTTAAACTCAAGTTATATAATATATTTTAAAAACCCTCGAGATAAAACTCAAATAAGATATTTAGCGCAACAAGTGTCACCAGATAACCCAAAATTCATTGAAGATGCCTATAGGGATGCAACTCTAGAGGCGCATGACTATATAATGGTAGATTTAAAACAGAATACTGTTGTGTGAATAAGTCAACTAGCGCCATCTAGTGTCAGGAACGAGAGCGAGGGGAGCTTTGCAGAGAATGACATCACAGATCTCTCAACCGACAGCGCCACCCGAAGAACTAAGTTTCTAGAAAATCTATACTCGAAATCTCGGTACCTTGCGCGTGTTTACTTGAACATTCCGGATATTTTGCTAATTTAAATAAATAGGTGGCGCAAGATGCGATCGGGGCAGAGTTGAACTCAGCGACACAAGCGAAGCTTCGGAGCGGAATTAAGTGAATTAGTGTGTTTAATTATTAGTGTTTTTAATTTTAATTTGTGTAAAGTAAATTAAAGTCTTAATTTAGGTAATTTTATCGGCAATTTTTATTGTCACGAACCCTAAGCTCGTAACAATTGGTGTCAGAAGTGGGATAAAATAATGCCGATTTTACCTAAGGAGGAAACGGAGGGTGTCCGTACCCGAAGTCAACGCCAGCAGGAGACGGACCAGAGGAGATTTGGTGGTGCAACGCCGCAGATGTCTGAGGGCCAGCCGCCGGCCACGGAAGCCGGTCCGTCAGCAGCTTCTACGTCTGTGGCACCTGACTTAGGTGCTCTGATGGTGATGCTGCAGGAGCAGGCTCGCCGACAGGAGGAGCAGGCCCGTCAGTTGAAAGAGCAGCTGCAGAGCGGACAAGAGGAACAGGCCCGCCGACAGGAGGAACAGGCCCGTCGGTTGGAAGATCAGCAGGCGGAACAGGCCCGTCGCTTAGAAGAGCAGCTCAAACGCGATAGGGAGGAGCAGATGCTTCTCATGAAGGACCTTCACGCTACCTTCGGGAAAGAGATAAGGGAGGTGAAGGATAAGGTTGCTCAACATGATAACCGCCTGTCGGAAGCTGAGACCCAAATCAACCAAGTTAAGAAAACGCTGGATGAACTCAAACTTGGAGATGGAATTGCAGCCCCCGCAGTAGGTACTACACCTTCGCTACGTGGGTTCAAGGTACCACCGTTCGACGGGACTTCTTCCTGGTCGGCCTACAAAATCCAGTTCGAGGCCGTCATGGAGGCAAACGGCTGGAATAAAAGCCAGGCCATGACTGCACTCACCTTAGGCCTGCGCGACCAAGCCTTAACCGTGTTGGAAGCTCTCGGTAAGAAAGTGACCTACGAGCAGCTCCTTGAGGCATTGGAGGCGAGATATGGTGACGCTCACCTGGAACACGTCTTTCGCGCGCAGCTTAAAGATCGCGTGCAACGCAGCAACGAAAACCTGCAGCAGTGGGCCCTTGAGGTGGAGAAGATGGTTCGAAAAGCATACCAGTCTGTACCTGCGCTCATTGAAGGGAACCTGGTGCAGACATTCATCGACGGCATCCGCGACCTGGAAGTCAGAGCTGCTGTGAGGCTTGGGCACCACGAGACGCTTAAGGACGCCTTGGCCCATGCACTGGAGGTAGAAGCCGTGCGGCAGGATCATCGTTCCCATCGCGTCAGGGAGGTTGCAGCAGTTACGGTTCGCGACCACAATAAAGGATACAGCCCTAGGTGCTATGGCTGTGGGGAAAGGGGCCATCTTCGGTCCAGCTGCCCTAAGCACACCCTAGGAAGGGAAGGCGAACGGTCTCAGGAAGGAAGTGCGGCTAACAGCACCGCCCAGCAGCGGCAGGAATACGACTTTGAGATCGAACATCGCAGCGGGAAATCTCATGGCAACGCAGATGCATTGTCAAGAAGAGCTTGTCCTGAAGATGGCAACCATTGTAGTAGGCAAGGTAAGGAAGTGGTATCCGTGAGGATGCTCAGGGCAGACCACCTCAGCAACGAGTGGAAGGACAGCTTACTACATGCACAGCAGGAAGATCCGGACATCAAGCCGATTCTAGAATGGATAAAGGCCAGTGCTCCCAAGCCCAAGTGGAGTGACGTCTCAGCGATGAGTTCGACCACTAAAAGCTATTGGGCCCAGTGGGACAGCTTGCTGCTTCAGGATGGAGTTCTGTGTCGTAAATGGGAAAACGTTCGGGGAGACAGCTGTCATTTGCAAATGGTTGTCCCTAAAGCTAAAGTACCGAATGTTCTACAGCTGTACCATAATGATTGTTCAGGAGGCCATCTGGGAGTTAAACGAACCCTACTGAAGATCCGAGAATGGTTTTACTGGGTCCACTGTCGAAACGATGTCGAGGACTGGTGTCGCAAATGTACAAGTTGTGCGGCTGTAAAGGGACCTAAGACTCGTAGTAGAGGTGCATTGAAGTTGTACAATGTGGGTGCACCATGGGAGAGAATAGCCATTGACGTGGCGGGGCCGTTTCCGGAGAGTGAAAGCGGTAACAAGTATTTCATGGTTGTGATGGATTACTTCACTAAGTGGCCAGAAGTCTTCGCCATTCCAAATCAAGAAGCTTCAACAGTTGCAGATAAACTAGTTCATGAAGTCTTCTGTCGTTTTGGAGTACCTTTAGAGATTCACAGCGATCAAGGAAGGAGTTTTGAGTCTCAAATATTCCAGGAAACTTGCTGAGTTATGGGTACTCATAAAACAAGAACGACTTCTTATCACCCGCAATCTGATGGAATGGTGGAACGATTTAATCAGACATTGGAGAGGTACCTAGCAAAAGTTGTAGACAATCGGCAACGAGATTGGGACAAGCACATACAACCGTTTTTGTTGTCATATCGGAGTTCTGTTCACGAAAGTACAGCAATGACACCAGCTTTCGCGGAAGAGAATTACGGTTGCCTGCGGACCTGATCACCGGGATACCACCTGATGCCCCACGCAGTATAACCGATTATGCAAATGACTTGCGGAACAAAATGAATGACATTTATGAGCACGTCAGACAATCGGGCCAGCAAATGTCTGAGAAAATGAAAACCCGGTATGACCGCAAAATGAACAATAAAGGGTTCAACGAAGGTTCATTAGTGTGGTTGCACAATCCAGTCCGCAGCAAAGGGAAATCTCCTAAGCTTCAAGCTAAATGGGACGGCCCGTACCGGATTGTAACCAGGATCAACGATGTGACCTACCGGATACAGAAAGGCGCAAGAGGGACTCCTAAGATCGTCCATGTGGATCGCTTGGCGCGTTATTATGGGACCGATAATGCTCGGGACGAGCATGTCTTAGGAGGGGGCAGTGTTGTGTGAATAAGTCAACTAGCGCCATCTAGTGTCAGGAACGAGAGCGAGGGGAGCTTTGCAGAGAATGACATCACAGATCTCTCAACCGACAGCGCCACCCGAAGAACTAAGTTTCTAGAAAATCTATACTCGAAATCTCGGTACCTTGCGCGTGTTTACTTGAACATTCCGGATATTTTGCTAATTTAAATAAATAGGTGGCGCAAGATGCGATCGACACAGAGTTGAACTCAGCGACACAAGCGAAGCTTCGGAGCGGAATTAAGTGAATTAGTGTGTTTAATTATTAGTGTTTTTAGTTTTAATTTGTGTAAAGTAAATTAAAGTTAATTTAGGTAATTTTATCGGCAATTTTTATTGTCACGAACCCTAAGCTCGTAACAATACCAATGATTTTTGTCGTATCAAGACAAATGTCTTCCCATTTAATGGTTTCTGTACAGTCTACGTCCCCACAAAAGAGTTTAAATACACCAAGAATCAAACATTTCAAATCATTGCTAAATGATGCATCGTCGACTCACAACGCATAAACATTTGCTAAACGCTTTGCATACGCTTAAACCAAAATATCAAAGAGCATTACTTAAAACGTCTGATGAAGAAGAAATTAACTGTATTTGTGAGTGTATTCATAACGTTTTACAAGGAAAAGTACCTCTTAAAGATCAAGATAAACAAAAATTGAATAAACACAAAAATGTACTCCGTCAACTAGTGCGTAAGTGTAAACATAAACTAAGAAAAAATATAATTATACAAAAAGGAGGGGCTTTCTTACCAATAATATTAGGTGCAATATTGAGTGGATTAGTGAGTGGACTAGCCAGTTAACATGGAAAATGCAAAGAAAATGATACTTATTGGTAACGCCAGTTAACAATCTACTTTATCAACATTACATTACATATCGCATTGAGTTCGTCCTAAGTTATATCTACTTTATCAACATGAATAGTGCATATTTTTTGTTTCCTTCCTTCCTTCCCTTTCCTACCGCACGCGCTGCCGCCGAGGTGAAAAAGAGGATCTCGGCGCGCGTCAGTATACTAAGTGATATTACGCCATCCGCAGCGCACGGCCAGCCGTCACGTCTTATATATATATTAACCGCAAACCGCGCAGGACGAACATTGAGTTCTCTTGTTTATCTTTAATACTCACCGCATCAGACATTGTGTCTTTGTAACTCATAAAAGTGTGAGACGCCCCCGTAAGGGCAAAGGTCGAGAGTGTGGGACTTCACGAAACTGTTAACCGAGAGTGCGTGTGCGCCGAACCACGTGGCGAGCTTGCTGTATAGCAGACACTCCAGGAGGAAGGCGCGGCAGCCCTCATCAGGTCAGTGCGTGCTATCCCACCTATTTATTTTCCCCTTTGCCGTATGCACCAAAATTACAGTCCACTAAATATTTAACGAAGATACCTCAAGTTACTGGCGTCTCCATTTTTAATGGTCCTTCTCGCTGGATTGACCTTGACTCTCCATTTTTAATGGTCACTTCTCGCTGGATTGACCTTGACTTTATATTTTTAATGGTCACTTCTCGCTGGATTGACCTTGACTTTCCGCCCTTATTAGATCGTTATCGTAATAAGCGTTTATATAATTAATTATTTATATTTTAATCCGACTTCGGATTAACCCCGCCCTTATTAGAACACTAGAATAGGTCCTAATAGGTGACATTCATAGTAATTTTAAAACTATATTCATAGAATGAATAAGCATATAATTATCTATATAAATTATTTGTTGTATGTTCACATCACGTCATCAACTTTTAACTACATCTATAGATTATACTGTTAAATTACATTTATTATTTGCACATATATTTAAGCATTATATTCGTTGTAAATAACTTCATAATTATTATAAAAGTTAACAATTAAAGTTCATCGTTAACGAAACTAATATTTAATAATTCAACCGCGTAGCGAGGTCGCTTACAGACTACCCGCTTATAATTATATTATTTTTGCCGCATAACTTAAGTTGTAATGCCGCCTAAAAAACAAATAGCATCGAATAATAGCGATTCCTCGGATAATGAGGGCACACCTGATGCTGAGTTGGTTTTATTGTTAGCTAAACGAGATGCTTTATTTGAAATAGTGCAAAAAATATATGATATGTCCTCGGACATCCACACAAACACTTCAACGATGGAGCGTTTTCTTGATGGAAGTTCTAATATTAATGCTTTACGTATTGAGTTTAAACAGGTCTTAGATAATTATAATTCACATTTATTAAAATTAAACCCTATTGCTAAACCTGATTATAACAGCCTCATTGCGTTTGAGTCTCTTTGCGGTAGAATAAATAGGCTTTATTTACAATATTCGCAATCTAATTCACAAAGTACTAGTACACCGTCTAAAGCCAGATTCACACTTCCGCCTATCGAACTTATGCCATTTTCGGGTGACATTCGCTCATGGCCTTTATTTTATGCTAGCTTTAAATCAACCGTCCATGACAACACATCGCTTACCGACGCTGAAAAGTTATACTATTTGCTAGGTAAACTAACGGGCAAAGCCCTATCTGTATGCTCAGGTATAACTCCTTGCGCTGAAAATTATAAAATTTTATTGCAAGCACTCGTTGACAAATATGAAGACCGGCGTATGCTAGCATCTACATATATTAATCAGATGTTCGAATTTAAGCCATTGCAATCGGCCACCGCAAATAATTTTGATTTATTTACTGATAACTTTATAAGTGCAGTGCGCGCTTTACAAAACTTAAAGTTAGATAATCTCGCGGACTTGATTGTTCTTCATATCGCGCTTAAGAAGCTGGACCCGGATACCATTCGCTCTTTCGAATATAGTCATAACTCGATGGTACCTACCTTTGATGATTTAGTAAATTTTATTAAGACCCGCTCCAAAGTTTTGCAACGCACCGATTCTAGTACAAATTCTAATAGCGCACCAAACAATCGACGAGGTAACGGTAATAATCGTCGCTGTAATAATACTTCGTCGCCGAAGTATCAGGCGTACGTAAGCACGACGACTAGTTGCTCAAAGTGTCTGTGCGATAATATTGTGCATCAACACCTATTTAAGTGTGCAGACTTTAATAAAATGACGCCGCAGGAACGATTTAAATGCGTAAAGAGTAACAATGCATGTGTGAATTGTCTCAGTTTAAGTCATCGAGTGTCTAGTTGCTCTTCAAATTATAGTTGTCGAGTTTGTAAATTTAAACATCACACATTGTTGCACTTCCACCGCAGAAGCGATAATGCTTCCCCTGCGCTGGCGCGTTCTCCACCGCTTCAGCCAGTTACCGCTCAAGTATTTGCTTACGATGCTAAGGGAGAGAAACAAATTATTCGTATATTATTAGACTCCGCGGCTCAAAGCCATTTTATGACTAAAGAGTGCTGTCATCGTTTAGGCGTTCAACAACACGATACCGAATGTACTGTAGTAAAGGGATTCGGTGGAGTTGAAAAAATTGTAAAATCGAAATCGATTGATATTAAAATTTTCTCACGATTCGACTCGAATATTAACTTCAATATTTCAACGCTAGTTGTTGATCAAATCACCGACCTTTTGCCCACTGCTGTGGTAGACACATCTGTCTTATCACACTTCCATGGCATAAGACTCGCTGATGAATGTTATAGCATGCCTAATAAAATTGATGTTTTGATAGGCGCATCCCTTTTCCCGCACTTACTATGTCCAGACGTAATTTATTCGTCTAACGACTTGTCCGGGCCCTCGGCTTTGAATACGGTATTTGGTTACGTTATTATGGGCTCAGTGCCGACACTTCAGGTAAATCATTCTTTAACGTGCTGCTCAGTTCTAGAGTCTCCTATCGTTGACAAATTAGTGCAACGATTTTGGGAGCTTGAACAGCCACCCTCCGCACCGCCCATTCAGCGTCCTTCAGACATTTAATGTGAAGAGTTTTATAAATCTACGACATCCCGCGATCCTTTTACTGGTAGATATATTGTTGGCCTGCCATTTAAAGATGACGTTTACTCTCTCGGAGATTCTTATGAAACCTCTCGACGACGATTCATGTGCTTGGAGAGGAAACTTCAAGCCTCGCCTACATTAAGGTTAGCATATGATGACGTCATAAAGGAATACTTAGCTAAAAATTATATATCCCCCGCACCGCCGTATGACTCTCATGAACCCGCTCCAATATATGTCATACCGCATCATGGAGTCTTACGCGAAGATAAGAAGTCAACGCGTCTGCGCATCGTCCTGGATGCTAGCAGTAAGACTAGCACTGGGCGATCATTAAATGATATTCTTCATTCAGGACCAAATTTGCAAGGCGACTTGTTCAATATAATTTTAACTTTCCGCTTACATCCAATCGCTATGACAGCCGACTGTCGCCAACAATTTCTGCAAATAGTTGTTCGCGATTCTGATCGTCGTTACCAATGCTTCCTATACCGCTTCCGTCCACAAGACCCACTTGTGTTATACCACTTCAATCGCGTGTGCTTCGGTTTAACTTCGAGTCCATACCATGCATTGCGCACGGTAAGACAGCTCATTGATGACGACGGCGCAAAGTATCCACTTGCGAGTCGTATCGCATTTACTTCGCTATATATGGACGACATCGCATTCTCTATGCCCAGTGAATCCGAGGCCAGTGAGACCTCTCGGCAGCTGATAGACTTATTCAAGGGTGCCCAATGGGACCTGATAAAATGGCATAGCAACCGTCGATCTGTTTTAGATGACCTCCCTACTTCCCATAAAATTACAGGAGAAGTAGAGTTCGATAAATCAATGCCACATAAAATACTAGGCTTGCATTGGTCTACCGATAGTGACGCCTTTTATTTTAAGATATCTGTTCCCGCTGATGTGACGTGCACTAAGCGCGCCATCTTATCTACTGTCGCTCGCCTGTGGGACATAATGGGTTTCGTTGCTCCCACAGTCGCGTACGCCAAATTGTTAATAAAGCAGCTTTGGCAGCTTAATTTAGATTGGGACGACATACCACCACCGCCAATTATTAAGATGTGGAGGCAATTCTGTGCTGAATTACCAGCTCTTAATGATTTACGTATCCCGCGACATGTTGGTGTATCCAAAAACTGTACTGCGTCACTCCTGGGGTTTTCCGACGCCAGCGAGCACGCATACGGTGCCGTAGTCTACATACATGTAAAGAGCGTCAATGGTAACACCGTCCAGTTGATTTGTGCAAAGACTAAAGTCGCACCGACGAAACCACTATCTATTGCACGCCTTGAGCTTTGTGGAGCGGTTTTACTCTCAAAATTGCTTCGCAGAGTACTCGACAATTATTCTCTTGACCTTGCAATATCAGTCTATGCCTTTGTAGATTCAAAAGTAGCTCTGTACTGGATAAAGAGTTCGCCACACAAGTGGCAGACCTTTGTTGCAAACCGCGTTGTTCAGATTACCGACAATATTCGCGCTGATAACTTTTATCATGTCGCAGGTACTGAGAATCCCGCTGACATACTTTCACGTGGCGTTACGCCAAATAAATTAGTTTCAAACCCCCTGTGGCTCCATGGGCCTCAGTGGACTTCGTTAGATCCATCTCAATGGCCTCTTCGTACTTTAGACAATGAGGTTATTGCAAATATGCCCGAGAAGAAGATTTTTGTCGCACACTGTGTGCACATCCGTCTGTAATTCTGCGATTTATGAGCTCGCACTCCGCATCTCTTCTTGGAGTAAACTTCTACGTATAATTGCGTACGTGTGTAAGTTTGCTAAATTATTGCCCCGCCGCAGCACTACTGTAGTGACTGCTGATGATCTCAGTTTCTTTGAGGTTATAATCCTCCGCGCCCTGCAAAAACAGCATTTTGCAGTGGAATATTTAAATATTGAAGGTAACAAACCTTGCTCGCCCGCTTTCAATCGTTTAAGGCCTTTTATTGAGAATGGTTTAATCTGCATTGGTGGTCGTCTTTCGAACTCCGCATTAGATTACACACAAAAACATCCAATTATACTCCCGCGCAGTGATCATGTAGTGAACATGATCATTGACTATTATCATATTAAAAATTTACACGCTGGGCCTGAATTGTTATTGTCATTGCTCCGTCAAAAATTTTGGATACTTTCCGCACGCCGCACTGTGAGAAGCAGAGTCTACAAATGTAATATATGTTTCCGGCTTAGACCCCGTCCAACTTACCCTTTGATGGCTGATCTTCCCCATAGTCGTGTAAGACAAGCTATTAAGGCATTTACACACACGGGCTGCGATTATGCCGGTCCTATCGCATACACTCCTGTACGTCGTCGTGGTGTACGCAGCGAGAAGGCGTACTTATGTGTTTTCACATGCCTCACGACTCGAGCTGTACATATAGAAATCGCTACAGATCTTAGTAGTTCTAGTTTCCTCGCTGCGCTTAAACGTTTCCTCTCTAGACGAGGGCCGATTCAGTTTTTATATTCGGATAATGGAACGAATTTTAAAGGTGCCGCTTCGTATCTTCGCGATCTCTATAAATTTCTAAACGTTGAATACCGCCCAAAGCTTGAGCAAGAGTGTGCTGAGAATCGTATAACATGGAAGTTCATCTGTCCCAACTCTCCTCATTTTGGAGGCGCCTGGGAGAGTATGATCAAAGTCGTAAAAACGGATCTGTTCCGAGTTATCGGACATCAGTTACTTTCATACGAAGAGCTTAATACTGTTCTTGCGCAAATTGAGTGCTTGCTAAACTCGCGGCCCTTGACAGTATTGAGTTCTGATCCTGCAGAGCCTTCAGCTCTTACTCCGAGTCATTGTTTGAATACCGCACCTTTATTGTCATTACCCGCACCCAAAGTCAAATCTGACTCTACCAGTCTGTTACACAGGCATTCTTTACTGGATAAATTAGTTCAGTCGTTTTGGGACCGGTGGAGGACGGAATACCTTCACGGATTACAAGTTCGTCAGAAGTGGAACACCCCGTCTACGGCTATCGTACCAGGCATGGTTGTAATTGTGATAAATGATAATGAACCGCCCCTTGCTTGGCCATTAGCGATTGTCGAGTCTGTTCATCCTTCGAAGGATGGCGTAGTTCGAGTAGTGACCGTGAGAACTACTAAGGGAACATATCTCCGTCCTGTTGCTCGTATTTGCCCTCTCCCAAGACAATAAATCACGATTATTTTGATTATAATTATTTATCTAAATTAGGAATTAAGTTTATATTTATATATATTAAAAAAGCATTAAACCGCAATATTATATTTATGTATACATTTTCTCGCTTACCAAGTAAGGTTAGTAGATGAGACATGCGCATTGAGCGCATCCTCTCACTTTATATACCGCTTATTTATTTGTTTTCCTTTTACTTTTTATATTACGGTTGTCTTTTAAAGGTGACCCTTTAAGGGCGGGAGGAAATGGTAACGCCAGTTAACAATCTACTTTATCAACATTACATTACATATCGCATTGAGTTCGTCCTAAGTTATATCTACTTTATCAACATGAATAGTGCATATTTTTTGTTTCCTTCCTTCCTTCCCTTTCCTACCGCACGCGCTGCCGCCGAGGTGAAAAAGAGGATCTCGGCGCGCGTCAGTATACTAAGTGATATTACGCCATCCGCAGCGCACGGCCAGCCGTCGCGTCTTATATATATATTAACCGCAAACCGCGCAGGACGAACATTGAGTTCTCCTGTTTATCTTTAATACTCACCGCATCAGACATTGTGTCTTTGTAACTCATAAAAGTGTGAGACGCCCCCGTAAGGGCAAAGGTCGAGAGTGTGGAACTTCACGAAACTGTTAACCGAGAGTGCGTGTGCGCCGAACCACGTGGCGAGCTTGCTGTATAGCAGACACTCCAGGAGGAAGGCGCGGCAGCCCTCATCAGGTCAGTGCGTGCTATCCCACCTATTTATTTTCCCCTTTGCCGTATGCACCAAAATTACAGTCCACTAAATATTTAACGAAGATACCTCAAGTTACTGGCGTCTCCACTTATCGAACCTGGATTGATTGAAAAATTAAAACAAGAAAATAAGGTTAATAGTAGTTTATCTCGACTAGATATTGAAATGCAAAATATTATGAATAGTAAGACGGAAGACCGAAAGAAATGGATGTTATATTTACAAACACTGCAAAGATACCTTCATTTTACCGAAGAGGATCGTCAACCACTCAGATTACCAATTTATTCTGATACATCTAATGAAGATTCAAATGAGTCTAAAATTGGTTTTAAAAATAAAGATAGAGATCTAAAAATTTCAGTTGATGCTGATTCTTTGTTGGAGGAGAATCGATCCATTAAAAGTAAAGAAAATGTTGAAAATCCACTTTACACACCAGCTCAAATACTCAGTTTAATACCGAAAACTTAATAAAAAAGGACAGTTATTATTAAACTTAGTTGAAACAAGTAAAAGTAAAATACATTGGGATAATGAAGGTACAGTCATAATTGATAATGAAAAATTCCTGGAAGTAATATTGTTGATTTAATTAATGATTCACTGAGACCCTTAAAAAGAAGTGATCCAGTAGGGTGGGATAGATTTGCTGAAGCATTAAAAGATATTAAAGTACCACTTACTTATATTGGAAATCAAAAGAGTCGTGCGTTTATTAACCAACTTCAAGCAAAAGATCTGAACAAACCCTCTGAGATTGAATTTCAAGAGTTTTCTACACCGAGCCGTAGAGATAAAAAGTCTACATCTAAAATACGTAAAAGGCTTGAGTGGGAAAAATGGACCCCGTACTAGAAGAAATTAACAGGATTTATTATGATCCATCTAATACCGTTGGTTTTGGTAGTATTGATAAATTATCAAAAGCCATGAAGGGTAAAATGAATAAAAAGCAAGTAAAGGAATGGTTAAAATCACAAGAAACATACACATTACATAAACCCATTAGAAAAAATTTTCCGCGTAATAGGTACATTCTATCAAATATTAATGAACTGTGGCAAGCTGATTTAAGTGATATGCGAACTTATTCTCAATATAATGATGGTTTTAAGTATATACTTTGTGTTATTGATGTATTTAGTAAATATGCTTTTGCAAGACCAATGAAAAAGAAAAACTCAGAAACAACTAAAGAATGTTTTGAAAGTATATTTACTGAAAGTAATTTGACACCTACTCACATACAATCTGATAAAGGTACAGAATTTGTTTCAAAAGATGTACAAAAATACTTTAAATCCAAAAAGATTAATTACTATACCACTAACAATCCTGACAGTATTGTTGAACGATTTCAAAGAACACTAAAAATGAAAATGTGGTGTTATTTCACTCATAATAATACTTATAGATATATAGATGTTTTACAAGATTTAATATACTCTTATAATAACAGCTTTCACTCTAGTATTAAGATGTGCCCATGTGATGTAAATTCCAACAATATTATCACAGTTTGGACTAATCTTTATGATAGACGGTCAAACAAATTTTCTTTAGAAAATCCTAAACCAAATTTCAATGTGGGTGATTATGTTCGAATAACTAAATATAAACATGTTTTCCAAAAAGGATATGAATCAAATTGGAGTGATGAAATATTTATTATATCTTCAATAATTGATAGATCTCCATGGGTTGTTTATACAATAACAGATTTACAAAATGAACCAATAGTTGGTACTTTTTATGAAAGGGAATTACAGAAAATCACGTACAACCCCACCTCACAATATAAAATAGATAAAATAATTGACACTCGTTACTCAGGTAACAGAAAAGAAGTATTAGTGAAGTGGAAAGGTTATCCAGATAAATTTAATAGTTAGATTTTAGCTTCTAGTTTAAAAGAAATATGAATAAAGAAAGTTTTTATCTAATTTTGCTCAGCAATAGTTCAATGGAATACTTTCCTGATAACAAGGCCACAAATTTTTCAACGAAATTACCGAAAGCTATTAAATTAGAAGATGAATTGTCGGTTGGAGTTGTCGAGTTACAATATCCATGTACCATGTTTACTGTTCAAGATCATGAAAATGTTATATACATTACAAAATCTATGTTAATGCCAAATGAAGATAAAACATCCATAGTGTACTACAAAATACATATTCCAGCTACCAACTATGATAACGTTCAGCATATTTTAAGAGTGTTAAATGGTATCGGAGAGAACTTGAAATTTCGCCGTGATGAAATAACAAAATTTGTGTCTATTTCTGTTTTGGATAAAAATATAACATCCATAACATTATCACCCAAATTGAGTTTACAACTAGGTTATGAAACTAATAAAGATCTCCTAGAGAGAAATTTTGGAAAGTGTCCTGCTAATTTACACTTAGGGTTACCATCTCAACTATTTCTATATTGCGACATTATCGATCCTCAGATTGTGGGTGATGTTATGACTCCTTTACTAAGAGTCATTTCATTAGATCCTACAAAATACATTTATGGTGCAAATAAAATGCACGTTTTCTCTCAACCTCACTACTTACCTGTTATGAAGAGAGTTCGATACGCTGGAAATAGTTATAAAATCGAGCACAGGACAAAAAGTACCATTCCAGTTTGGAACCGTGTGTATTAAACTACATTTCCGAAAATTATAATAATGAATTCTCTTCATGATCATCATAAATGTCCATATGAAAATTATTATACACATCAAGCTGGGTCAGGAGTTGGAATAATTGATAAGGGTGCACCATACCAACGCGGTCATGGTATTGGGAGCTTCTTAGGGGGGTTATTTAGATCAGTTTTACCTTTACTTTCAAGTGGTGCTCGAGTGATTGGTAAGGAGGCATTAAGCGCTGGTGTAGGACTTTTATCGGATGTGGTTCAAGCGCGTCCTATGGAAACCTCAATAAAAGATCGTCTAAAGCAAGTTAGTATGAATTTAAAACGAAAGGCTGATGAGAAAATTGATCAATTTAACATGACAGGATCTGGGTATAAAACTAAAAGAAAACGATTGACCTCGTTCATTCCACCATTAACTGCTAAAGTGAAAACTGCGAAAAAACTTAAACCAAAAAATATCAAAGATATATTTTCAAATTAAATATCTCTTTCCTTCATAATCATTCTTGCGAGTGCATTAAGCCAGAATTGGATTTGTTTGCACTACCGTCTACACAAACTAGCATTGAAAATGGATTGTGGATTCATTATAAACAAATTTCATCTCTTGGTGATGATGGGCCTATAGAGTTTCAAGTTCCTGGGACAGGCGATGACTACATAGATTTGTCTCATACATTACTCCACATAAAGGCAAAAGTATTAAATCAAGATTCAACTAACTTGATATCTACTACAATAGTAGCACCTGTAAATAATTGGCTGCATTCACTTTTTAGTCAACTTGATGTTTATTTAAACCAAAAACTTGTATCACCACCTAATAATACCCATGCATATCGAGCATACATGGAAACCCTTATAAACTATGCTCCTGCTGCTAAACATTCTCATCTTACTTGTAGTCTTTGGTATGATGATACAGCAGGAAAAATGAATTCTACGGATGGTAAAAACATAGGATTTGTTAAAAGACAGGAATTGATTAGTGAAAGTAAGGAAATAGAAATGATTAGTCATCTTCACGGTGACATTTTCAACCAAGATAAATTTTTAATTAATGGTGTTGAAATAAGTGTTAAATTGGTTCGATCAAGAGAGAGCTTTAATTTAATTGCTGGGTCAAACGATGTAAAGTTTAAAGTTTGCATTACGGACGCAACTATTATTGTTCGACGAGCACGAATTAATCCAAGTGTATTACTCGCACATCAAAAAGTTTTAGCTTCTACCACTGCTAAATATCCTATTACTCGAGCTGAAGTAAAAGTTTTAACAATTCCATCGGGTGTTCAAAGAAAAACTCTTGATAACAGGTACCCAAAAGATGTATAATTGGATTTGTGAACAATTCTGCATTTAATGGTTCCCTTACTAAAAATCCATTTAACTTTGAAAACTATGGTATTAATTCTTTCAGCTTATATATTGATGGTCAACAAATACCTTCAAAAGCTTTGCAACCATCTTTTAATAATAGCATATTTACATCAGCATATCATACTCTATTCTCGGGAACTGGTATTCACTTTCTTAATGAAGGAAATGGAATCTCTTGTGAACAGTATGCCAAAGGTCTGTCTATTAGCATTTGACTTAACTCCTGATTTATCAGCCAACTCATCAGCCCATTGGAATCTCATAAAGCATGGTAGTGTAAGATTAGAAGTACGATTTGAATCCTCACTAATACAAAAAATTAACTGTATAGTTTATGCTGAGTTTGATAATATTATTGAGATAGATAAAAACAGAAATGTTACTGTAGACTATAGTAGTTAAGGTTATAATATGTGTTGTGTGTTAGATTTTATGAGTTATGTGTAATGCATTTTGTGTGTATATAACTATGTGAAACGTTACAAAATTAAATAAAACAAATTGTATGCAATATATTATTTTTTATTTCTTTATAAATATTCTATTTAATCTAATACAAAACTCTGCTCGAGTTTAAATTTTACATAAGCACACTCACTAAACCACTGAACATGCTGCTGCCAAGGATCATCATTATCTTCCCAATCTTTTAAACCACCACCACAATGGAAACACTTGGTCCTGTCTGCATGGCCAGTATAAAAGAAACCGGCTTCTGCAAGATCTTCAGGTTAGGTTTCTGTCGCATAACGAGAGGCCAGTTTTCGAAACTGAGCAACCGGCTAGATTTTGAACTGAAGAATGGATATTCAGCTCTTGAGTACTGCATATTCTTCTCGTTTTCTTCTCCACTCAGTGTTGTAGTTTTGTTAGTCAATGATGTGTTCTGTACACGTATGCCACACTCATCTCTTCCTTCTGCTCTTGTCTTCCTGTAATTTAAGTAAACAGTATCACATTCACTAATGATCAGCTAATGACTGTCATTGTTAAAAAAGTATTTTTAACTTTTTCACTTTCTGCTATTGTCTTTGTAATATTGTATACGAGGGCGTTTGTGTTGTCGTAGATGCTATCCTTATTAGTCTTTACGTAATATTTAATCCTCGTGGAAGCATGTTTCCAATGATCAGTAGTTGGAATCTTGGATAGCTTCTTCATATCGTACATTTCAATTTTGATGAGATGCGTCGCTTGGTCTCCGTCGTCAGAATTAGTAGAAATGTATGATACACCATATCTAGCGGCTCATGCTACGGTTGATGATAACAGCTTCCTCTTTTTTATTTTTGATTCAGCTTAAAAAAAATGATCAATCGATTGCGATTTTCTTTTTCCACCATCGCATGTGTTATTATTAATGACGATGTCATCACTCTCTTCTTGAGGGGAGAGTGGCGAGTAGTAATACTGTTTATAGGTATTTTCATCGAAGCTCAATGATTTCTGCAACAACACAGTTATCATGTTAATATCAATTTGTTAACACTTAATCATAAAAGTTAAAAAAGTTAAAGTTACAGCCTATTAAAGTCCACTGCTGAACATAGGCCTCCTCTCATTTCTGAGAGGGTTTTAGTGCTAGGAAATGTTCGCTGCGCTGCCACAATGCGTGTTGGCAAACTTCACATGCCTTCGAAATTTTCTCAGACATGCAGGTTTCCTCACGATGTTTTCCTTCACCGCTGAGCACATGGTAAATCAGCACTTAAAATTGCAATTAACAATTTAATTGGTGCTGGCGGGGATCGAACCCGGGTCGCGTACTGTGAAATTTACATTTTGCGCTAACCATCTGAGCTACCACGGCTTAATCATATACACACATAATATTTAAATATAATTTGTTAACACTAAATCATACACACGTAAGAAAATAACAGAAAGAAAAGTAAGTTTGTCAATAGAATAAACACTTACATCCATGGCCTTTGATGCGTTGAAGTAACACAAATGTAGTATTGATAGATCCACTGCGGTCAAACGACCATACACTAACTTCATGACTGCAGTTGCTTGGTCTTATATAGTACCAGTGAGTAGTAATTCTAATCTAAAGAATTTCTGCAGTAGAATTGTTAGTAACTTTATGCGTCAACAAGCTTATCTCACATTCTGTTGCTTATCTCAACATTCCTTCGTCCTTCGTGTCGTGTCTTGTTCAGTGTATTGATGACTCAAATACGTTTTGTATAACATAAAGAATGCAATTTAATGTTTAGAAATCACTATAATTGATCATTCCTATGTTAGTCATTGAGTAGATTGGTACTGTAATAATCTACTAATAGCAGTAATATCATGGATACACTAGATATACAACAACATCTGAAAAAGATTCACCCCACTCTAGAAAATAATGTTTATGCTGCCAATAAACTGCCCATGTATACCCACGTACCAACGTATATAATATGCAATTTGGATACAGATGATAAACCAGGGTCACATTGGGTAGCTTTATATATCGATACGAATGACGTCGGTCAATATTTTGATTCATTCGGATGGGCACCTGTACGATATCATCTAGAGTTTTTAAAAAGAAATTGTAAAAGATGGAACTGGAATGTTGATAGGATTCAGAATGAGTGGACTTCAGTTTGTGGCGAATATTGCTTAATGTATTTTCTATATAAGTTTCAGGGATGTTCAATGCATAGTTTTACGAGTATATTTACAGTTGTACAACGATATTTTAGTGGATGAGATGTTTCGCTCCTATTTTATAAATAATAAGTAATAAGATTTTGTATTTTGTAAATAAAAATTTTAACAAAATTAGGTAATGTGTTTTATTGATAAGCCAGATTAGTGTAGATAGGAACAAAGGAGTATAATACAATAGCACCACGCTGAGGAAGAATAGATAATGACGGTATTCAATGAACAATAGATAAGTAGATAAGAACAATGGAGTGCTAATGACGGTGGAGGCCTTCTAGTAACTACTATATGTTGACATCGTTAGTGGGCAGCTTGAAGCCAGACTTGGATCAACTGAAAGGTAGGAAATATCTCAATTAAATAAAATGAGTTCGTTCTTTTCAAGGGAAAAGTTTTGATAAGATTATGCAATCGCAAAAGAAGTTGGCCACGTTCACACGTTCTTTTTATAGCTACTGTTACACACAGTGTCTTTAATAAAGTTTGTTTATTTCAAAGGAGCTAAACACACCTATAAAATAATAGACACCCGATAATTAAGAATAAAGTAAGGTTCGTTCATTTCGAAGGAATTGAACACACACCTTTCAAATAATATCCGATAATAAAAAATAAAGTAAGAAAAAAAAAGTAAGGAACCAAATCAAGAGTGTAAAAAACTGCAAAGTGCTTCCAGGTGAAGACTTAGTATCCCAGCACCGAATTTAGCTGGCTGACATCTGCTTAACTGTTCGCCTTAACAAACATAAGGATCGTCCCCCACCCAAAATAAAGTGGCATCTGTTGCATAAGGAGGAGTATGCAAGTGAATTTAGAGAGCTAGTTGTAAACAAGATGATAGAGATGGGTGATATGGAAGGAATGAGTGTGAATGAGTGCTGGAAAGAAATGGCTGATTGTATCTGAAGTGTGGCAAGGAAGGTGTTAGGAGAAACAAAAGGGAAGTGTATGATAGATAAGGATTGGTGGTGGTGGAGTGAAAGTATTAGAGAAGTTTTGAGAGAAAAGAAAAATGCCTTTAAAGAATGGCAGAGCGTAGAAGACCAGAATGAATCAATAAAAGAAATTAAGAGAGGGGCGTATAAAGAATGTAAGAAGAGAGCGAAGAAGGAAGTTGCTATTTGTAGGGCAGAGGCGCAAGATAAATTATATCGGTCCCTTGAAAGCCCCGAAGGTCAAAAACGACTTTTTCAAATTGCAAGAGCGAGAGAAAGGAATGGAAGAGATGTCTCACATGTAAAATGTATAAAAGATGATTCTGGAAGGATTTTGACTGACGATGAACGTATAAAGAAGCGATGGAAGGAGTATTTTGAGAAATTGATGAATGAGGAGAATGAATGGAATGGTATGCTTGAAAACCCACCAGTGAATATGGGCTTAGTGAGAGAAATTAGTGTGGAAGAAGTAAAAATGGCTGTTAGGAATACGAAGAATGGGAAGGCGGTCGGCCCAGATGGAATACCAGCAGAAGTGTGGAAGTTGCTGAGTGCGGATGGATGGAAGTGGTTGAGTTTATTTTTCGGTAAATTGTTGCAGGAAGAACAAATACCTGAGGAATGGTGCAGTAGTATACTGGTCCCCATTTTTAAAAACAAAGGAGACGTTCAAAACTGCAGCAGTTACCGGAGAATAAAACTCATGTCACATACGATGAAAGTCTGGGAAAGAATAATAGAGAGAAGAATGAGAGAAGAGTGTGAGATAACACAAAACCAGTTCGGATTCATGCCCGGTCGAGGTACGACAGATGCCATTTTCGCATCACGCCAATTGTGCGAAAAGTACATAAAAATCTGCACATGGTTTTTGTCGACCTTGAAAAGGCGTACGACCGGGTTCCCGTGAGGTTTTGTGGTGGGCGTTAAATATGAAAGGTATGCCGGGAAAGTATGTGAGGTTAGTCCGTGCTATGTACAGAGCATCCCGTACATGTGTACGATCTGCCGCGGGAACTACGGGCAGTATCGATGTGGCTGTAGGGCTGCACCAAGGGTCGGCATTGAGCCCTTACCTCTTCCTACTGATTATGGACGCTTTGACGTCGGACCTGCAGGATGAGGCACCCTGGTGCATGCTCTTTGCCGATGACATCGTGCTTGTCGGGGAAGAAGGCATCGAGGTACAAAGCAGACTGACGGGGTGGCAACAGAGGCTGGAAAGTGTTGGCTTGAAGATCAGCAGATCCAAAACCGAATATCTGTGATGTGATTTCGGCGGTCTTTCCAGTCCTGTACCCATGTCGTTGGATGGCGCTATACTGCCTACCTGCTCAGATTTCAAGTACCTCGGTTCCCTCATTCAAGGCGACGGCGAAATAGATGGAGCTGTGCAGCATAGGATTAACGCAGGGTGGATGAAATGGCGACAGGTCACAGCCACAACGTGCGATCCCCGAATGCCAATAAGGCTGAAGGGGAAAATTTACAAATCGATCATCCGACCTGTCGTCATGTATGGAAGTGAATGCTGGGCCGTCAAGAAGAAGGATGAAAATAGATTGCATGCGAATGAAATGAGAATGTTACGATGGATGTGTGGTGTGACAAGGATGGATAAGATAAGGAATGAGTATATAAGAGGAAGCCTGAAAGTAGCGCCAGTGGTAGAAAAGGTGAGAGGAAGCAGATTGGCATGGTTTGGGCATGTGATGCGGAGGGATGAAAGTCATGTCACAAAACGAGTGTTGAATATGAATGTGGAGGGACACACGGGCAGAGGAAGGCCGAATAAAAGATGGATCGATTGTGTGAAGAGTGATATGAGAATGAAAGGAGTAAGTATGGAAATGACGGCTGATAGAGAGGAATGGAACAAGAAGATTTACTGCGCCGACCCCAGATAATGGGAAATGGTCTAGAGAATGATAATGAATAAAAAATAAAGTAAGGTTCGTTCATTTTGAAGAAATTAAACACACACGCGCTATCCCAATGCGTGTGGGCAAATTTCACATGTCTTCAAAATATTTGTTCTTAATTCTTAGACTGCAGGAAGTTTTTTTTCACCACCGAGCACGTGGTAAATCAGTGCTTAAAATTGCAATTAACAATTTCATTGGTGCCGGCGGCGATCGAACCCGAGTTACTCGCGAATTGTGAAATTTACAGCGAGCGCTAACCATCTGAGCTATCACGGCTCTATGGAAATAACTTCCAAAAATTCATGTTTAACGTGATGGATACCCAAAGCAAATGGCAAATGTAATAAAATTAAAATTCTGTTTATTTAAATTACATAACAGTACCAATATAATTAAATATTGCATAATAAATCGTGGATATTTTTCATGATATAACAAGGAAGATAGTACCTATTAAATAGGAAAACTGAATAAATTAGTTAACAATTTAAGTAATTTCTCGTAAAATTCTTCTTTGACTTCATCTGGAATGTTTACGTACATTCCGTATTAATGATTTCTTAAATTTACGCGAACACTACACATTGAATAAAACTAAAATTACGGATTTTATCGCGTTTATTTCACTACTTTTACTTATTTTTAATTCCCGACGTTTCGGGTGCTTTACAGCAACCATGGTCACGGGGGGGACTGAGATGTTTGACGTCCCAATGTCATAGTTAGTCCGGCTACCTTCAGTTTTTGAATATTAATTTTTGGTCCGATTTACGCAAAACGAGCTTATAGTATCATGAAGTCTTGCAGTGGTATGCTTAGGTTTGGGTTTAATTTTGTTAATTATGGGATCCCAAGCAGGTGGCAGCACCCATCCATCTTCTCTATTGAAATTTGGATGTTTTTTAATTTCAATAGCCTCGCGTATCATCCTTGGTAGGAATCGGTGTTCTTTTGCGAGAATTTGTGGTTTATCAAATCGAATGTAATGGTGGGGACGATCTTGAACATGTTCGCAGACTGCAGACTGCCCGGAGCGTCGGTGCTTCACGTCAGCTATATGTTCTTTCACGCGGGTTTTTATGGATCGTTTTGTTTGACCTATGTAAGAGAGACCACATTCACAATCTAACTTGTACACTCCTGCATCTTGTAGAGGGATATTACACTTGACGGATGGTAAAAATTGACTAATCTTCTTCGGCGGCTTGTAGTATGTTTTAATGGAAGCTCGCTTCAAGATGTAGCCAACCTTGTCTGTGACTCCTCTGACATATGGTAGTACAGCAGATACACGCTCGACTGTGGCCGGCTTCACTCGGTCACTGTGACGTAGGCGCGGGACCCGAAGCTTGTTGTCTTGCAATACTTGCTTGACGTGCTGAAGTTCGGCGGCCAGATGCTTTCTGTCACAGATCCCTCGTGCTCTCTGAAACAAAGATTTACCCACGGTAGCTAACTGTGAAGGATGATGGTGAGATTCACCATTTAAATATCGGTTGGTATGGGTCTTTTTTCTATACACAGTGTGACCAATTGTGTTATTAATTGCAATACATTCCGTATTTATCTAAAATTATATCGGAGTGTTCGTTGTAGAACCATTTCGGCAGGGGAGATGGAGGCTTAATAAAAAATTGCAATTGATTATGTTCGTAGTTGACCAATAACGCCGTGAATGGACCTTTGAAATAAAGCTGAAATATTATATAACAAGATTAATCGTTTTAAATTATTAACTGAGTATTAAAGTTGATATTTTTTTTAAAACTGAATTGACAAAAGAACCGAACAGTCCTCGTCATGGTTCGTGGTTGGTATCCCATGAACACATGCCACCAAATTTAAACAAAGAATTCTACAGATGGTGTTGTTACCACTGACGACTGAGATGAAATGCCTAACAGCCTGTAATTATATGGGATCTCTATCAGACTGGAACACAACAGTGTAAACACTGATACTTGGTGACAGATAGGTGGATAAGAAGTCCTACCACCATGTATAACAATATTATTTTAATTATAATAAAAGTATAACCAAAATGAAAAAAAGGTAAAGTTACAGCCTATAGATGTCTCACTGCTGAGCACAGGCCTCTGAGAGAGGCTTTTTGGGCAAAAAGTGTCCGCCTCGCTATCCAATGTGTATTGGCGGACTTCACATGTCTTCGAAATATATTTTTTTTATTTCTCCGACATGTAGGTCAAATGTAGGCAAATTTGGTCGATAAACTTTCACCCGGGACGTCCCTTTCCGACTCTGCCATTCACTTCTGCAACATATATTTACTTTGTCAGTCTTTCCTCATTCATTATTTCTACATGACCAAACCACGAAACATTCCTTTCTTAATCCTTCTGAAATAGCACCATCATGCAAACCACACTCTTCTTTTATCACACAGTTTCTCACCCTGTCAGTCAGATTCAGCCCTAACATACTCCTTAGCGACCGCATTTCTACCGCATTTATTCTACTCTCGTGCTTCTTCTGCCACACCCAACTTTCACTACCATACGTTAAAGTAGGGACTAATACGGAATTGTGAATTGCCATACGTGCCTTCTTTGACACATTCTAACATTTTACAATAGATCGTAGAGCCCCATTTACTTTATTTCCCGCGTTCACTCGTCGTTCTATATCCTTATCATATCTCCCATCCCTGCTGAATACGCATCGCAAATATGCAAACACATCTACTTGCTCGACCATCTCCCTTTCTATTCTTATTTCACAATTCGTTTTACTTTCTTCTCTTTCAAAAACCATAACTTTCATCTTCACTTTCGTTCCCCTCTCTTTTAATGACCTGTTCATTATTGTAACCATTATTTGCAACTCGGCCGCCGACGACGCAAATATGATCTGACTTGACTAAATTAAAAAAAGCTGTGTATGAGGTTATATCTGGATTAGATACAGATAATTAAATTAAACATATTTATGTTTAATTTAATTATTTGTATCAATTTCAATAATATACGTATATATACGTAATAATTTTTTATACGTATTTATGTACATATTAATAAAATACATAATACATAAACACTCACGCCTGTCACCCAGAGGGGTAGGCAGAGACTACAGACTTCCATTTGGCACGATCCTGACATACCTCTCTCGCTTCCTTCACATCCATATACCTACGCATACATGCTCGTCGGTTAAGGGTACTCCTAATTTGGCCCGTTTTCAATAAATCGCCAATTTGGTCGATAAATTTTCGCCTAGGACGTCCCTTTTTGACTCTATCATTCACTTCTGCAACATAAAAAACAAATAAATTTCTTTGTCACTCTTTTCTCATTCATTCTTTCCATATGACCAAACCACCGAAGCATTCCTTTCTTAATCCTGGTCACAACATCATCTTGCAAACCACACTCTTCTCTTATCACACAATTTCTCACCCTGTCATTCAAATTCAGCCCTAACAAACTCCTTAACGACCGTATTTCTACTGCGTTCATTCTACTCTCGTGCTTCTTCTGCCGCACCCAACTTTCACTCCCATACGTTAAAGTAGGGACCAACACAGCATTGTGAATTACCATGCATGCCTTTTTCGACACATTTTGACTCTTCACAATAGATTGTAGGGCCCCATTTACTCTATTTCCTGCATTCACTCGTCGTTCTATACCCTTATCACATGTCCCATCCCTGCTAAATACGCAACCCAGATATATAAACTCATTCACTTGCTCGATTAGCTCTCCTTCTATTCTTATTTCCCATACCGTTTTGCTTTCTTCTCTTTCAAAACCATAACTTTCGTCTTACTTGCGTTCTCTTTCATACCCCTTTCTTTTAATGATCTGTTCATTAAATTAACCATCATTTGCAACTCGGCCGCCGACGACGCAAGAATAAATTGATTTTCGGCGTACAAAAGGCATTTGACGGTTTCTTTTTATCTGTTCTACTGCTGCTATATATGCAGCATCCTTGGTTACTTTTTTTACCTGTTCATTTTATCCTCTTTTTTTTCCTTTTCTTTTCTGTCTTATTGCTACTTTACAAAGATTACTATAAGCTTGTGTCTTAGAAAATTTGTTTATTCTATTTCGAATGCTGGCATTCGAAATAGCATAAACAAATTTTGACGGTTAACTCACCCATTCTTAATCCGCATTCTTCAACTTTCAAATTTTGCAAACAACTGTCCATAAATAGGTTGAACAGCCACGGGGAAGCCACACAGCCCTGTCTGACACCTTTATGGATGTCAAACCAGTCCGAGTAGACCCCGTTGATCCTAACACAAGCACTAGAGTCCCTATAAAGAAACTCCAATACCTGTATCAAGCCAGCGCTCAACCCAAATGAGTTCAGTGTTGCCATAGCACATCCCTATCCACTCTGTCATAGGCCTTTTCCAAGTCCATGAACGCACAAAAAACCTTTTGGTTTTTGGCCAAAAACTTCTCCGCGATCATGCGCATGGAAAAGACTTGATCTGTACATCCCATTCCCTTTCTAAATCTCGCTTGCACATTCCAAATTTTTCCATCAGTTTCTTTCATGACCCTTTCAATCAGTACCTTAGCATACAGTTTTCCCACAATGCCAAGAAGGCTGACACCACGGTAGTTTTTACAGTCCTGCTGCGACCCTTTTCCTTTGCATACTGGGACTATCACGGCTTTGCACCAGTATACTGGTACTCGCTTCAGTTCCCAGCATAAATTAAACAAGGTGTGCAGCAGGCCTGCCACCACTTCCTCTCCAGCCCTTAGTATTTCGAGTGAAACTTTATCATATCCGGCGGCCTTACTTGCTTTCATGCTTTTCATTGCCTTCATTATTTCATCTATACTTATCTCGCTACCTCTTTCCTCTTCTTTCGGAGCTTCTACTTCATTTAGTTTATACGTTGTCTCCTCACTCATAAACACGCTTTCAAAATATTCCTTCTGGTGGAGCCACGTGTCTAAGGCTGCCGAAGTCTAGTTCCCCGGTCGAACCTTAAACCTATTACGCGAGATATTAACTAAAGTGGACTGTATATGCGATTGCTTCTACGCTTACGTAAAAGCGACTACTATAGCATGCGGTATAATGCACTCGCTCTTCCCTAAACTAAAACTATTATTGTGCCAAATCGCTGAAAAGGAATCCTGCCTGATTAGGAGAACAACAAAATTGGAGCGGGTTAAACTATATAAGGCAGGGACTAATTAAAGGAATTGACTCACCGGGGTTTCTTCTATCCTGTTGAGCACTATAGCTGCAACTTCTGGAACTTCTTCTGGAACACTCCGGAGAGAGGCGGTGCGCGACTATATCTCACACGATGTGAGGCGGGTCTCCTGGAGCTCGACTGCTTCCAGGCTAAAGCGGTTTCTACTAGCGGTGTGGTTTCAACGACGACTGTGACGGAAAGAGCTGTTGTTCCAATGACTGGCGCGGTGGGAAGAGGACGCGCAACGGTCGCGCGTGTCTTATATGTCCTCGGCTCCGATGATTACGTGACATTCTAGAATCATCTTCTTGCCCCTCCCACCCCACCACCCCGATGTGTCGACGGAGGATCGAGGAGGGTATGAATGATATCGTTTTTCGGAAAGGAACAAGCGACTTGACACCCCTACCGTCAAATACAATAATACGGATGGTTTTCCGCGCAACCATCTCCCCCGCCCTTGAAGGATTTCCTTCAAAATTAACTAATACAACTAGAGCTAAGATCAACTAACAAAATAACTAACTAACGCTAAGATTACCTAAATTCAACTACAATTTAATCTAGAAAGCTAATTTAAATTATGGAAGAGGCAGGGGGCACAAACGGACAACCGGACGCAGGTAAGACCCAACCGTGGTCTTAACGCGAGCTATCCTAACTACTCCGTCGGAACCGGGAAAGACCTCTTCGACAATTCCTAACGGCCAGTGGAGAGGCGGCGTATTCTCTTTGGTGAGCACAACTACAGTTCCTACAGCTAAAGGCTCAGTTGCTGTGTTCCATTTTTGTCGAGACTGCAAAGTATGCAAGTATTCCATCCTCCATCGCTTCCAAAACGATTGCACTAACCGATCTAATAATTTGTGGCGTGCGGAAATGCTAAGTCTGTTCTCATCCATATCTGCGGCTGGCAAATATTTTAAAGGCGTAAAATTCAAAAAATGTGCTGAAGTTAGAGCCAGCGGTTCCGAGGGGTCACTAGACAACGTACGACAAAGTGGGCGACTATTCATTACGCATTCAATTTGAGCGAGCACCGTACTTAGCTCTTCGAAGGACAAAATTTGATTTCCTATTACTCGGTATAAATGACTCTTTAGACTCTTGATATTAGTCTCCCAATTGCCCCCAAAATGACTCGCGGCTGGGACGTTCAGAGACCACTCAATGCGGTTCTCGGCTAGAATGTGAGCGAACTCCGAATTATAATATTTGCTAGCTAAGAGCTCATGTAGTTCTGATAGAATACGTTTTGCACCGACGTAGTTCGTACCGTTATCCGAATACAATTTACTTACAGGGCCTCTGCGGGATAGAAATCTTTTAAATGCACCCATAAAGCCTGCTGTGCTTAGATCACCAACGAGTTCTATATGCACCGCTCGAGTAGTTAGACATACGAAAATGCAGACGTAAGCCTTTGTGGATCTTATACCACGCCCGCGAGTGAGCGTGACCTTAAACGGGCCAGCGAAATCAGACCCGGTGTGCGTGAAGGGCTTTACTGATTGTATTACTCTACAAGATCTAAGTTCCGCCATTTCCGGAAATGACGGCTTGGGGCGTGCCCGAAAGCAAGCTATACATCTGTGCACCCGATTGCGTATTAAACTACGTGCAGAAAGAATCCAATAATTCTGACGCAAAATCGACATCAACAAGTCGGGGCCAGCGTGCGAGTTCAATTTATGATGGTAATCGACTAATAAGTTCATGATATGGTCTTTACGCGGTAAAACAATAGGGTGCCGTTGGTCGAAACTCAATTGCGAGTTGGACAAGCGTCCACCTACCCTTACAATCCCATCCTGTAAAAATGGCTTAAGGCGTTGAAAGGCGCGACTACAAGCTCTATTCGATTGTAATCTTCTAATTTCTTCCGAGAAGTGCGCACGTTGAAGTTCACGTAATACTAGCGACTCGGCATAGTTGTAATCGGATGCTAAGACATACGAACGTCGCGGTAACAGCTTCGCGAATCGACAAACGTAAATTATGCTACGCAATAATTTCGACCAAGAGGACAAGCGGTTCGCCAAAGCAATGATTGGAGAAACCTCGCTCGAAACGTTCGCCACTAGAGCGTGTCTCTTCTCTTCCGGCGGTTGTGACACTGACGAAGGTTCGAAAACGGTTATTGGCCATTGCGAGGGATCCAAGTGAACCCAAGCAGGTCCGTGGAACCAAAGCGGGTGGTCCATTATTTGCATCGGGGTGAGTCCACGGGATAGACAATCGGCGGGGTTTTCCGTACCGGACACGTGATAAAAGTTCCGCGTTTCTAACTCATCTTGTATCTTGGCCACTCGGTTCGCGACAAACGTATCCCAACGGTGGGGTGAAGAATGAACCCAGCATAAGGCGACGGTGTAGTCGGAAAGGGCAAATATCCTTTCTATGTGAACTCTATCCCTACATGCGCTGATAACTGCGGTAATAAGCTTGGTGAGTACTAATATTGCGCAAAGCTCTAAGCGCGCCTGAGAGACAACCTTACGGGGGGAGACTCTCGACTTAGAACTAATGAGGCTAATCGAATTTCTACCATTATTCTGGACGTGGAAATATACAACGCCCCCGTAAGCCTTCTCGCTGGCGTCTGCAAACCCAACGACTGTTATGGCGCTACTTCTATCTACGTTTATATGACGCGGTATTTTAATTTCTCTTAATAAAGGAAGTTCCTCTCTAAAGCGCTGCCACAACCGAACAATGCTGTCAGGCGGCGAGTCATCCCAGGCGCATTCCAATAACCAAAGTTGTTTAATTAAAAGCTTAGCGTATAATACCACCGGAGCTACGAAACCCATGACGTCCCATAATCTAGCAACGCATGACAGTATTGTGCGCTTTGTGCATTTCTCTACGGGCGGATTTACCTTAAGGCTAAACACATCGGACTCTGGTGACCAACACAGACCGAGCACCTTGTGTGTATCACAGAATCGTCGAATTCCTTTATCGCCGAAAGACGGTGTGATAGTGGGATTGTATCCAAAACCGGACGCGAATTACTAGTCCACTTCACAAGATCGAATTGACCCGATTTCATGAGCCTTATAACCTCGGCGGTGGTTAGGGTTGCCTCCTCCACGCTATCGACCGAGTACACAAAATCATCCATATATAATCCGCTCTCAATTGCCCTCTTAGCTTTAGGATAAGAGGGACCTTCATCGCGAGCGAGCTGTCTCACCGTGCGTAACGCATGAAATGGGCTCGACTTTAAACCAAAACAAACGCGGTTAAATTCAAACACCATTAGAGGTTCCTTTGGGTTGAAACGATATAAAATGTGTTGGAATCTACGGTCGCATTCACGGACCCCTATGCAAAGAAACATTTGGCGAATATCGGCGGATAGTGCTATACTAAACAAACGAAAATTGACTATTATATTAAATAAACTGCCCTGTAAATTTTGCCCACTATAGAGGATATCGTTAAGCGACAGGTGAGTGCTAGTTTTAGCACTAGCGTCGAGCACTACACGTAACTTAGATGTAAGTTTGTCCTCTCTAATGACTCCGTGGTGTGGTATGAAATACGACGGTGTGTCTTCGTAGTTATCTAATTTCGAAGCCACAAGTGATATGTAACCTTCTCTTATATATTCGTTAATGACGCCGTCGTAAGCTTCCTTTAACTGGGGTGAAGCGAGCATCCTACGCTCCAAGCTGTAGAAACGTTTTTCCGCCATTTGACGCGAATCGCCGAGAGATAAAACATCTCCTTTAAAGGGTAGCGCTACACTTTATCTACCGTCGCGATCACGAACGGTCGTGCGGACGTAAATTTCCTCGCATAACCTGTCATCTGAGCTAGCTATGGGTGAGACGTTCACCTCCTCCATCTCCCAAAATTTGCGGACTAACGACTCGAGCGGTTCGACAGCCATACCACAATAAGAGGTTGCCGAAATACTATCTATGATGGGGGCGGAGCCAAGGATCACATAGCCCAATACGGTTTCCAGTGCGTAAGGCGCGGTATGCGAGGAGTTGCCCCTGACCTTATTGTTTAACAAAAGATGAGGGAAAAGCGATGCTCCAATGAGCATGTCTATGTTTCCAGGAACGGCGTAAGTGTCGTCCGCCAGAGTCAAATTCATAAATTCAATCATTGCCGAGGTGTCAACCGAAACGGTTGGCAACCGTTCAGTGACCCTATCTACTACTAGTGCATTTATATCAAAGTTAACATTACGATCTATCCGAGAATAAATTTTTAAATTTATATATCCCTGTGTCGCCTTACTGGTACCTCCGATGCCCTTAATTACCGGACATGAAAGTGACCTATTTATTACTAAGCCTAAGCGCTGACAACATTGTCGCGTTATAAAGCTATTTTGGGCTCCGCTGTCCAGCAGTGCACGCACGCTTTGTTCGTTTCCACGCGAATCCCTAACCAAAATACGTGCCGTACCCAGTTACACGGTTGAAGGAGGTTGTGCTCCCATATTTGCCAATGAGCACAGAGCGACATCACCAGGTCGACCGCTAGAATCGTTGACCTTAATAGGGGCGAATTCCTTGTCCGCTTTACTTGACGCCGCTATGTTGCTATTTTCAAAATGTAATAGCGTGTGATGTTTTCTGGCGCACTTGCTACATACGGAACTCGAATTGCATTTTGCAACTAAATGCTTATCGCTTAAGCAGTTCAAACATAGGTTGTTTGTCTTTACTAATTTATAACGCTCGCTTGGTGAATATTTACGAAAAGTCGCACAATTATATAAATTACCGTGTTTATCTTTACATACTATACAAGTATGCTGGAGTGATGTTGGCGTAGCGGTTACGTTAGTTAACGACCCTGCTATTTTAGATGGTTGAGTCTGTCTACGGTCGACGCACCTTTTAATCTCCTGTTTAACGTTCGGAGAGCGCTGCATCACCCTTATTTGATCTCGCACGAACGATGCTAATGAATGAAAGGAAAGCATCTCCGAGCTACGATGCTCCATTTCAAACGCACGCACGGTGTCGGGGTCTAATTTCTTTAATGCAACATGGAGAAACACCACGTCCATAAGATCATTAAATTTCAAATTCTTAAGTGCAGCCACCGATGCCACAAATTTATCTAGAAACTGCTCTAAGCCGTTGATGTTCGCGGGTGATATAAATTTAAGATCGAATATCTGGTTCAAATATTCGGAAGCTAACATTCTCCTATCTTCACATTTAGTTTTAAGCGTTTCGAATATTAATAGGTAATTGTTTGCTGTAGGTGTAAAACCAGAGCAGATCGACTGTGCCCTGCCACTAAGTTTACTAATTAAGTAATATAATTTTTCGGCGTCCGATAACGATGGGTTATTGTGTATATTGTTTTGAAAACTACTGAAGAAGAAGGGCCACGTCTTAATATCACCATTGAATACCGGAATATCTATTGGCGGCAACCTAATCGAGTCACTTGTACGTACCTGTGTTTCAGGCTTTGCTTCGTTTTGAGATTGTAGGGACCTCGCAGTTCTTTTCACGCGACACAACATATCTTCGAATGCCAGCAGCGGTTGGTAGTTCACTATGTATTTCGGGTCGATTTGTAATTCCAAATGATTAATTTGGTCTAATATTTTTTCGTAATCTATTCGTAAAGAATCTATCGTTTCGATTTCATTCAAAAAGGTTTCCCGCACTGCTTCTATATGAATGTTCTTTATATAATCACTTATATTCTGCATACGCGAAAAGAGTATGTCCCTCTTGGCATAAAGCGTTTTAATTTTGATTTCACTTCCACTAACTGCCATTTTAAACTATTATAATAAAGTTATATCAATCACAATTAATCTCACAACGCACAAACAATGAAGGATGGACACTCGGTATGCCGTATTACGTAATTAAATCGAACACCTGCGCAGCGAGTCGAGGTGACGCGTCATTTGCACTCAATAATTTTATCAAGATTGTGGGTAAGCGTATCAAACGGTTCCTATTACACTGTTTCAATTATTTAATAGGCTTTAAATTTAATCAAATACGAGCGCTATAAAACGAATAATTCTGTTTGCGAGTACCTAATCAAAATTTAAATTTAAACGAACACTATTTAAGTCTATTCCATAAATTAGAGTGCATTATCTAATTAATTAATTCAACAATTCGACCAAAATCCTGCCGAAGTGACCATAAAATGGTGGAGCCACGTGTCTAAGGCTGCCGAAGTCTAGTTCCCCGGTCGAACCTTAAACCTATTACGCGAGATATTAACTAAAGTGGACTGTATATGCGATTGCTTCTACGCTTACGTAAAAGCGACTACTATAGCATGCGGTATAATGCACTCGCTCTTCCCTAAACTAAAACTATTATTGTGCCAAATCGCTGAAAAGGAATCCTGCCTGATTAGGAGAACAACAAAATTGGAGCGGGTTAAACTATATAAGGCAGGGATTAATTAAAGGAATTGACTCACCGGGGTTTCTTCTATCCTGTTGAGCACTATAGCTGCAACTTCTGGAACTTCTTCTGGAACACTCCGGAGAGAGGCGGTGCGCGACTATATCTCACACGATGTGAGGCGGGTCTCCTGGAGCTCGACTGCTTCCAGGCTAAAGCGGTTTCTACTAGCGGTGTGGTTTCAACGACGACTGTGACGGAAAGAGCTGTTGTTCCAATGACTGGCGCGGTGGGAAGAGGACGCGCAACGGTCGCGCGTGTCTTATATGTCCTCGGCTCCGATGATTACGTGAAAAGGAAACAGGTTCGGAAGGACCAATTTAAAACGAACCAGACGGGCTGGAACGTTCGATAAAGAAACAGAAGGGAGGAATCGAGGCTTCTCTCGATCCGGCCTCCTATAACGCCTACGTTGGGTTCGGGAACAACGTATGTGATCTCCGCAACGGAGTAACACACTAGGGCGATAACCTCTTTCTTTTTCAGCAAGTAGGTTCAGACGGGGATTACGGGTCTTCCGAAGTCGTCCCGGTCCCGACGCCTTAATTCTTCGATGTGGACTGTATAACTTTAGGGATGAATTACTTGGGAATAAAACAGCAATTATCTTCAAACCATTCCGTGAGAGAGTAATCACTTTTCCCTATCACTTCCCTACACTTATTCTTGACTGCTGGTTTTTCACTTTTCCCGAAGGATTTTCTTATTTTTCCGAACTATTTCCCCGAACGAATTGCAATAAAACCCGTTCACTAAGCTACCCCCAGAGCTATACGCGAAAGTGAGCCGCGCCATTCGCGTGCCTGCGCAACTTAATAACATGAATTTGTACTATTACTCTCTCACGTTTCACTTAATTTCTTTATTCACATAAGTCATACACAAATACAAGTTATCTATTTAGATAGCACAAAACAATATCTACACCATGATATACATTATATTTTCGTATCACAAAAATCCTTTAATTTACAAAACAAAATATGCCTATTTTAATCACCAATTCAAAGTCCAAACTTCTTAAATATTTAACACAGAAAGTTAAAACAATGTTTCCCACTTGAATTTATACATATGTTAACTAATACAATAGTTTAATTTACATTTTCTCTATTTATTTCACTATTTAAAACACTTTTAAATTTCTTATACAAAACTATCATTATTTCACTTATACACAGGAATTTTCACATAAAAATAACACAGAATTCACCTTTTTAGCACGTACAATCAACCTGAAATGTTTTACAAGTCATTTTTACATAAATTGCTGAAATTACAAACATTTTAAATTTTTACATATTTGGCCTCCTAGGGGCGTGGTCAGCGTGCTTCCGTGAACTCACACTATTTGAACAACTAACTTTGCACGGCTCTCGGCTATCAGAAAAAATGAAAGTCTGAAATACACTAATTTTAACAATATTAGGTAAATAAGTGCTTTTACATAATTTTCAAACTGTAGGAAACCATCTCTGATAAGATTCTTATCAGTTATCATGTTTCTTATCAGATAACAATACAAGTGAATGTTTTCATTAATCAATCATAACAAATAGGCATTTGTTTTCGTACAAACATATCAAATTTATACAAGACAATTCTTATGCAATTAATTTCCGTTAATTCTGTTTATGCACAGAGTGATCATCTCGACCGGGGAACAAATCCGATCTCTAACTTCACTTTAATATTCCTTTGAATTTACATCGTTGGAAAGACGATTTCAACCGGGGAACAAATCCGGTAACATAATTTATAACATAAAATTCCCTATATGAATTTATTGAAAGATATTACTTAGAAAACAGTAAACTAGTCCGGCCTGGGAGTTGAACCCAAGACCTTCATATCATTAATTCGACATTTCTTTAAGATTTAACTAAGCATTTTCTTATCAGAACATTTCTATTGGACAATGAGTCTTTGAAAAGTTATTCGTCATCGGTTGACTTGATAAACTGAAATATTCTTATAGGCGCGTCGTCAACATTACGTGACATTCTAGAATCATCTTCTTGCCCCTCCCACCCCACCACCCCGATGTGTCGACGGAGGATCGAGGAGGGTATGAATGATATCGTTTTTCGGAAAGGAACAAGCGACTTGACACCCCTACCGTCAAATACAATAATACGGATGGTTTTCCGCGCAACCACCTTCCATCTTTTAAAACTCAAAACTTCATCATTCAGAATAGCCTTTCTCGTCTCTTATAGCATTAATTATAGGCTGTTTTGAATGTCCCCTGGCAGTTCTTACGAGTTTCCAGAACATTTTAATATTTGCCTGGAATTTTAATAATGGAATTTAAATTTATCTTTGAAAAAAATTTCGCCTTCTATCATTCTTTCTTCTCTTATCATTTCTTATCTCTCTTTCTTTCTTGCTTTTTCCTTTCAACTACTACTTTTACTCTCTTATTTAGATGTCTAAAGACTGCCTTTTTTCTTTCAATATCATCATTCGTACTGCTATAATTATCATCCTTAGTTGCTAGTAAATCTAGCCATGCTCTCTTCTTTGCTTCAACTTCCATACGTACTCATCATCCCACCATAACGTATTATTTTTCCTTTCATCCTTTTTCTTACTAACACCACATACTAGCTGCTGCATACATGGTAGCTGCATCCACTAAACCATTCATAACATTTTGCCATACATTCTTCAAGTCTGACTCATTCATACATAATTCATCCAAACCACTTTATTTTATATTTTCTTTCAGTCTACATTTGAACTTGTTTTTCTCACCTTCATCTTGTAACCTTTCAGTTCTAATACGCTGTAACGCATTGGTAGACACAGATGACCGATGGCGCCAACGCCTGAATAGACCATTAATTCGGCATAAAACCAAATAATGATCCGTTCCTACGTTAGACCCCCGGTAAACACTTGTATCTACCACTGCGCCCCTCATTATTATGTATATTAATTGTATATACGTATATATGTATATTTATGTATAGGTATGTGTTTGGTCTAAGGTGTTATGCATATATGTGTGAGCTTATGTCTACAAATCTTTATATAGATACTGGATGACCATTTTCCGTCTGGAAAAAATAGGGTGTAAAATGTGAAAGACGTAAAAGCATATCGCACGTTTAATCAAACATAGAAATAACTCAAAAATCATGTTTTTTGGCTACGGCTGTTTAAAGTTTTGCACTTACGCAGGTCGAAGTTTGATGATCTGTAAAAAAAAAATTTTAAGTATTTTATGTATTCGAATTGATTTTATTGAAAATTTAGTTCATTAAGATTTGCTGGCATATGCGAAAAATAACAATTTACTGATGATTGACTTATAAATAGTTGATAGAAAAAAAAGTTCCGACTTAATGCACTTTATGATTAAAGGAAATTATGTGATTCTTAGAACAAGTTCGTCATAATACATAATAATCCTGTTTATCTCTAAAAAATAAATAAATCATATGGGCTTATTTGATTATATTACATTGTTTTATTAATGAAGTTGGATTATTATTGTAGGAATACCAACTATTTCCTTTTTATTTAAAATATCGAGAAAATTTTTGTAAATATTTTAAAAATAAAAAAGCATAAACATAATTTATTATCCTTTTATTTATTTAAAAATAAACCTCCAAAAATAATTAAAACTTCAAAACAAATGAATAAAAAGCGATTAACTTATTCTTAATCTTGACACTCTCAAATCAGTCTTATAATTGTTAAGTAACTAAAATAACCTTGGAATCAATCTTAATCAAAGTCAGAAAATGTTTACATAAAAAATAACTTTTATAAAGGGTTTAATAGTTTATACCCATTTAAAATAAACAACAAAAACGTATTAACATATCAGGTTCTCTATTACCTTCCTTTTAAATTTGGTACAAAAAGGTAATTATTTTTTAACAAAATCTAAAAATTAAACTTATAAAAACTGAAAAAAAAAACAAGTAATTAGAAACACAGAAAGGAGATCCATTAAGTTCAATTAATTATTGGATTATAGAAGTTGGCATAGAAAGGAGGAATTAATCCTTTATTAATAAGCTCTGCCAAGTCCTTTTTTTTGTTTGCACTTATATCTTGTCTTTGGTCGTAAGCTTTTTGTAGAGTAATTTCTTGGATATTCTTCATCTTTTTTCTTTTATTTCTTACATCAATTTCTTGGAAGCAATCATCTTTATAAGTTTTAGTAAAAAATACTAAACGGTTTCTCCTTTTTCATCATCAATACTTTTATATCGTTCCAATTAACTGAAACTCCATCCACATTTGTATTATAATTATAACCCCATTCCTCCTGCAAAAGTTTTAGATCCAGGAAGGCTTCAAAAGTTAGTTCATGGACGTTTATGGCTGGTTTACTTTTCTTAGCATTTTTTATCAATGTCACATATTGATCTGGGGTGTAAATTGGTCCTGATTTCAAATTTTTCTTTATTTCCTTTTCAATCAAAGAATGAACGCTGTCAGCTTCGTTATGGGTGTGCCCACGAATTAAAAATTTGTGTGTTATGCTTCTTATATTTAACGTTTTCACAGCATATAGGTACAAAGTTGCTATATACTTATTTTTATTTTGCCCACAGCAATTGTCTGAGTAGAATGTTATGCTTTTCTCTTCAGTGCTTTCTTGAATGAATAATCTTTCAAGGTATTTCCATACACAGCTACCTATCTCATTTGCTCCACGTTTAGCTTCTGCTTCCGTCCAAAAATAGCAGTGCACTTTATCATATGCTGTTTTGAATTTAATTCAGTCAATTCAGTTATGGTAAGAATGTAACTGTTAAGTTTCGATTTATAGTAGAATGAGGAGGTGTCACCTCTAGGACATTGGAGTACTGCCTCTAAATCGTAAATTGCTACTATATTATTTTTGGTCACTTTTATGCGGTCTTCTTGTTTTTCAGTTCTACTTAAAGTCTTTTCTTCTATATGTTTATTATATTTCTCTTCCAGTTCTTTTGCTTTCTCTTTGCTACTATTATTATATGCTAAACATAAATCACATTGATCCTTTTTAGTTGGTAAAAGGACAAATTAAATTCTGTAGTAAATATCTTGTATTATGCTATATAATTTCCTATCTCCTTATTATTTTCTTTCTGCTGTACTACAAAATCGTTATACAAATCTTTTATATTTTTTCCTCCGTCTATATATTCTTTAGAAGTACTAGCTCTGAGGTAATGCGATTCGATTTTAGGAATAGACTGAATATGTTTCCTGATGTCGTCGACTAGTTTTGGATCAAAAGTTTTGTGGCTGTTGTGTTTTCCTCTTAAGTCTTCAAGCATGAAACCACCGTCACTGACCTTATTTTGTATTGTAAAAATCATGCGATCCGAAATATCTAACGTTGCTTTAAAAAAAGTTTTACATACTCTTATTTTGTTAGAAATAACGCAAAAATAATAAGCTTTATTAGGACGCCTTGGGTTTTTAGCATTTGTATACTTATATTTTGGCACAATATCAACCATACAACCATTAATATAATTTCTTTGTTTGGCCACATCTTCTAAGTCCCAAAATTCTTTGAATATGTCATATCTTTGATTATTTGACATATTTTCTACACACTTTAATTTACACTTCTGTACTGGGTACTGTCGTCTGTGCATGGAATTTTAAGACAGCGACTGGGAACAACTTTATGTGACCTTGTAGTAACATACGATTCACCAGTATTTCGTAGTTTTTTAGCTTTATTTTGTTTCCACTTCGCAGGATTTCTAGTTCGCCTTCGGCCTCTTTTATTAGCAATCTTTTTTTGAGTAGAACCATTTAAATCCGAAGAACTGGTATCACTGTCACTGTTGATAGAAGTAGTAGGAAAAAGGTAATTGGAGTTCCTTTTATGATTTTTTTCTGTCTCATATTGGAAAGTAGGGTCATCATCACTCAAATCTACACTATCACTTACATCAGTATAAACTGGTGAAATATTAATAGATTTATTAGAAGAGGGATTAATAGATTTATTAGAGCCGTGGTAGCTCAGTGGTCAACGCTCGCTGTAAATATAACAGAACGCGAGTAACCCGTGTTCGATCCCCGCCGGCACCAATGAAATTGTTAATTGCAATTTTAAGTGCTGATTTACCACGTGCTCGGCGGTGAAGGAAAACATCGTGAGGAAACCTGCATGTCTGAGGAATAAGAAAAAAAAATATTTCGAAGACATGTGAAGTTCGTCAACACGCATTTGGGCAGCGCGGCGGACACTTCCTTGCCCTAAACTGCCTAAAAGAAATGAGGGGAGGCCTGAGCCCAGCAGTGGGACGTATATAGGCTGTAACTTTACTTTACTTTTTAGAAGAGGGACATCTCTGAGGTCTCAACTGAATGTTGTCTGAGTCGCAACATTCACTGGCCATAACTGCTACTGTGTTGCGGTTTTCAGGTTCTTCTTCTGTTTTCGAAGATGAAGAATCATCTGAATCTGAGGAAGTTCCAGAAGAAGAAGAACTAGATGATGATGAACCTGTACTTGTTGAACTCGAGGATGATTGCGGTTGTGTTTTTTTTTGTTATGTCTTGTTGAACTCCAATGCATTCCAAGTTATTGTAATCATCGCTGTCATAGTCTGGCACAAGGCTTGTTGGCAATCTCTTTTCATCAGTGTCACAAGATTTATTTTCTATGTTTCTAGAACTAATCAACCGGGAATCAATTTTTTGGCTAAAATGCAGATGATCGTCTGCATTTTCTGATAATATTTCATCGCAGCTGCTAACTAACGATATTTCCGACTTTTTATGATCGTCAGATCGTAGATTGGTAAGATTTTTATTTGGTGGGAGATTTTCTATGTTCTCACTTGGTATATTGTTTAGGTCTTCTACAGTAGCGTTATGAGTTTCAGCTATTGGTTTAACTTCATGACTTTGCAAAGATAACGAAAAACTCGATGATACTAATTCTAGTATTTTATGTGCCCTCCGAGACGCCATTCTGTATAAAAAAAATATATTCTAAATAAACACTTTAAATATTTTTAAACATTTTTTTAAATAAAGCCGTTTTACTGAACTAGCCTAAAAGACAGTGAATACGATTATAGGTCCACCCGCGTGGCATCCCTACAATAAAATACAGGATAGAACAATAATTAAAACGACCTTGTTATTTTGATTGATCATCAAGAAGTAAGAATATTAAAGTCGTTATGCATTTGTATTTAACTTAAATTAATTAAAAATATAATTAAATTATATTATTATTATTATCATTATAAAACTGATACGATACTGATGTCATTACGACAATGGTTATTATACAATTTAATTTGTAATACGGTTGAACCTGATTAATAATAAGTTATAATTTTACTTTGAAAGAGAAATAACTTATAATGCAAAAATAATGTTGAGGACTTTTTTTAAATTAAACAGGAATAATTAAAATTGAATTTCATATTTAAAGCGTTATTTTATACTAAACTGGAGTAATTCTATTTGTTCTATAAATAAACTAAATATTTTAAAATAAAACTGAAATAACTAGTATTCATTCATACGATTTATTATTAGATTAAGAACTAAACTGTAATAACACGAAATAGGATCAGTGAAACTCAAACAAATTTTTGTAATAAAGTGAAATAAGTCCGAATAGTACCGCTATACGAATAAATAAAACCAGGAAAATTACTCTCCTGTTAATAATGCATAGAATTATTTCGGCTTATTGCATTATTCAATTGACTGAAACGGGATCCTAGTCTCTAGACCACTGACACAAGACTGAATATCTCTGTTTATTGGTTTCAACCTGTCAGGACGCGTTAATCAGAAAGAGACGGACGACCTTCCATTTCGCTCAGATTTTGTTCAATTCGAACGGCTGTTTGAGCGCGCGTGTTCTTTGCGTTGAGTTACTGCGTTTTATGATTAAATCTCAGAATAACCGATTTTTGAGTTATTTCTATGTTTGATTAAACGTGCGATATAGCATTGATATTTTTCAGATAAATTTCAGATTTAATCAATATTGATTGATTTAAGTTTCATTAAACTCTTCCAAATAGCCTTGCTAGGAACAAGGCTTCTTAGAAGGCCATAATAAATCAGTCATTTAACACTAAAGTTTAATAAATAGCGATTAGATCTACAATAAAAAGAAGTGGTTTATATGTTACGTAATAAAACAAAGTATTACTTAAATATTTGTTAGTTTCATTTATCCGGTAAATAAACGAATAATAACCATTTATTTGTTAGAGTGGCCTTCCATGGTACCGTCGTCGATTCCTGAATCAATGAAGCGAGGGACTTTAGTGCCAAAATAGTAGCGCGAGCGATTCGCCGCCGCGTCTGTGATTTTCAGTTCGATGGGTTTTTGTGTTAGTAGAAGGAATTTGTCATCACATGGCAATAACTACGATATTTTAATAATTGGCCTTCGAAGGAGCATGGCCTTCCATGTTCCACCCACCTTAGTCCACCCGTGGTAGCCCGGCAATAGTCGATGGCGATGATAAATAAACTAATACTTAAGGATTATAGACACAGTTGGTCAATTTGTATGCCGCTTTTTAAACACATTAACATTCGGAATCGGAGTTGGCTTATAAAGTTGGCTTTCAAACCATAGATGTATGACAGATACAGGCGAACGTTTAGAGTTAGACGGTTGGACCATTGTGTAGTGGCATATAATAGTATTTGTATGTAGTTTATTCGATAAACGGAGATAAAACATACCTACATAAAAATATAAAATAAAAACTAAACTCAACCATAACACGAACTCACACAAACTTATTCATAATTTTTATGACTTCATTTTTCAAATCATTGCTACATTCCTCAAGCTTAACTTCTCTACTGTTTGCATGTATATCTTTCAATATTTGATCAATGGGGTATGTTTTATTTGGGTCATTCTTTTTTACTCTTCTAGATCGTTGGCGTCGTTTGTAACTGTAGTATGCTAGAGGATGTCTGGAAATAAAAGTCATCATGATAACTTTATAACAAAAGAATGCGTCTGTTGATTATGGTGTTAGAGTATTCTTAGCTCCGTCTTCCCACCCGTGGATGTCGTTACAAGCGACTAAAGAAATGCCCGAATATTTTTGTTTTCTTTAAAAAAACGTTCCCCCAAGCTTGGATTTTCTCCTGTAAATGGAGGCAGTTTACCTACATACACAAATCGCGCTAGGACAAATATTCAAACCCGGAACAATTACTAAGGATTTGAACCCGCTGACCCATTGCATCGTAACTCATTGCAAGTCACTGCGCCACGGTGCCGTCATACCATCATACGATAGATGGCAAGAAACAAAACACAAACAACCCACCTGCCAAGCTTTTAATAATAAATGAATGAAAAAATTAATGGATTTGATAAATGATATAAATAAATTTCACAGAAATGAGTAGCTCGGGTTCGATCCCCGCCTGCCGCCTGTAATTGTCGATATGAAAACACTGTTAGAAAACTTGTATGTCTGAGAAATATTGCTCTATAAATCTCTCGGAGATGAGAAGTGTTCTGAGCCCAGCAATGGGACCCTAGCAGACTGCAACTTTGTACGATAGATGACGATATAACTGTCTCTTGCTTATACCACATGTGACATACATGTGAGACAGGAAGCAACATCAAAGTTGCAATACATCTAGTCCTGCCTATTCTCTGTGTTTTTAGTGCTGAAAGTTGGCTTTTACAGGTTCCATCAAAAATACCGCGAGCTATACAAAAGGGTGACTGATAATGGACCCGTCTTGCCGAACGTCGGAATTCCAGACGGTGTTCGCAGTGTAGATGAGTTACCTAGCCGCCGTTAATATTCCAGTACCTGGTTGACCGAGCTTTGCTCGCTATTTTTCGCTCGGTTTTTTTTAATTCGTTTGTTTTGGAAATTATATTTAGATACAAATTACATATTGATGAAATACGAATAATATTTTTTGATCTTAGCGACATAATGGAAAAAACTGAACTGGTTATTTGAATAAAAAATCATGAGTGCAATTAGTTTAATTTAAATTTTCGTGTTTTTAAAAAATACTAAAAAAAGGGCTCGAAATAATAGATTTTCTCAAAAAGAAAGGAACTTGAAAAAAAAAGAAAAAAGTTGGTCTGAAGATAGGACTCGAACCAGGGTATTAAGATTTTGTGACCGCCCTTTATACCAATTAAGCTATTTATAATCATAAATAAACTGTCAAAATTTACCTTCTTATTCTAACGATATTGTAGCAGTTTTTTATTGCCTAAAAACACGGATAAAACGACATTTTCTAAAAATGAATCCCAGCTAGATCGATTTATTGCCCCCATAACTCCCTGGACACTAAATTTTATGAAAATCGTTGGAGCCGTTTCCGAGATTCCGATTATATATTTATATATATACAAGAATTGCTCGTTTAAAGGTATAGGATACAATGAGAGAGTTCCGTATTCAGCACCGGAACACCTACTGGATGATGACGAAATATATTTTTTATAGGAGAGGGGCAAACGAGCATACGGCTCACCTGATGGTAAATGATTACCGCCGCCCATGAACAACTGCAACACCAGCGGAATTGCAGATGTGTTGCCGGCCTTTTAAAAAGGAGTAGGCTCTTTTCTTGAAGGTTCCTAAGTCGTACCGGTCCGGTGTGAGGAACAAAACTCCTTTTAAATCGTACGGTGATGGACCGCCAGTCATCCAGATGGTACGGATGGTATCGCGAGTTTTGTCGCGATGGGCGATGGTGAAATCGTGCGTAAATAATGCTACGCGCTCCAGTCGACACAACTAGCGCCATCTAGTGTCAGGAACGAGAGCGAGGGGAGCGTTGCAGTTTATGACATCGCAGATCTTTCGACCGACAGCGCCACCCGAAGAACTAAGTTTCTAGAGAATCTATACTCGAGCTCTCGGTACCTTGCGCGTGTTTACTTGAACATTCCGGATATTTTGCTAATTTAAATAAATAGGTGGCGCAAGATGCGATCGAGACAGAGTTGAACTCGGCGACAAAGCGAAGCTTCGGAGCGGAATTAAGTGAATTAGTGTGTTTAATTATTAGTGTTTTTAACTTTAATTTGTATAAAGTAAATTAAAGTGTTAATTTAGGTAATTCTATCGGCAATTTTTAATGTCACGAACCTCAAGCTCGTAACAATTGGTGTCAGAAGTGGGATAAAATAATGCCGATTTTACCTAAGGAGGAAACGGAGGGTGTCCGTACCCGAAGTCAACGCCAGCAGGAGACGGACCAGAGGAGATTTGGTGGTGCAACGCCGCAGATGTCTGAGGGCCAGCCGCCGGCCACGGAAGCCGGTCCGTCAGCAGCTTCTACGTCTGTAGCACCTGACTTAGGTGCCCTGATGGTGATGCTGCAGGAACAGGCTCGCCGACAGGAGGAACAGGCCCGTTGGTTGAAAGAGCAGCAGGAGGAACAGGCTCGCCGACAGGAGGAACAGGCTCGCCAGCAGACGGAACAGGCAGGCCGATTGGAAGAGCAGCTGCGGGGCGGACAGGAGGAACAAGCCCGCCGACAGGAAGACCAGGCCCGTCGGTTGGAGGAGCAGATGCTCCTCATGAAGGACCTTCACGCTACCTTCGGGAAGGAGATAAAGGAGGTGAAGGATAGGGTTGCTCTGCATGACAACCGCCTGTCGGAAGCTGAAACCCAAATCGCGAAAGCTGAAACCCGAATTGACCAAGTAAACCATCGGGTTGACAACGTAATGGCGGACATGAAGAAATCACTCGACGAACTCAAACTTGGAGATGGAGCTACAGCTCCCGTAGTAGCTACAACACCTTCGCTACGTGGGTTCAAGGTGCCACCGTTCGACGGTACCTCTTCCTGGTCAGCCTACAAAATCCAGTTCGAGGCCGTCATGGAGGCAAACGGCTGGAATAAAAGCCAGGCCATGACTGCACTCACCTTAGGCCTGCGCGACCAAGCCTTAACTGTGTTGGAAGCTCTCGGTAAGAAAGTGACCTACGAGCAGCTTCTTGAGGCCTTGGAAGCGAGATATGGCGACGCTCATCTGGAACACGTGTTTCGCGCGCAGCTTAAAGATCTCGTGCAGCGCAGCAACGAGAACCTGCAGCAGTGGGCCCTTGAGGTGGAGAAGATGGTTCGAAAAGCATACCAGTCTGTTCCTGCGCTCATTGAAGGGAACCTGGTGCAGACATTTATCGACGGCATCCGCGACCTGGAAGTCAGAACTGCTGTGAGGCTCGGGCACCACGAGACGCTTAAGGACGCCTTGGCCCATGCACTGGAAGTGGAAGCCGTGCGGCAGGATCATCGTTCCCATCGCGTCAGGGAGGTTGCAGCAGTACAGTTCGCGACCGCAACAAAGGATACAGCCCAAGGTGCTATGGCTATGGGGAAAAGGGCCATCTTCGATCCAGCTGCCCTAAGCGAACCGTGGAAAGGAGAGTTGATCGATCTCGAGAGGGTAGTGCAGCTAACGGCACTGCCTGGCGGCGACAGGATCATCGTTCACCTCACGCTAGGGAGGTTACAGCAGTTACGGTTCACGACCACAATAAAAGATACAGCCCTAGGTGCTATGGCTGTGGGGAAAAGGGCCATCTTCGATCCAGCTGCCCTAAGCGAACCGTGGAAAGGAGAGTTGATCGATCTCGAGAGGGTAGTGCAGCTAACGGCACTGCCTGGCGGCGACAGGATCATCGTTCACCTCACGCTAGGGAGGTTACAGCAGTTACGGTTCACGACCACAATAAAAGATACAGCCCTAGGTGCTATGGCTGTGGGGAAAGGGGCCATCTTCGGTCCAGCTGCCCTAAGCACACCCTAGGAAGGGAAGGTGAGCGGTCTCAGAAAGGAAGTGCGGCTAACAGCACCGCCCAGCAGCAACAGGAATACGACTTTACTATCAGACACTGCAGCGGGAAATCTCACGGCAACGCAGATGCATTGTCAAGAAGACCTTTTCCTGAAGATTGCAACCATTGTGGTAGGCAAGAGAGTAAGGAAGTGGTATCCGTGAGGATGCTCAGGACAGACTACCTCAGCAACGGGTGGAGGGACAGCCTACGACATGCACAGCAGGAAGATCCGGACATCAAGCCGATTCTGGGATGGATGAAGGCCCGTGCTACCAAGCCTAAGTGGAGGGACGTCTCAGCGATGAGTTCAACCACGAAAAGCTATTGGGCCCAATGGGACAGCTTGCTGCTTCAGGATGGAGTCCTGTGCCGTAAATGGGACAATGGTCGAGGAGACAGCTGTCGTTTACAAATGGTTGTCCCTAAAGCTAAAGTGCCGAATGTTCTACAGCTGTGCCATAATGGTCGTTCGAGAGTCCATCTGGGAGGTAAACGAACTCTACTGAAGGTCCGAGAACAGTTTTACTGGGTCCATTATCGTGACGATGTCGAGGATTGGTGTCGTACATGTACAAGTTGTGCGGCTGTGAGGGGACCTCAGGCACGGAGTAGAGGAGCGTCGAAATTGTACAATGTTGGTGCACCACGGGATAGGACATCCCTTGACATTGCGGAGCCGTTACAGAAAGGCGTAAGAGGGACTCCTAAGATCGTCCAAGTGGATCGCTTGGCGCGTTATCATGGGACCTATAATGCTCGGGACGAGCATGTCTTAGGAGGGGGCAGTGCTACGCGCTCCAGTCGACACAACTAGCGCCATCTAGTGTCAGGAACGAGAGCGAGGGGAGCGTTGCAGTTTATGACATCACAGATCTTTCGACCGACAGCGCCACCCGAAGAACTAAGTTTCTAGAGAATCTATACTCGAGCTCTCGGTACCTTGCGCGTGTTTACTTGAACATTCCGGATATTTTGCTAATTTAAATAAATAGGTGGCGCAAGATGCGATCGAGACAGAGTTGAACTCGGCGACAAAGCGAAGCTTCGGAGCGGAATTAAGTGAATTAGTGTGTTTAATTATTAGTGTTTTTAACTTTAATTTGTATAAAGTAAATTAAAGTGTTAATTTAGGTAATTCTATCGGCAATTTTTATTGTCACGAACCTCAAGCTCGTAACAATAATCTGATTTTAACTTTCTAAAGATTGTGCGCAGGAATTGCATGGCTAGGAATTAAGTCTTTACGTTCCATCATTGGACCGCCAGATGCTCGGCTGGTCACAAGCACTTTGTTGTGGACACACCGTGTATTCGAACCAAACGGTTTGCTTCGTCGTTCGAATGCGTACAGCACAGGCGTAGAATAATTTGCTAGCATCCATCTTTCCAACTGATTATAATAAGATTAAAGTGCATAAGCTTATGTTAAGCTAAGTCAGTGGGTTTTACTATCTGCTGCTGTATGATCACCTACCATCAGGCGGAATAAAAATCAAGTAGGTACTGGCTTATAATATTTAAAGAAAATATATTTTAAAACAGTTTAGTAGCCTTGTAGGCGTGCCACAAAGCCATGTAGTTGTTGCCTTTAGTAACAATTTTTGCACGTAGTAGAGTCATGCTGCAGCTACATTAGTAGTATAGTTGTAGCACGAATGGGTCGGCCCGACCGGGAAAGACCACACTCTCACAATACCAGCGTAAATTAGCAGTTTTACGTCTCTGTGTATCGTATGGTGAGTGTAGAGATCCGGAGACCCTTTTTACTGGAAACGAGGCATTCCATCTCAGTCCTCACAGGTGACAACGCGTCTGTATTTTGATTCGTAATACTGTGTGCTCATTTGTCACCATTATCTTATAAAAAACATACGTCAATCCGATCATAACATCACTTCTTATGTGGAAGCACTTACCTATGTATAATAGGCCCCATGAAAGTATCAAAGTTCTCTTCCTCAACCTCAGTAGCTGACCTCAGATACGTAAAATTCAACTCCTGCTCGTTTAATTTTAGAACCCATAACGGATCGTCCCATATTTCTACATGTTTTTCATGCGTTCGGCTGGCTTGGTGTACGTCTTCCAAAATTACAATCTCATTATTTTGGTCTAAGTTTTGATTGACAGGATACCGAAGAACCTTTGCCGAGGAGGCAATTATTTTGCAGATTATGAGGGATAATAAAAACATGTCTACGCGCACTGAAGTCCTAATTGGTTATTACTGGTCGTTCTTTTCGATACTATACACATGTGCAAACAATCAAGTGTTTAAATTGTTGCCATTTTAGGTAAAACAAAATTGGTCTACGTCATCGCAGTCTGATTCGTTATGGAAATAGAAATTCATACTAAGTAAATTTTCTATGTAAAGTTTAACAACCGCGTAGCGTATAACGTGTATTTGCTAGACATGTCTTAAATCGTTGAGAGATTATAGGAGCCGAGTTATCCACTAAGCTTAATACGTCTTAGCCGAATTTACCTTATGTACCTAAATATTTTACTTATTTTTAATTTGGTTCCCGTAATACCTACGCTTCTTTTATCTCATTCATGAAGCAGGTTCAATATCTATCCCCCCCGAATGGGTTCCCGCCTTGTCGTGGCGAGGGGGCTTGGTAGCCATGGCTTGGTCACCCGTGATGAACAGAGAGTAAACCACATGGCTGGCCCGAGGTGAAGAGCCGACCTAAGGTGGGCACTCCAAGTGGGCTTGACGAGCCCAATTAGTATGTGCGCCAGTGAGCTGCGGCAAGAGAGGTGTCCTCTCCCCTTACCGCTGCAGCCAAGGCGGATTCGCGGAGGAAGAGGAGTGTTGGTATGGCGGTGCGCCACTCGTCCTATCCTCTGCAACTCAAACGGGGTTGCACCGTTGATGCGGTGGTGGTGGGGCAGCGGGGGGAGAAGAGTGTCAGTATTGCGAGGCGCCGCTTTCCTTACCCTTCGCAGCCGAATCTTGGTTGGCGGCCATAGATCAAATCTGCCGCTGAGGTCGGGGAGGCTAGTGCTTCTGAGTGCTCGTTTTTCCTGGCCTCATGGCATTCGCTCATCGGACACGGGAGTGTCCGTTACGCAGGTGCAGTTAGAAGCCATGGAGGAAGGCGTGCAATGTGTTCTAGTGCACCTTACCTGAGAAGAAGATGGGGGAGAAGTAGTTCTCTCACGATGAGAAGCCGCCATGGTGCAGCCGACGCTGGTGGGACCGCGGATGTGTGCGAAAGCGTTCCTGTGGTCCTGCCAATATGCGACGAAGGTGGAACACCGTGTGGTTTGTGCGAGTCCGACATAAGCCGTCCTTCACCCCGCGAGGCGGGTAGGCGTAGGCATTTCCCCATGTTAAAAAAAGGTTCAATATCTATAACCTATCGATTCCTAGATATAGTAATTGAAGTGTCTGTATGTACCGTTACTGTTACCGTTACAGAATATTAAGTCATACACAAACTTGTGTCTGAAGTCGAGTCTTTGCTGAACAAAGCCTCGGATTGGGGGCGACTAAATCTAGTCCAGTTTAACCCTCAGAAGACACAAGTTTGCGCATTAACTGTTAAAAAGAAACCCTTTGTCGTGGGAGTGCCTTGAAACTGAGGATCTCCTCAGTTTCAAGGCACTCCTCTTGTTGCCTCAGTCAGTATCGGAATCCTCAGCGTTGACATGTCGAGTGACGTGCAGTTTCGTGGTCACTTGGAAGAGAAAGCCAAATTGGCCTCTAAAAAGCTTGGTGTGCTCAGCAGAGCGGGACAGTATTTCATGCCGGCACACCGCCTGCGTCTTTACAAGGTTCGGACGCACATGGAATACCTGTTCTCATCTCAGGGCTGGGGCTCTCCAGTGCGAGCTTCTTCCACTTGACCGCATCCAGCGCAGAGCGACTCGAATCGTCGTCGACCGAGTGCTTTCCGATCGGCTCGATTCACTGGCGCTTCAAAGAGATGTTGCATCTCTTTGCATTTTCTTTCGCATATATCACGGGGAGTGCTCTGAATAATTGTTCGGATTAATCCCAGCCGCCAAATTTCGTGAAAGCACTACGCGGCAAACGTTCCGATACCATCCACACCATCTGGATGCTTGGCGGTCCACCACTGTACGTTTCACAAGGAGCTTTCTTCCGCGTACGACCTCTCTGTGGAATAGTTTACCACCGGCGATTTTTCCGGACCGATACGACCTAGGGACCTTGAAGAAAAGAGCTTACTCCTTTCTAAAGGGCCGGCAACGCACCCGCAATTCTCCTGGTGTTGCGGTTGATCATGGGCGGCGGTAGTCACTTAACATCAGGTGAGCCGTAAGCTAGTTTGCCCCCTCTTCTATAAAAAAATATAGGCCTCCCCCATAGATCGCCTCATAACGGCATCCCCGTTATGAGGCGATCCTAACTTACCTATATTGTCATAGTTGTCACGCTTGGCAAATCGGGTTGGCAACCGCATTTTCTATTTTTATTTTTAGTCGTCATAAGGAAGATGCTGCTGCCCATCTCCTGCCTGTCTCCCTCTGTCGCCTCTTACGACACCCACGGGATGATATGGGATATGGATAATATCGAAATAAATTTCGTCTAGCTCAGAGGGTAATTTATCATCATCATCAGCCCTTTACAACTCCACTACTAAACATAGGCCTCTATAGGAATGTCACAAACCACGGTCCTGAGCCACCTGCATCCGTCGACTTCCTGCACGTCCTACGAGTACCAGCATTTGTTTGTTCTTAAGACAGACTAGGCACGTTCCTAGGGACGCGGTGTTACACAAGGGCGTGTGGTAGTTTTAAACGAAAAAAAAAGTAGGTAGCTATATACTTACAGAAAATAAAAATCATACTTACTATAGTGACATGACGGTTCCGTGACGCAGCTTAGCAATGAGTTGCTGCGCCGGGGGCCGCGGGTTCCAATCCCGCACGCAACAAGTATGTGTATGGTCTACAAATAATTGTACCGGGTCTGGATGTTTGTCCTTGTGCAATTTATGTTTGTAAACTGCCTCCACGATACAGGGGAATTTCCTAGTGTTGGGGTAACGTTTAAAAAAAAAGATATGTACAGCTTCCAAAGCGCGCCCGCTTACTGGATAACTCCTGCATCGCCCTTACTCTCTCATCACGTTTTACATTCAAGACCACATTCAAAGGGTGGCCTACCTAATTATTTAGCAAATAAAACATTTTATAATTTATAATGTAGTTATTTTAAGTTGTTATAAATTATAGTATAATAGGGCCAAATTGGCGATATATTAAGGATGGGCCAAATTGAGAGTACCCTTAATCGACGAGCATGTATGCGTCGGTATATGGATGTAAAGGAGGCGAGAGAAGTGTGTCAGGATCGTGTCAAATGGAAGTTCGTAGTCTCTGCTTACCCCTCTGGGAGACAGGTGTGTTTATGTATTATGTATGTATGTAATTTACAATATATGGCCACCACTGAGGCACCAATGGGGGGCTAGCCCACGGTGCTGTGGACATTTACGCTTACCACGTTATTTGCATGCTGTTAAAACAAGAATACAAGAGCCGTGGTAGCTCAGAGCCGTGGTAGCTCAGATGGTTAACGCTCGCTGTAAATATAACAGAACGAGAGTAACCCGGGTTCGATCCCCGCCGGCACCAATGAAATCGTTAATTGCAATTTTAAATGCTGATTTACCACGTGCTCGGCGGTGAAGGAAAACATCGTGAGGAAACCTGCATGTCAGAGAAATAAGAAAAAAATATATTTCGAAGACATGTGAAGTTCGCCAACACGCATTGGGGCTGCGCAGCGGACACTTCCTTGCCCTGAAACCGTCTCAGTAATGAGGGAAAGCCTGTGCCCAGCAGTGGGATATATATAGGCTGGAACTTTTAAAACAAGAATAACCATTTTGAAAATGTTGGTCTGTCCGGGCTAACGTTCGAAATGGCTGCACCGATTGTGATGATGGGTATGTTCCGAAACGTTTCCAGTATACTGCCGAATACAAATGACGTCATCAATTGACGCCAAATTGTACTGGCGTGCCGCCGCCATTTTTATGTCGGATATCCGGCCATTTTAAAACAATTTTTAATGGTGGGTACGCTGAATGAAGCATGCCAGGATTTGTTTTTATTTATTCAAATACAAAAAACGTAGAATAATTGCTGGTATCTCCATTAGGAGGATATAATGTTTTTTGGAGCACAAAATGACAAAACACTTTTCCAATATGGCGCAAATGTACGACGTCATATACTGTCCTATGTTTTGGAACTTATCACCAGTATGGCGTCGATTCATGACGTCATTTGCATTGGACAATACACTGGGTTCTATTTTGGAACATACCCGATATTTCATGAACGTATGGAGAACAATGCCAGGAGTGATCTATGCTATATTTTACCTCATAGAGTATCTTTTTATAGCCGGAATACGAAAACCATGTAGCGTTTTTTTTTTGTGTAATCGCGGATTCATCGCGTTAAATTTAACTACTTGAGTATTTTACTTTTTTTAATACCTTTATTTCTATAATTATTTTGTCTAGCGCACTTACTTTCGGTTGTGCTTTTGAATATCATTTTTCAGCTGAAAGTAGTCCGGGCTAACTGACATCGGAACGTCAAACACCCGAAAGGTAGTAAATTATAATAAAGTAAAATGAGTTAAATTATACCCGATAAAATTCTAAAAAATATTTTATTCAAGGAATCCAACCCGCAAACTCATGAAGTGATAGACGTTCGATGTTTGGATCGTCAATAATTTTGAAACGATTTTTTTATTAAATAGATTTTGGTTGTGCGGAAAAAGAATCGGGTACTCTCAAATATTTTCTTCAGTTAACTATTGTTCGCCAGTGTCTCCCCTTCCTGTATCCACACATTCCTGCCACACGCACTGAAGGGGGAGGGGGTCTGGAATGTGGTGCCACTTTTTCGGTCAATCAGAAGCGCACCCCGCCGAGATGGAAGTGGCCTGTCCATATAAGGACACGCACTGCCGTCGTTCGCCCTTCTTGTCGCATCGTAGTTCACTCCGCTAGTTGTTATTGCACCTCTGTGGCAGTCGGCCACAGAACCGCTAGAAGAAACCGCCTCGCATAGTGCGAGTTGTCGTCGCGCACTGCCCTCTTCCAATACACCACCAGAACAGGAGCGTCAACCGCGGCACCGGAAGGAACTCCACCCCGGTAAGTTCGTTTTTTTCCTTTCTCCTTTTCTTATTTTACTTGAGCCTTTTTGTTTTTGTTTTCCCCGTCACATTTTCTCTCCTACCGGCTCAAGTGAACTTCCACCCTGACACTGGTGAAGTGGTAGATTAAGAGGAGCGAGTGCATCGTCCAAGGCTGTCGCGTGCCAGGTCAGCCATCTTGTTTTGGGGTATCAGGAAACCGCACATACAGTCCACCTAGTAACATCTCGCATAATAAGGCCGAGACCCGACCTGGGAGTCGAACTCAAGAACCCCTAGGCCCGTCGCCCAACCATTTCTGATTCTTATGAGGCGGATTAAAATCGGGGTAATTGATCCCACCAGATTCTACGCCGTGAGTGGGCCCATAAAAATATTTCATCTCTAAGGGTGGAATTATAGGGGATGAAATCTTTAATGTTACTATTAAAACAACATTCTAGTTGTTATCTTGAGCTAGTAATATTCCCAAGCCCTCAATTAGAATTATTAGTAATTAGTATTCTTACTCAAAAGGGTCAAAACACATTCCGACATAGATAGAGTAGATGTTGAAGAATTTATAGTAAGCCCCAATTTGAATGTTAAGTGAACTTGCCTTCGAAGTTTTAATACGTACTGTAGGTGTTATTTATTCTGTGCTTTTAGTTATCGGATTTTATTCCAACTATTGTAATTGTGAAATTGTATTTTAACAAAAACTTTCCCTATTAAATACACACAATGGTTAAATAATTTAAATGTTTATATAAATCACGAGATAGCGAAGTTATTGGAGTATTAATAAATAAAATAAAAACTACGTTTAAAAATCATTTTATTAAACAAATGGAATGATAAAACATATTATTATATATTATTATTATGTAGTTGCAAAAAGGTACAGTAGCGCTTTCGCAAACTGAATGATTTCCGAGCCACCGAGTTTAGATTCTCCATACACGCGGTCCACAAACGTGATTGGCACTTCTCCAATGGTATACTCCAGTTGTCTGGCCCTAAAATGTAAAATTGTTATATTTATATATAAAATTATTCTGTTAATGTCGATGTGACTGAACTCCTCCTAGATGCCTTACCGGATTGTTTAGATTCACAATAAAATTAGATGAAAAATAGCACGTGTGGTAGTGCTTTACTGCAACTACATTACCACAAATGTCGACTCTACCCAGAAACGAACACACTCTCACAGAATACCACTTTTTTTTTGCGCCCGAAGCAAATATGGGCAACCCTCCGGAAAACGGGGGAGGGAGGTGGGGAATGCTCATAGCATACCACGCAGCCGGCTGCGTGGTTATGTGGAGACTTTTACCCACTAAACCCCACCTTTTAGGGACTGGCTTAACTGTCTAACTAGAGATCTCTAAGCCGTATACGAACGCGACCCTCCTTGGCAGAAAGGGGGGCGCAGCATACCACCATGAAATAGCTTAATACTGATGTGTTCGTATGGTGAGTGTAGAAATCTGGGGATTCTTTTTACTGGAAATTAACCATTTCAGGGGTGACATTAGTACAGTTCTTCACAAGTTCTCTTCTTAACATAGCACACCAACAAAGAATGCCTGCCACAAAGCACGATCCTGAGCCATGAGATCCTCACGCCATCTAGTGAGGGCCAATGGTCCAAGATATCAAACGAAAATACCTGCGCAGTCTTTTGCATTTTTTTTAATATAATATGGTCGCAAACAAGCACACAGTCCACCGTATGGTAAGTGGATGCTGTGGCCTATAAACTTATTTTTCTTAACTTTAATTAGGAATCCAAATCTTGATCCAGATGCCTTGTCACTCTTGAGGACTATTTTCTCTATTCTCGCCATAAAAAACACAGCATCATTAGGCTGCAATTTTAGGCTTTTAGTAAAGTGCGATTCTTCCCCGGTTAAGTCGACCTTTCTAATTGTAACCGTATAGATGCAGCATGGCTCTACCACGTTAAAAAAATTGAAATGCTACGTTTGGAGAAAAATTAAATTTTAACAATCAAAATTTTACTTTCTCGCATTGAAGGATAATATATTTCCTTACCTTATTATCATTTCCATTTGGAAAACATAGCCTTTGGATACACAGCAGTCTATCAGCTTCAGCAATACATCTTTCTTGTATAATCTGAAATTTAAAATGTATTTTAGCTTTGAATTTTAAGTCTTCTTTTTTGTCTTCTAATTTAACAAGCTGGCTTAGCGGACAGTTTCTGCCCTTTACTGTAGGTGGCGCGATGTTTTCACTCACACTGTTATACTGTTAAGGGTAAATAATTATAAAATTTATTAATAACTCGACCACAGTGCCACTTATCGGGCTAAAGCTTTGTGGTGTTTTAGCACTAAATTACCATATCTTGTGAATGTCATTTTGATCCATAAACAAAGATGACCGAAACCCGACTACATGGCCACCTATCAGATCCTAGCACAGCTATGAACCATCGTCTGGATAAAACAAACACGTTGTTTACAGTCACAAGTTCACTGTTGATCACTGTTGAAAATAGGCCTCCTCCAAGGAATGCCATAAAGCACGGTCCTAAGTTAACTGCACCCACCAACTTCCTGCATCTTATGACAAATATAAGGAAAAGATTACTCCAAACATTTCTTATATTAAGTTAGTTAAGTTGTAAGAAGTATTTGCCTTAACAGTCACACTTGGTAAGATTGGTTGTGACCAGATGTTTCTCATTTTTGACGTTGTTTCCCATCACCTCTCTGGGAACTTTATCTTTATACATTTCCCATAATCATACTAATTAACAACCATGTAGTGATGGTGTAAGAATACCCACTAACCAGTATCATCCCGTGGGTGTTGTAAGAGACAGCAGAGGGACACTGCACCAGGAGATGGACAGCAGCATCCTCCTGGTATAAAAACTGCAATTACCAACTCGCTTGCCAAGTGTGGCAGCTATGGCAAACTTTTCTTATGAGGCAACCTATGGAGGAGGGCCTATGTTACGTGTACGTATTATACATGGTAGAGCCATGCTGCAGTTATATTAGTAGTATAGTTGTAGCACGAATGGGTCGGCTCGACCGGGGAAGGACCATGCTCTCACAGAATACCAGCGTGAAATAGTAGCTTAATGCTGCTATGTTTCGTATGGTGAGTGTAGAGAACCGGATACCCTTTTTACTGGAATCAAGGCATTCCATCTTAGTCCTCACGGGTGACAACCCATCTGCATTTTGATTCGTAATCGAGGATAGATGCAGATATCTATGGGCCACAGCAACCACTTACCATCATATGGACTGTGTGCTTGTTTGCCACCCAATCCTATAAAAAAAACGTAGTAGAACTTATAGGCTGTAATGAATAGGGGTGAGCCGAATATGGATTTCACCGAATACGAATATTCGGCAGAATATTCGGTAAAACTTTTACCGAACCGAATATTTGGCTGAACATTATTCGGCATGATTACCTCGGTACCTGACCAATTTATGTCGAAACTTGTTACCGTAAAACGCGTGGGATTAGCGCCGGATCCTTCCCCTCGCTCCCCTGCCACACCTGACATGTTATTGTATCGTCTAATACTGAGCAAATTGTCGGCACATGTCTATGTTTTAACTATTTTTGTGATAAAAAAAGTATTTCGTTGTGTTATTCTTAGCGAAAATCGATAATTATACGAAACTAACGACTGTAATGTAATGTTTCTTTGTTTGATTTCAAACAAAATTTTATAAAGCTTTATTAAATCTACAGTGCCTCAAAAACATAACGCTATACAAGTACATTTAACCCATAAATAAATATACTTTCAACAGTAAAATTATGAAAAAAGATTACTCAATTTGTACATTTCCATACAGTGAATAATTTGAGTACCACTTTAACGAATATTCGGTGATTTAGCCGAATATTTGGCCGAATACGAATATTCGATAAAGCTGCCGAAAATGCTGAATATCGAATATAAAACGAATATTTGGCCCATCTCTAGTAATGAATACTACCTAAAACAACCATGTAACAACATATGGTCCACGATTATCTTAATATGCAGCCAGCATACCGCAGAACTAATTCCAAACCTCTATTTAAATCATTATTTAAAACGATAAAATATGCGACAATAAACAGAAAATATAACAATCCGACAATGGCTCCGTGGCTTAACAATGAGTTACAGCGTTAAGGGCTACGAGTTTGAATACTGCACAGAACAAGTATTTGTAGGGCGTAACAAGTTAATTATTATGGGTCTTGCTGTTTGTCCTTGCGCAATTTATGTATGTTAACTGCCTCCAAAATACAGGAGGAAATCCTAAAGTATGGGTAATGAATTAAAATAAAAGAAAAGAACAATATTCCGACGGCAGAAAATTCCCCACCAAAACTATTGCTTGAGTTAATATTTTAATAAAAAAAAATTTACAATATCTATTTTACCTGAAAGATCCAGTTAAATCTGAAGCTCCGGGCCTAAGCAACAGCTGTGTGATAAAGTTTGCACCCCTTGATATAAGTTTCCTCTTGAAGTCCCAACCATGAACACCACCTCCATGTTCGTATCTTGTTCCAGACACCAAGTCAAAATCATGTTGCCTTTGAAGTTCTATAAACTTTGGTATATATTTTGGCTGAAAATATTTCAAACCAGTAAAAATTTGGACTTTTGCTTCAATAAAAAGTAACTAAATAAATGACTAGATAAATAATATTATAAAGAAGCACACATCTTCTCGTCAGGTATACCTCAAAACTTGGAAAACGAGATTGTACAATCAGTGTGTATTGTGAGTGATAACCTATGGATCTGAGACGTGGTCCTTTACTGCTTGCCGTATGAGGAAGCTGAATGTCACTCAGCAAACTATGGAGAGGGTTATGTTTGAGGTTTCTCTATGTGGTAAGCTTAGAAATGAGGATGTCTGCAGTAAAATCAGAGTAACCAACATAGCCCAACAGATTAGTAAGGTCAAGTGGCAATGGGCCAGCCATATAGCTTGAAGAACTAACAACCGATGGGAAAGAATGGTTTTCTTGTGGCAGACTTGTACTGGTAGGCAAAGTGTAGGGCTGCCCCCCTGGTAAGACATGCAAGAAGTCGATGGATGTATGTAGCTCAGGGAGCCCTATATTAAACAGTGGACTTGTTAAGAGCTGTAATGATGATGATAAAGTAGTTAGCCCCTTATTTTATATTACCATTACAGCCTATCCTAAGTTGCCTCATAGGGGATTTATTTGCCATAGTTGCCATGTTTGGCATGCCGATTTGGCAACCTTTTTACTGGAATCGAGGCATTCCATCATAGTCCTCAGGGGTGACAACGCATTTGCATTTTGATTCTTAATAGAGGATAAATGTGGATGTCTATGGGCCACAGCATCTACTTACCACCAGGTGGACTCTGTGCTCACTTGTCACACAATGCTATAAAAAAACTGCACCTTTTTGTTGTTAAAACAGCTGTTTTAGTGAAGTACAAGGGGCACACTGAAATGATCGGGAATAAGAAAAACCACATGCCCGGTATAGCTAAATTGTATTTTATTGTTTTTCGAAGCATTCTCTGTTCAACTTAATGAACTTTTCCATTCGTGCAAACCAATCATTAAAACAGTAATTCCAGTTGGAAGTTGATGTTGACAAAATGGCTGATTTGTACGCTTCCACTTCGGGGTCTTCAAACCGTTGTCCATGTAATAAATCTTTCATTCTAGGGAATGTAAAGAAATCGTTTGGCTCAGGTCAGGACTGTACGGAGGATGGCTCATCAGCTCAACGTTTTCCTGCTTCAAAAATCATTTGTCTTCCTTGCCGTATGGGACCTCGCATTATCGTGATGTAAGATGATGCGACGTTTCGGGTTATTTTTTCGAAGTTCGGTTATCATTTCTGGTAAATAAACCGTGATATACCACTCAGCGGTAACCATTCTGCATTCCTGTAAAGGAATTGTAGCAAAATGCTCCTTTTTCGAGAAAAACGTTGCAACCATTTTCTTTAGACACCCTGCGGGAGCGTACCACTTTCGTTGGTTTGACCTCGTCTTCGAAAACCAAAACTGCTGACTGATGTTTTTTTTTCTTTCAGGTTCGTATGAATAAATCCATGATTCGTCACCTGAGATTATATTATAAATTTGATTTCTCTCCGTTGAAGCCCTGCAGAGTATTCCGGCACCAATCTACACGAGCCGCCTTTTGCTCTTCAGACAAATAGTGGGGAACCCAGTGGGAAACTAGCTTTCTTACACACAGCTCATTATGTAATATCGACTGAATTGCAGTCATTTCGATACTGATAACAGCTCGAATCTGCTCTTATGTCACATGACGGTCATCTAATATAATAGTTCGCACAGCTGCGATGTTTTTAGGCATGATCGCTGTTCTTGGCCAACCTGCAGAAGAAACAGTGCTGCGCGACATACGACCGCGTCGGAACTCGGCATACCAGCGGTATATTGTCGTTTGACTCTGTGCTCCAACATCATAAATCGAAACAAGTTCGCTGAGACATTTATCTTAAGATAAGCCGCGACGAAAATTGTGATAAATTATGGCATGGAAATGTTCACACGTGAGCTTTATTTCTGCTAACGACGTGTCAACTTTAAACTAACATAGGTTTTGGTTTTAAACATTTTTTAAATTGTTTGAATGTCATTAAGATTCTAAGAGGCCAGTATTGAAATTCTACAAAAGGTTTTATTGTAACTCAATCCGAAATATTCTATTCCCGATCATTTCAGTGTGCCTCTCGTAGCTGCTGCCCATGGTTCAGTTTCACTCTGTCCCCTCTTATGACACCCCCTGTGGGTGTTGTATGATGTAGGGTACTTAATGGATATTCTTATACAGCCACTACACATTATTTAATATTATTTGTGTGATAAACAAGATAACAATTTACTAAAGTTAGGTGATTCCTGGAGATGATAGACACTTGAATCAAAGGGGAATGCCCACTCTTCATAGACACTTCGGCCATGAGTGCCCACATATAAAAGCATATAGATATGATAATATGTAATTAAAACAATGAAATGGTAAAGGAATTGCTTTAAAAAAAGTCGGGGTTTTGAAAATATTTGAAGTTTTTATTTTCACAAATGCAGTTTTTTTAACAACTATTTTTATCGCGTTTTATTTCTTTGATTTTTAATTCCAGACGTTTCGGGTGCTTTCCAGCACCCATGGTTACGGTAGACTGAGATGACCGACGTCCCAATGTCAGTGTTAACCCGGAGTACCTTAAACTCAAATATAAATAAAATATTTATCAAGTTAAATGTTACTGCACAAGGACGGATTTAATGCCCTATATTATTTAATAATTAAGGCCTGACAGACTACCAGCAGTCCAAAAACAATGAAAAATCAACTGTCTCCTTTCTTGGTAGTTGATAAAACTGGTCAATCTCATAAATAAGCTAGTATGTTTGTCAGATATAGCTAGGGCAGATGTGAAAAAATAAAACAAGTTCTTGAGTTGATATACAATCAGTGTAAAAACATGTATAATTATCAGATATATGGATCACATTTAATAAATTGAAAAATGTTAAACACTTACCTCACGTAGCGCAAATAATTCCTCACGTGGAAAATCGAACTCAAACAATGTGTGTGATCTTATTCTCATAAGTGTCAGTGCCACAGCTGATGTATACATGTTCAAGACGAACTATTGGTGCATTTTGCGAGTGCCACACTACACGTTCACTGTACTCGAAACTTGTACCTAATAAAGAAGCTACAATTATTATATTGATATTATTCAAGTAAACTCAGTTATAAAGCATTTCTTAGAGGAAGACATGCCACATCGTGATATGTACCAACTATTTACCTGCTGTGTTCGAACCAATTGTTGAGAGATCAACAATTGCATTTTCCAACAAAATAAAATAACACCCAATTGAATTCTTGTGACATAACAGTGACAGCTGCCTACATGTCAGATTCGATGTTGCCACTTAACTGTCATAAAATCTATGAAATGATATCGATTTTTATTCGATTAATAATATCATAAAAAGAATAATCTTTGACGCGTTTTAAGTTCTGCACGCTTTTTAAAATATAATTTCCTTTATTTATTGAAACTCTATTTCAAATGTATTTTTAAGAACAGTTAGCTTGTGCTGTATTGTTTTGTTATGCTTTAGAGAATTCGTGGTAAATCAGCTGGAAATTAACTTCTTGAATTATCATAACATGATTCCATTTTAAATGTTATGTTAAAAACAGATAAGAATAACAGTTAACTTGTGCAGTAGCGTTTTGTTATACTCTAAAGAATTCTTGGTAAATCAGCTAGTAATTCGCTTGTTTAATTATCATAACTATAAATGTGAAGGTTGTCAATGAATTCAACCGAGCCTATAACAATGGTTGTTTTAGTTTTTAACGGTTGACTGCCGCTTTTGATGACTTGAAATGGATAAAAACCTATTTTGCGCAATAAGTTTTTTCTCTTTGGTAATGAATAAACAACAGAAACCCCCATAATGTATTATAGTCCTCTTTTTTAGATACAAGTAGCACATTTTAAAGAACCGCAAAAACAACTTTGTTATTTATACAAACACTATGAAAAACAAAATAATTTGTTGCTGGCGATAATGATAGTGGTATTTTGACTCGATTTAAAATATATGCTTGTTACTACTGAACTCTTCATGGGCCTGCGAGTCCGACTCGCACTGAACCACTTTTTTTCAACATTTAGTTTTATTCTAATAAATAGTGTTTTCGTTTAAGCGGAGCTCTTTTACTTTAGATTTATTACCTCTTTATCTATAATAATCAATCTGAGTAAGTAAAGTGTGTAAATACGATTCTTAAATTGTAAAAATAATAATTGAATTTGAACATCTTAGGTAGGTATTTAGTTTTATTTATTTAGAAAATATTAATCTCACAATCATTTATTGTAATAATATAATTTATCACACAGCTAACGCCCTCATTAGCAATGTAATGGTGAAAGAATTTTCAAAATCGGTCTAGTAATTTTTGAGATTAGCCAAAAAACGTATTCATTGAAAGTAGCGCCCTCTATAATAAAATTAACCCTATATTGGATATCTAAAATTATACATAACAATCTAGTGGTGAAAGAATTCTCAAAGTTGGTCAAGTACTTTACGAGTTTAGCGAATAAAATATTCCTTGATAGTAGCGCCCTCAATAATAAAATGCATCCTACGTTTTAAGCACCATAGCAAAAAACGATTCAACATAGCCTAACCCGCACACATAGTAAAAACATAACCATCCTTTTTCGTCTGTAGTCGGATAAACAATTGGTTAATAACGGTTGCTTATCGACTGCTTTGGATAAATATCCATTGTCAACGGTTATTTCAAACCTATATCATAACATCGTAATAATTATCGAAAAATTATATAAGCATTGTAATAATGACACCATAAGTAATCGATCGAAAAGGGGAATCGATTTTTTTAATGATTTTTGTGATTGGCAACATTTTTTATTTTATTCACAGACTAATGAATTACGTATTTACCTAATTTTATTTTTATCTTTTCGGTACTTTTAATTTGTGCAAAAATATTCCCATTGTTTTAGGATAAATGAATACCGCGATTTATAACCATAAATAAAGATATATTTTTTTAACAAATGCACATTGTTGGGCTTTCCATGGCCTAATATGGGCATCCCCCTTTATTGCTTGAAGTTTTTTAAATAACAAATATTTAATTAAAATTTGTATGTGTATGAATAATTTAAATAATATGAAAGATCACAAGTAAATAACCTAATGAATGCAGTCTATGATCATGGATTTCATTTTCAAAAAACTTTGATTTTTACTTTTTTCTAAGTATATAAAGAGATTTTGTTGTATTTGGTAAGTACCCACAATTTTTTATATTGTTATAATTTGAATAAATATTAATTGTAGATTTCAATAGTGATTGCTTTATTATAAGGGCAGTATCAGTGCCAGAATTTCTAACAATAGACTTTTGATAGGCCAAAATGGTTATGGAAATAAATAGTGAAAACGCCAAAAAAAATTTTATTTCTTTTAAATCACATCCTATATAGTCAATTTTTTGCAAAAGCTCTATATTGCAGTAGGTATAATAGGTAGGTATAGAGCCGTGATAGCTCAGACGGTTAACGCTCGCTGTAAATAATATAACCTGGGTTCGATCCCCGCCGGTACCAATGAAATTGTTAATTGCAAGTTAAGTGCCGATTTACCACGTGCTCGGCGGTGAAGGAAAACATCGTGAGGAAACCCGCATGTCTGAGGAATAAGGAAAGAAATATTTCGAAGACATGTGAAGTTCGCCAACATGCATTGGGGCAGCGTGGCGGACACTTCTTTTTTTTAGTTTTTTATTTTAATAAAAATATTAGTATTCCTATTAATTAACATTACTACTATTCCCTTTAACCACTCCTGGTAAGCTGAAAATGCTTGTGTTAGGAGTGGTTCACGACAGTAGTCGAATGGTGGATTCGAACCCACGACCTTTTTAGTTCACGGTCCGCACCCTGCCACTAGGCTACTGTCGCTTCCAAATGCCTTTTTTGCCCTAAAACTCTCTCAGAAATGAGGGGAGGCCTGTGCCCAGCAGTGGGATGCGTATATAGGCTGTAACTTTACTTTACTTTTAATAGGTAGGTGTGTAACTAAAATAGATGATAAATAGGGGAGTAATCTATTATAATCGAAGGAAAATTTCTTACGAAAATAAAATATTATGTAACTTATTACTACTGATAATGTTATTCGTAACGTCTTGTACAGAAGGAAGCAGAGGTTAACCCTCTTTCAATATTTAATGTTTAGTTTTTAGAATATGAATTCTATTTAGCCATAATGTTAAAAACTTAATCTTACTCGTCAATACTCTTGTATAGTTGCAATTTTGTCATATTACTGTAAAATTAGTCATATCTGACAAGCTAAGCCTGTGTTTTTCAGTGTATTCTGATCCATATATTTATATACCTCCAATTATGCAGAAAAATATAACTTACATGGTGGCTTAAATCAGCATCCATGATAATGATAAAGTTGCCGGTTGCATGTCGTATTCCATGTATATAAGCTGTCCCTAATCCTAGCTTCTTTTCTCTTGGCCTAAGTACAATTTTGCTTGAACCATAAAGTTTTTGTAACTGTTTTGCAACCTCCAAAGTACCATCTGGACTTCCATCGTCAATAATAATAACTTCATAGTCATATCCACTGCAATATGAATTATTAATTGATAAAGGCTTATTTTATAGAAGTTTAGGCATAGTTATTTTAAAAATTAGATCACCTATTATCTAAATATTTCATAATAAGCCATATTATAATAGGTAAATTCTCCCTTTCGTTATAAGTAGGCAGTAAAATTGAATATTTATCACTTTTGGTGATTTCCGAATCCAGTGCTGTGACCGCCATGTTATCAATTATACATATATACCATAGATAAATAAATATGTAGCAAGCTAATATATACAGTAATGTAATCAGATCATACAACTTTATAATTTGTGAATCAGATATCAATGTCAGATCAGTGCTGCCAACCTCTACCAAAATTTTCCCTACAAGTTTTTTTTAAATACCCTAAGAAGTACAGGTTCTCGTAAGTATGATATAGTGACCAACTGCCCAAGTAGATCGTAACTCATTAAATAAAAAGCCTCGCCTACTACCCGTGCGGAAAAAGAAATAAAGAATGGTTTTCAAAAAGGTGTCGCCTTTATTCACCTCTCGCTCGCACACTGTTACTATTTATACTCAAATGTGCCGTTATAGACTGTGAAAAAATACGTTGCGATATGCATTTCCCGGTATGTTCTATAAATTCGGTCCATTTTGTCATTGGAATCAGTGATTGCAAATTCCCATAACCTACAAAAAAAATAGTCCGTTTTTGCTAATTTGCGAGCTGACGCGTTCTGAGAGTTTTGTTCATAATTATTGTTAATTTTGTTTGTCAATATTTATGTCATTTAGATAAAAATATTGACAAACAAAATTAATGCCCAATATGTCTTTGACAATATCGACTTTTTTATAGGAAAAGAGTAACAAGCGAGCACACAGTCCACCCGATGGTAAGTGGTTGCTGTGGCTCATAGACATCTACATCTATCCTCATTTGCGAATCGAAATGAAGATGCGTTGTCAGACTTGAGGACTAAGATAGAATGCCTCTTTTCCAGTAAAAAGGATCTCCGGTTCTCTACACTCACCATACGAAACACAGCAGCATTAAGCTGCTATTTGACGCTGGGATTCTGTGAGAAACAGAAACAGAAACTTTTTTATTCAATGTAGAATATAACAATACTTATTGAAAGTCACTTTTTTCATTTACCACCGGTTCGCAAAAAATACCTCTGTTCTGGGAAGAACCAGCAAGAAACCCAGCGGGACTTTTTTTTCCAATAATAGCTTACAATAATGTTTACAATAAACAACACAAGACAAATCAGAAATAGCTTGGTAGCGATCACCCTTCCCAGGGGTTATTATCATCCATAAATTCTTTGATATTATAATAACCCTTTTTATACAAACTTAGTTTAATAACATTTTTGAACTTCGTGTATGACAAATCTTGTATATTTTCTGGGATTTTGTTGTAAAAGCGTATACATCGCCCCAAGAATGAATTACTGACTCGGTGGAGTCGAGTAACTGGTACCACTAGCTTGTGTCTGTTCCTAGTATTTACATAACAAAACAACTTTTATTTTTGTGTACGTACATTACATTTTCATAAATGTATTGAGAGGCCAGAGTTAATATATTAATTTCCTTAAATTTTTGTCTCAGTGACTCTTTTGGTTTTAAATTATATATTGCTCTAATGGCCCTCTTCTGTAAAATAAATATAATTTCAGTGTCAGTCGCGTGTCCCCATAGCAAAATACCAAACGACATAATGCTATGGAAATAACTAAAGTAAACTATTCTAGCTGTTTCAACACTGGTAAGAGTTGTAATCTTTTTCACAGCATATGCTGCAGAACTAAGTCTGCTAGCTAGTTTTGATATATGGGGGAGCCATTAAAGCTTTGCGTCCAGTGTGATTCCAAGAAAAATGGTGGTATCAACAAGACTCATTTGCCCCCCATTTAAAATTACATTAGTATTGACATGTTTAACATTAGGAGTTACGAATTTCATACATACATACATTTAGTTCCATTCGAATGCAAATTATTAACATTAAACCAATTGATTAACTTAGCTATAGCATTATTTACTTCGTAGTAATTTAATAACTGTCGTTTTAATTTGAAAATTAATGAAGTATCATCAGCAAATAATACTATATCATGGTTATATAGTAACGTAAGTCATTAATATATACTAGAAATAGAAAAGGGCCGAGAATTGAGCCCTGAGGCACACCCATTTGTACAATCGACCCGGAAGAACTCATACTATTAATGACAACTTTTTGCGTTCTGTCACTTAAATATGAAATAATTAATTTAAGAGCATCCCTTCTTACACCGTAGTGTTGAAGTTTCCTGATTAATGTTTCATGGTGAACATAATCGAAGGCTTTGGATATGTCACGGAATACACCCAAAGCATACTGTGAATTCTCTCATGCATCAAAATACATATTTAAACAGCTCAACACCAGCATCAGTTGTCGAGCGACCCCTTGTGAAACCAAATTGATTTTTATGAAGTAAATTATTTACATTAAAAAAATTTAACATTTGATCAAGAATAATTTTTTCAAAAATTTTACTAAGTGTTGGCAGTACAGAAATAGGTCTAAAATTAGCGGGGTCCAATGTACTACCGGATTTAAATAAAGGTATTACTTTACTATGCTTCATGAAATCAGGAAACACACCAGATTCAATACTAGTATTAAAAATAATAGATAGTTGAGGTGCGATCGCATCTATTACGATACACAGATCGGCGGTTCCCTTAATATCAATAGTCTTAAAATATTTTACAATATCTTTTGATGACACTTTATGAAATGTAAAATTCTTTGTACACACATTCACATTTTGTTTAAGTAATGATTCGGCGACGGCAAGAGAAGAATTCAGTGACTTAGTGGTTAAGATCGGAATATCACTAAAATGTTACTCAAAAACCATTGCAACGTCCTGATCTGATTTAGTTAATTTATTGTTAAAACTTAACTGGTAGTTTGAATTGCGAGAGTTGACCTTACCAGTTTCACTATTAATTATACTCCATGTCATTTTAATTTTATTAGAAGCAGTCTTTATTTTGTTGCTCAAATACAATGACTTGGCTAGGGAGCACGCTCTTTTAAATATTTTGGAATATTTTTTTACATATTCCCTAAATTTGACGCTAGGATTATATGACCTTTCATTGTAAAGTTCATATAACCTTTGTCTACTCTTATGGACTCCTACTGTCGCCCATTCATTAATTATTTTGCGATTGTTCAAGGAGAATGTTTTAGAAGTAAAAGTATTATTAAATTCATTACAAATAAGCTTAAATAATGTTCCATACAAAAAATTTGGATTATTTTGGTATGAAAGTAATGGAAGTTTTTTTACTATGTTACTTCTAAGCTTCTCCAAGCGATGTGCATTTACTGGAACAAACACTACTTTTTTATCTATTTGCTTTTTGTGAACATAAGGTAATGAAACTAATTGTCAACAGTGATCAGAGCTCAATTTTTGAATTATACATTTATTGAACGGCTTAACATTTGTAAATATGTTATCTATGCATGTTGCACTGGATTCAGCAATACGTGTTGGCTCCAAAAATAAATTTAAAAGACCATGAGATTTAAACAATGATCTAAATTTAATATTGGTGGAGGAAGCTTCTATGAGATTGATATAAAAGTCTCCACATATTACAACAGATTTATTCTGTTTATTAAGCTTAGCGAAAACTTCCTCCATATTTTTTTCGAAAGTATCATATAAAGAACATGGGAGTCTGAAACGCTTACAACAATGAGGTGCTCAAACTCAATACATGCCATTTCTACAGAGAGATTTCTTCAGAGAGCGTGTTCCTACCCCGGCCGAGCCGAGACATTCGCGCTACAACTATACAATTAATATAGCTGCAGCATGGCTCTACCACAAAACTCGACTCTGCGACACGCTACGCTCACTGCAAACGGTTTTCATGGTTACGTCGAGCACATAACTATGCGCATGCTATGCACTGCAGGCTTTACCACTTCTTTGGGGTAAAATTGTTGCACTTTTATTTCTAAAACAGTTATTATTTCAGAAGTTTGTTTTATACACGATTTACAGTCTTATTTACACAATAATACCACACAAATAGAATATGAAAAGATTTTTAGGATTCGTTTTACTTAACATTGATTATATATATATAACAATGCGAAGCTATTTTTAAATCAAACTAACATGTTCGACCGAGATGTTAAAGATGAATGAGGTGAAATATTTGAGTTTTCATATCGGGGGGAAGACAAAACGTTAGAAAATGGATAAAATGCGTAGGTTAGTGCTTCTTTCTGAAATATTAGTTATATGTTGAGTTTATCAATTAGATAAGAAATAAATAAACCTGTAATTCCCCTGGTGTTGCAGTTGTTCACCATCATGTGAGCCGCATGCTCGTTTGCTCTCCCCTTCTATTACAAAAACAAAGTGCTGATATTCTTAAAAAAAAGGAAAAACAAGAAGTTAGAGAAGTATACAAACTGAAAGAATAACGCACTGGAGTATTGTTTTGTGTATATACAAATACTAGAAACCAAAATAATTATAATTAAATCGTAACTTTTCAATGATGCTGATACTGTGCGCGTAACAAATAACTTCACTTAAGTCCAAACTCCCAACTGATGACATTTGGTGAGCGTGAGCTTATTAGCTATCCCTGGTAAATTGTAACAACAACAACGCTTTAGTCCGAAGTTTTGGGTGGGATCTTGAGCACTGCCAGATTGCTGCTCCAGTTTTATCGCGTATATAATAGTTTGAAAAAGATTTTGATACGTAAATTAAATCGATTTTGTGTATGTAAACTATTAGTTCAAACGATTTAACAAGTATTCGATGGTAACAGAAATCTTAGGTTTTTTATCCACTTAGAGGTCTTGAGATAATATCGTCATCAACTGTCCGCTGGGTTAAGCTAGCATTGAAATCTCCCATAGGTTTTGTAATGTGATACATTTAGCATATTGTAAAGATGGTTCCCCGACATAACAGCCCCGGACAGAATAGCCCCGACAAAACAGCCCCGACAAAACAGCTCACCGACAAAACAGCCCCCGTCAAAACAGCCCCCGACAAAACAGCCCCCGACAAAACAGACAAACAACAAACAGACAAAACATAAAAGTATAATAATAAATAAATAATTATTAATTATATTTTGTCCAAGAGGGCGACGTAATCACTGCTTTTGAGGAGCTAACCGAAAGCTGTCCACGAGAAATTGATGCAGTCATCGATTAATGGGAAGATACTTATATAGGACGGCAAAGGAGAGCAGATCCAAAATTTCCAATTCATGTATGGAATGTTCATGATAGAGTGCACCAGGGCTTTCCGCGTACAAGCAACTCTGTAGAAGGATGGCATCATGTTTTCCAACACACCGTTGACTGTCACCATCCATGTATTATCAAATTAATAGACCATTTCAGGAAGGAACAAGACCGGGTAGAAATAGAGTTGGAACGTTTTCGAGCCGGCTTCAGAAATCGCGAAGCTTCCAAAAAGAAGTATGTGCAACTTAATCTTTGATTGGAAACTCTTATGGGAAATTATAACAACGACGACTTTTTACCGTATCTCCGTGGAATTTCCAACAATCTGACATTATAAATTGATATATTATTATATAACTTCATTTATTTTTATTTTATAATAATTATTAATAATTGTAACCTTTGTAATTAATAACCTTTGACGAATATATTTTGTAGAATTTTGTTTGTAAATATACATTATAATGTAATTTTATACCTACATTTATTTTTGTTTTTATTTCATGTGTAGACGATGCAATAGTTTTGTTGAAAACAAAAAATACATAAAATAAACCAAAAAAGTCACGTAAAGTATTAACATTCGTTTTACACCACTTACAATTTTTTCAATAATTTCTTGCTAAAACTCACAATAGAAAAGTTTCCCATATATCGCCAACTGAAGTAGATACACGGTATAAGTATAGTTATAAATTCTATAGATATGTATGGTATTTATTTTGACTTGGGCTGTTTTGTCGGGGGCTGTTTTGACGGTGGCTGTTTTGTCGGTGGGCTATTTTGTCGGGGCTGTTTTGTCGGGGGCTGTTTTGTCGGGGCTGTTTTGACGGGTCACCTGTAAAGATATATTTACAAAAAATTCAAATCAGATAAGATTGTATGGTCTATGGCTTTTGCCTGCAACAATTAGTGTCAAAAATATGTCAATTGTCAATTTTAGTGTTTACAATTACAATTTTAGGTATACGAAACGTTTACAAAAAATAAATATCTAAAATAAATAATTAGTATTTGTAATATAGATTAACACCATGCTACCAGACAAATTTTCTATGTTTTTATATTAATTTAATTTTATGGCATTCATACGTTTTGACGATATGGAAGAAAAGTGAAAGTTGACACTGAATCCTTGAGATTTACCTATAGATTTTTGATAAAAATGGGCAAGACGAGCAAAGTTGTAGTATGTGGGATGAAAGGAGTTGGCAAAACTGCGGTTTTAGAACAGCTTATATATGGAAACGTTAATCTGAAGTCTTGCTTCTATCCAACTATTGAAGATATTTATGTTGCTAATATAGAAACCGACAGAGGGACAAGGGAACGTGTTTGCTTTTACGACACTGCGGGGCTGGAGCCGCCGCTAACAGGCGAGTTAAAAGGTTTTAGTTCAATGTAGTTATATTTTGCTAAACCATTCCAAAGCTTATTATTATTTTACATTACTCTATGATCTTACATTAAAATGTTGAATATATAATAAGTATTTATGTGTTTTTATACACATAGTGTTTCCATAGTTATTATTCATCAATTGAATTATAAGAATAAGGACAGGATAGTAAGCTAAAGTATCAAACTGTTCTTAGGAACTTATTTTCAATGTCACTGAAAATAAGACAAATATATTATTTGAAAGGAATACTGATGAAAAATATATATAAAATGTTGCATTTCTACAGACTATCGTCCTAATCTTTGCATAAAATCTATCATTCAAAGTGAAAGGCAACTTTAACAAAATACTAGATTAGTGCCCAGTGACATATCATGATATTACCTTAGATTTGCATTTTTATTTTTGTGTAGCATGGATCACAAACACATAATATTGACTATTGCACATTCATATGTACAAGTATGCAACTGTTTAAATTCCATGAAGCTTTTAGTATTATTATAAATTAAATATTTTATTTGTAAATTGTAATTTGTATCAAGTGAATATTTATTTTACAGGTCCACCACAATCTCCTACAATGCAGCTTACGGCCAATCAGGTGTTACAGCGACACTACCTAGGCTTTGCTGAGGGTTTTGTTATGGTTTATGATACCACAAGGCCTGAGTCACTAGATGTTCTTATGTACTTGAAAAAGGATATTGATAGGAATAAGGACAAAAAAGAGGTATGTAAAAAAAAAAAAAATTGGACTTTTTATCTACCATTTCAGATTGCACTGTAAGTGTTGCAGTTGCATATAATAAATCTAATAAAATGTAAGGCAATGGTTATTCAATGCCAGTGTTTGCCGATTTAAACTTTGGGATCATTTCTATTCCTAAAGTTGATGAATGATCTATTACTAAAGGCTTTAAAACATACCTTTGCTTATTTTTATTCATAAATGTCTGTTTATTAAAGACAGAAATTTCATCATAATAGATCATTACAAAAGATGAAAACCAGTTTGTCTGAATGACAACTGATTGAGGCCCTATTCACAATGTTGTGTCACAATGGTTCATACATAGGCTGCACTAAAAGTATCGGGAATGGAATATTTCCACCGTTCCTGTCATATTAAAATCTTTTTAATTGAAAACTCCTTGGTTTTAAAAATCAAATACCCTTTATTTATTTAAAAAAAGATTATTTAGTCGTTGAGAAAATGGAATTGACTAGAGAAAATTCAAGAGCGCAGATTTATTATGACTTTCGAAGTGGTTTAACACAAAAACAGTGTGTTGACCGGATGATTTCTGCATTTGGTGATGAAGCCCCATCCAAAACCACAATTTATCGCTGGTTTGCTGAATTTCAACATGGATGTGTCAAGCTCAATGATGATCCCCGTCAAGGTCGTTCAAAAACTGCAGTCACCCAAGAAAACGTTGATGCTGTGCGTAAGCTGATTGAGGAAGATCAACATGTGACATACCGCGAAATTCAGGCAACTTTAGACATTAGCATGAGTCAAAAACAAATAATCTTGCATGAACAATTAGGTGTAAAAAAGTTGTTTTCCCGGTGGATACCTCATTCGCTCTGTAAAGAGCAAAAAGCGGTTCGCGTTTCTTGGCGCGTCACAACTCTCCAAAGATTCCACGCAGGATCCTCAAATGCTGTATACAACATCGTATCAGGTGACGAATCCTGGATATACGCATACGAACCTGAAACAAAAAACCAGTCACGAGTTTGGGTGTTCGAAAATGAGTTAAAGCCAACAAAAATTGTTCGTTCACGGAGTATTGCAAAAAAAATGGTGGCCACGTTTGTCTCCAAAACCGGCCATGTTACGACTATTCCTCTTGAGGGACAAATAATGGTTAATGCAGAATGGTATGCTAGCATTTGTTTGCCACAGGTCGTTTCTGAACTCCATAAAGAGAACTGCAACCGCCGCATCATCCTCCATCACGACGATGCGAGTTCTCACACCGCACACAGAACAAAAGAGTTTTTAGAGCAAGAAAAGATAGAATTATTAGACCAACCGCCATACAGCCCCGACCTAAGCTCTAATGATTTCTATACTTTCCCTAAAATAAAGAATAAATTGCGTGAACAGAGATTTTCATCACCTGAAGAAGCTGTGGACGCCTACAAAACGGCCATTTTGGTGACCTCAACTTCCGAATGGAAAGGTTGCTTCAATGATTGGTTCCATCGTATGGAAAAATGTGTCAAATTTCGCGAAGAATACTTCGAAAAGCAATAAATACATTTTTAAATAGTAATGTTGTGTCACTTCCTTGATTCCCGAAATTTTCAGTGCCGCCCTCGTAGCTATGTTTATATTTCATATTTCTGGACCAAAATGACTCGTGTCACAATACTCATATATGTTGATTTAATACTAAAAACAATAATCACAAAATTGTGACCATATAAGACACTTTAAAATGTCCAACTACTAGAAAGTGCTAAATAATGTCTGCCGAGCTATACGGCTATATGCATTATAGCATCTCACAATAGCAACAGTTGTTCATGAATCGCAATGTTTCATGGGCGTCGCTTATTGCCGCAAGTACAGAGTGGGGTATGAGCCGTACTAGGCTCGCAGCTGTTGTCAAGCACGAGGCTGAGCCGATGTGGCGACTTTTTTATTTTCCGTCAGCAAAAATAATTAGTAGGTTTGCAATTTATAATGAGTTAAGGATGCTTTTTTATCAACTCACATCCAACAGACAAGTGGAGTAAAATTGATTCAGTAATTTATTTGATTTAATTATGTATTTAACACATTTTCTTTTCAATTATCATTTGAAGACCTTTCTTCTTCTTTATAAATAGTGATTAGAAAAAGGGCTTCGGAAAAAGGAAAAGTGTAATGATAAATATGCATGTATTTTTAAAGGTAGTTATGGTTTTATAATATTACAAGGTGTTCTAAGCATTTTATAAAAACTAAAATGTTTATTGTCTGTAATTATAGTCTCATGTAATATAATCTTAGAATTTTTATTTTTACAAAACTAAGGTTACAAACAATCTTACAGTTCACCCGATGGTAAGTGGCTATTTCAGTTCATTCACAGGACACATGTAGTCACATCAAACAAGGAAAGCTATAAGTTGTTTTCACCTCTGGGCACCAAGGTAGCATGCAACACATCCTGTAATCAAAGACGTATAAAAAAGGATAGACAGGTTATACGCTAACATTATTGTATTTTAAAGTAGCGCAGGTATTACTATATCTATGTACAGTTATTAATTTATTATGACATGTTGCGATAATAAAAATAGATAAATGATATGATGCCTATCGTTAGAAAAAGATGAATATACATTATTAGTTAAGTATTGATTGCTGCTGAGCTACTGCTTATATGTGCGACTGAGAGAGTGCCCGACTTAATGCGAGTCACGCAATTACCTGACTTTCGTATTGCCAATCTAGAGTGAGTACGACGTATCTATAAGTTTAAAAACATCTTAGCCTGTTATGCATCAGTGCAAGCTCTACTACATATTTGGCATCAGGAAAAGGTATCAGTGTTAGGTACACTGATACCTTTTTCTAACTACCTCCTAGGTAGGAAAGGATTCTTACCACCTAGTGCTCATTATGTAACCTAAAAAAAGGAAATAGCAGCCTATCTGGCCTCCTTTCATTATTTGAGAGGGTTTATAGAGCAAGCAAAAACGACACGGTGCCCTAGTGTTTTGCCTTATTATGCTTTGAAATATTATTGTTTTATAGGGAGGCAAACGAGCATACGGCTCACCTGCTGGTAAGTGATTACCGCCGTCCATGAACAACTGCAACACCACGGAATACTGTTCAATTGCACAATTGAACAATATGCCTTTTGAAGTTGCAGGCGGTGTGCCGACAGGAAATACTATCCTGTTTTGCTGAGCACGTCAAGCTTTATCGCTTAAGCTTAAGCGCTTATCCTATGAGCTACCTCAGCCCTTATATTATTATGTACCTACTCTGTTTTTTTTTTAATTTTCAGGTAGTCATGTTAGTAATTGGAAATAGAACAGGACCAGATGACATTAACAGCCTTGAGAATACTTGTTCTAAAGCCTCTAATTGGTGCGCCCGGGAAAAGATACGACATTTCGAGGTTTCCGCTATGGATCGCCCTTCTTTGTACGAACCTTTTATATTTATGACGTCTCGTTTAAATCCGGTCCAAAATAAAACCACCTTCCCTCAGTTAAGTACATTGAGCAAACTCACGCAGAAAAATAATAAGAGTGACGCCATGTAACACTGTATCTTTAATCTATGCCCTTTCTGCTATCAACCTTAAAGTTGTTTGAGCCATGAATCTCATAAAGTGATGTCGAAATTTATATGCATAGTAAAACATTCATCATCATTACACCCCTTCATAAGCCCAGTGCTGAGTAATGGCCTCCTCAAGTAATGCCACAAAGCACGGTTCTGAGCCACCTGCATCTTTTGACTCCTTCATGTTTTACAAGATCGTCACTCAAATAAGTGGGGGGCCGTCTTACTCTCTGCTTACCGATATGCGGCTGCCACTCTAGAACGAACTTTTTCCCTCAGTGGCAGCAGTGGTTGACTATGGCACTTCACCTTACTGATCCGTGAAACTATAAATAATAAAAAGCATGTATAATATTTGACAATAGTTCGATATGTGGTCTTACTTATAATCCTTGACTAACACTTACTTAAGTTTCTTATTAACTGTCTCTATACCTGTCTCTTTGTATGGTCATGTATTGTAAAGTGAGAGAGCAACTTTTACTTAAATTGATGTTGATTTTTTTTGAGTAATGCCGTTAGTCTGCAGTACTTATATCAAATCCAGTTATATTATATGACATTATGATTATTACATTATGATTAGTACAGGCCTGTTGGTCTAGTGGTTAGTGACCCTGACTGCTATGCCGGAGGTCGTGGGTTCGATTCCCACCCGGGACAAATGTTTGTGTGATGAGCACGATCATTTGTTCTGTGTCTGGGTGTAATTTATCTATAGTATTTATGTATTTAGAAATATATAAGTATGTTTATCAGTTGTCTAGTACCCATAACACAAGCTCTGCTTAGCTTGGGACTAGATGGCGTTGTGTGATAGTTGTGGAATATTATTATTATTATTATTGGGATATCTGTATAGTTTTCTCATCTGGTTGGTTTCTATAAATATATAATTATAAATTAAAATGAAAAGATAAATATACATAAATATCAATAAAATAAAATAAATACAAAAATACACAAATAAATAAAGATCCAACCAGATGGAAGGATTATTATTATTATTATTATTATTATTAACGTTGTTCGATTTAATACAACTTCTGTAAATAACAGCTGTTTCGACTCGCCGCTTACTTTGCGACCAGCCACCGTAGTCTATTTCAACTGAGGATGTCTATTCGTCAATAGAGGACGATATTATCGTCGGTAGTGTGTCTTTCCTAGTGTAGTTGTGTTAGGAGTAGGGGTGTTGGGATTAGTGGTGACGGGCATAGTGCACGCAGTTGAGGGAAAGCAGTAGGTACTCTTCAAACTAGGTAAGACACATCATTTTGTTTCATTATGCGGAAATTGGCAAAAAATATTGTTCTAACAACTTTAATATAATGGAGTCGCATCGCAAAGTAACGCCAGATTCTATTAAATATTATGATTATTACAAAAGTGCCCTCTTTAGGTAAATATAATAATAAAAACCTGTTTATGCCTCAACTGAAAAAATATCAATCTACCTACACAACTGGGTATTTAAAGTTTATATTGAAATGAAGAAAAAAATGGCTCGCAATTTGTTTTGACGTTACTATAGATTTTTAAATTTATGGTATAAATTATTTTCATATACAATTTATTGGTAAAAAGACATTTTACTGTTAATGAGGAATTTCATCTTACTCCTCAGGAGTGGAAACGCATCTGCATTTTGATTTTTAATCCATAATGGATTCAGATGTCTTAGGTGGACTATGTGTTAGCTTGTCAAACCTAATTCTATATAAAAAAACCAAAACATTAAATAAATGTCATGGAATCTCAGAGTATTTAATTTACATGTTATGTTAGGTATATAATAAAAATAATTTATTATAGAGTTGCTTGACTTATAAAGGTTTATTTGGCAGGGAAGGTTCAGAATAAGTAGTATAGGCAAATGGTGAAGAAAAATTAATTCAAAAATACTCAAACATTCTGTCCTTTTTGTCTTTAAAATTCAAAATGCGCAGTAACGCATTATGTTAACTGATTTTACTGCGCACGCACGCACATACGTAAGGGTCGATCGGTGGGCAAACACGTTGTTGTCCATAAATCACATTCAATTTGGGATAATTTCAAATAAAAGGAGAAGCCTTATTTACTCGTATTTTTAAAAACTGCAGCAACCAGGTTATCATTCATCATCATTACAGCCCATCCCAAGTCCACTGCTGAACAGACCGACTGCGGAACATAGGCCTTCCCCAAGGAATGCTACAAAGTACCAGTCACCTGCATGTGTTGACTTCATGCGTGTCTTACCAGGTCGTCACTCCATCTAATGGGGGGTTGCCCTACACTTAGCCCACCAGTACGAGGCTGCCACTCGAGAACCTTTTTTTCCCCACCGTTTGTCGGTTCTTCGAGCTATATGGCCGGCCCATTACCACTTCAGCACACTAATCTGTTGGGCTATGTCGGTAACTCTGGTTCTACTGCAGATATCCTCATTTCTAAGTTTATCACGCAGAGAAACCCCGAGCATAGCCCTCTCCATAGCTCGCTGAGCGACTTTGAGCGTCCTCATACGGCCAGCAGTGAAGGACCATGTCTCAGTTCAATAGGTCATCACTGGTTACACGGTATTGGTTGTGTAGTCTCGTTTTCAGGTTTAGAGGTAAGTTGACGAGAAGTGTGTTGTAATTTGCCGAACGCTGCCCATCCGAGTTGAATCGGTCTATTAACCTCTCGACTTACTAGTTGGACTATTTGTCCAAAGTAAACATACATACTCATTAGCAACTTCGAGCTTAGTGCTCCCAACAACTACCGGCATGGGTGTGAGATGTACGTTACCGTTATCTTTGTTTTGTCCATGTTCATCTTAAGACCTATCCGCTGGGAGGCACTCCAGCGATTCTGCCATAAAGACTATATTGTCGGCAAATAGAAGGTGAGTGATATGCTCGCTATTGATGTTAATACCGTATCCTTTTCTGTTCGGTAGCTTGAAAACGTCTTCCTATGCAGCGGTGAAGAGTTTCGGGGATATAACGTCACACTGTCTTACACCTCTGCAGTTGGATAGGTTTCGTACTCTGGTTCTGTACTCGGATAGCCATCGTATCCAGTATAGTTACGATGGCTATCCGGTACAAACACTTCAGCACTTCGATATACCGTCAGTCAACTTGGCACTGTTGAAGGGTCTGTGGCACCGCCCAAATTTCGACGGAATCAAAGGCTTTCTCATAGTCCACATACGTAAGACAAAGCGGCAGATTGTACTCTTCGGTCTTCTGAACAGTTTGCCGACGGATATGTAATAATGTTGTAATGTAAAACCAGGCTTGTTTGGGAGGCTGGAAGTCGTCGAATCTGCGTGCGAGACGATTTGTAATGACTCTCGAAAACAGCACATAGTAGCGAGTCAGAAGAGAAATCAGTATGTAGTTTGCAAGACAGCGTTGTCACCTTTCCTGAAGAACAAAACCACAGCAATTCTGCTCCACGCTTCCGGAGTAATCCTACCATGGAGGACGGAATTGAAAAGCCTCTGAAGGACTAACTGCCGGTGTTACACCCGCTTTCAGAAGCTCCACTGTAATTCCATCGTCGCCTGGGGCCCTGCCGTTTTTAAAGTGCTGGAGAGCAATTCTAATCTCACTCAGAACGTCCTGGATATCATCGGAATAGTGTCGGATAAGACTTGCTATTGGATTATTACTCACACTTGCGTGTGGCTCCAACGATGATGTGTACAGCTGCCCATAGAACCTCTCAATCTCACTCAAAATCTCAGGTGTCCCGGAAACGATGCTGCCACACTCAGTCTTCAGCAAAGACTTTGGAGCACTGTTTCCGCTTCATCGTTTTCTCGGTAAACAGTAACTTAAATACAAGTTACGTAAGTCTGTATGCTGTCAAATCCGCGGAAGACTGCAGCTTCATTCCCCGTTAAATTTTTGTGTTTTTCTGCAACGGGCCCTACAGAACTTTGCTCCGATCCCATGCCTAGTTTGTTTTCATTCATATCGTCCACTGTATTCAGTCTGTATGCAGTCTTCTAGGCACTGAAAACGTTTTTGTAACTCAAGCTGAAAATTTTCGGGACTTTGGACTTTGTTTAGGATCAGTGTGTTTCCAACCATTCGGGGATCGCTGCTAGTTTTGACCCTCGCGATCACTGAACAGTTGCAGTGTAGTTGTCATAATGAAGTCAACCTCATTTTTTGTCGAAATGTCGGGGCTCGATCAGATCCACTTCCTGTGGGGCCTTTCTGGAAAAAAAGTTCATCACAAGAAGTCCCTCTTTCTCAATGAATGAAATATATTTGAACTTAAGTTTTAAATTTGGCTACTCTTTGAAAAATAACCCTGTATATAATATATAATAATGATTATAATTTACTATATGTATGTATTATATTCAAGCGTTAATGTACAGTACTTAAAATGGACTTAGTATTATTAGTAATGCGTCTATTTATTTACCTATCGCCATTTAAAAGAGTTTGAATGCATACTTACGTAGAAAATGTTCAATAATAATAAAATTATTTATTAATGTGGTCATACGGTCCGCGCGTTCTATCTTGGCCGGACTGAAGTTGATTGAGATGTGCCTAAGCAGTAATATAATAAGTCTATAAATGTGTCACTTCATATTCGCTCCTAAGATTGCTTGGGGGAAACAGTTTGTTTTGTCTATATTGAGTTGAAAATTATTATTATTACGAAAATACATTTATGTATTTCAATAAAACAATAGTATTTATTAAGAATTAGGATAAACATTTTGCATATATAGTAAATACACGAAGTTGCGGGGACAACAAGTTCTTTCAGTAATCCCGAAATAATATAACTTCAAAGTTTTAAATAAAATATTTAATGCATATCATCATAATTATTTAGTTTTTAAAATGACATGTTGTATTTACACATGATTGAACTATAAAAATATAAAATAGAATCTTTTTGTAATTTAACCGCGCGATATGCGTATTTGTCACCATTTTGTTCGTAAAAACTATATCTGCGCAGCCACTCGCGACTAACTTCAGCCCGGCTAAGATAGAGCGCGCCAACTTTACTCAACTTGTATTATTTAATCGATAATAATTTATTTTACATGTATATATTAAACGTTAGTCTACAGTACTTAATATGTTAATATTTAGTCATGTGTGTACCTATAATACTGTCTAGTGTCTTTTTTCACTTAATTAAATATAACTAAAACGCTCAATTCCTTGTGTCAAATTAATGATAAACGCCTAATTGGTGCATATATATATATATATATATATATATATATATATATATATATATATATATATATATATATTACAGCGAGAAATTATAGCGCTAAATATACTGGATGACCTTTTTCACCGTCTGGAAAAAATAGGGTGTAACATGTTAACGGAGTAAAAGCCTATGGTACTGATGTTTTGCAAAAAATAAAAACAAAAAATTTGAATGAAACATTTGAAAAAATTCTTTTTAAACAATTACTTTGCCCTTTAGTCTTGAGCCTGTGACCCTGGAAAGTGACAAGTTCAAAGATACCTACAAAATTTAATGTTTTATTTAGAGATGGGCCGAATATGGATTTCACCGAATACGAATATTCGGCCGAAAGTACGGTAAAACTTTTACCGAACCTTATTCGGCAGGATCGCCTTGGTACCTAACCAATATATGTCGAAACTTATTACTGTAAAACGTACGGGATTATTAGATTAGTGCCGAACTCTGCCCCTTGCTTCCCCGCCACACCTGATATGCAATATTATTGCATCTTCTAATACTGAGAAAATTGCCGGCACATGGTCATATTTTGACTATTTTAGTAAGAAAAAAAGGATTTCATTCTGTTATTCTTAGTGAAAATTGATAATAATTATATTTATTTATTTATTTAAAAACTTAAACGTAACACCGTAAGCTAAAGGGGTACATAGGGCGAACTTAATGCCATTTGGCATTCTCTGCCAGTCAACCCTGGGTGCCAAGGACAATTGTTGGCAGGCATTATACGTTAATATAATTACATTAAAATATATACATACATTAAAATATATATATATATATATATATATATATATATATATATATATATATATATATATATATATATATATGTACATATATACACATATAGTATAAATATACATACAATAATACATACATACATATATATATATATATATAATATATACATGCTTATAAACTTCGTAAATAAATATACAAATGAATGATATATATAATATGATGTTTGAATAATATCATCATCATTCTCTAAACCATTTCCCATTATCTGGGGTCGGCGCAGTAAACCTTCTTGTTCCATTCCTCTCTATCAGCCGTCATTTCCATACTTACTCCTTTCATTCTCATATCACTCTTCACACAATCGATCCATCTTTTATTCGGCCTTCCTCTGCCCGTGTGTCCCTCCACATTCATATTCAACACTCGTTTTGTGACATGACTTTCATCCCTCCGCATCACATGCCCAAACCATGCCAATCTGCTTCCTCTCACCTTTTCTACCACTGGCGCTACTTTCAGGCTTCCTCTTATATACTCATTCCTTATCTTATCCATCCTTGTCACACCACACATCCATCGTAACATTCTCATTTCATTCGCATGCAGTCTATTTTCATCCTTCTTCTTGACGGCCCAGCATTCACTTCCATACATGACGACAGGTCGGATGATCGATTTGTAAATTTTCCCCTTCAGCCTTATTGGCATTCGGGGATCGCACGTTGTGGCTGTGACCTGTCGCCATTTCATCCACCCTGCGTTAATCCTATGCTGCACAGCTCTATCTATTCCGCCGTCGCCTTGAATGAGGGAACCGAGGTACTTGAAATCTGAGCAGGTAGGCAGTATAGCGCCATCCAACGACATGGGTACAGGACTGGAAAGACCGCCGAAATCACAGCACAGATATTCGGTTTTGGATCTGCTGATCTTCAAGCCAACACTTTCCAGCCTCTGTTGCCACCCCGTCAGTCTGCTCTGTACCTCGATGCCTTCTTCCCCGACAAGCACGATGTCATCGGCAAAGAGCATGCACCGGGGTGCCTCATCCTGCAGGTCCGACGTCAAAGCGTCCATAATCAGTAGGAAGAGGTAAGGGCTCAATGCCGACCCTTGGTGCAGCCCTACCGCCACATCGATACTGCCCGTAGTTCCCGCGGCAGATCGTACACATGTACGGGATGCTCTGTACATAGCACGGACTAACCTCACATACTTCCCAGGCATACCTTTCATCTTTAACGCCCACCACAAAACCTCACGGGGAACCCGATCGTACGCCTTTTCAAGGTCGACAAAAACCATGTGCAGATTTTTATGCACCCGCTTGTACTTTTCGCACAATTGGCGTAATGCGAAAATGGCATCTGTCGTACCTCGACCGGGCATGAATCCGAACTGGTTTTGTGTTATCTCACACTCTTCTCTCATTCTTCTCTCTATTATTCTTTCCCAGACTTTCATCGTATGTGACATGAGTTTTATTCCCCGGTAACTGCTGCAGTTTTGAACGTCTCCTTTGTTTTTAAAAATGGGGACCAGTATACTACTGCACCATTCCTCAGGTATTTGTTCTTCCTGCAACAATTTACCGAAAAATAAACTCAACCACTTCCATCCATCCGCACTCAGCAACTTCCACACTTCTACTGGTATTCCATCTGGGCCGACTGCCTTCCCATTCTTCATATTCCTAACAGCCATTTTTACTTCTTCCACACTAATTTCTCTCACTAAGCCCATATTCACTGGTGGGTTTTCAAGCATACCATTCCATTCATTCTCCTCATTCATCAATTTCTCAAAATACTCCTTCCATCGCTTCTTTATACTTTCATCGTCAGTCAAAATCCTTCCAGAATCATCTTTTATACATTTTACATGTGAAACATCTCTTCCATTCCTTTCTCTCGCTCTTGCAATTTGAAAAAGTCGTTTTTGACCTTCGGGGCTTTCAAGGGATTTTTTGTTTGAATAATATATAATGAAATAAATATCTGAAGTAAAAAAGAAGAAAAGAAAGACAAAAATTAAGGAAAATAATGTTAATTAGTAGTTTCCTTCAGGTAATGTTCTCGGAGAAGAACTTTGAAGATTTTTTTATTTGTGGCATAATAATAATTATATGATAAAAATGAGTGGCAGGTGATCTACTATTTGGACTTATTTTAGAGAAACTGACGACCAAAGTAAAGTGAAATGTAAAAATATTTTATCAAGCTTTCTGTTTGCTATAATTGGAAATAAATCTACAGTACCTCAAAAATTACATTTGAAGTAAATTTAGCCCATAAATAGAATATACTTTCAACAGTAAAATTATGAAAGATGTGGCATTACTCAATTCGTACATTTTAATACAGTGAACACTGAGTACCACTTAAACGAATGTTCGGTTATTTAGCCGAATATTCGGCCGAATACGAATATTCGGTAAAGCTGCTGAATATGCCGGATACCGAATATGAAACGAATATTCGGCCCATCTCTAGTTTTAGTGCCGTTCGTAACGTAGGGTGGATGTGGTTTGAATTTAGATTGATTTTAATTAATTATTTAATACAAAATTTTTGTTTTTATTTTTTGTAAAATATCAGTGCCCTAGGTTTCTACTCCGTTTACATGCTACACCCTATTTTATCAGACGATAAAAAAGGTCTCCCCGTAGGTATATATTTTTTTAATTTATTTCAAGATTTTTGTAAATATTTAGATATTATAGACATTATTTTAACATTGCACGCTAATGAAATGTAAAATGTACTTATTTTTAACTTAAATACTTTTGTTACGTTTCATATGAATTATAAGAGAATTTACTTTTTTTGTGGTTAACTTCTCGATAAATTAAATGAAAAGAAATAAAATTCGTATTATGATGTACATAACAATGTTCATAATATCATTTATATTTTAATATGGTAAAGATGGTAATTTATTTATGTATTTTATATAAGTGACATTTTTAAATAAACAAAGTGTTATAATATTACCAAGAAGTTCACATTAAATATCCTTTCCTTCGATGTTTATTGCTTGTGTTATTTCACTGATTACATCTGTAGTGGTTAACACACGCACACACATTCAATTATCATACAATGTATTTGAGGGCATAGATTAAAAATTTGTAATATAGATTAATGTGATTGCCTGTCAAAAAAAAAACTAAAAACATGAGAACGGGAGGAACTTTTGACTTTTCTACGTAGATACTTAAATTAGTCGAATTTAGCGTTTGCTTAATTCTTAGTGACTACGTAGTAGCATTACCTAGTTTTAGACATTGTAGTACTTAAGTATTTCTTAGTGCAATATTGTTTTTAAGTTAGCTTATGCTTTTGTAAAGATGGTGCGCCGTCTTTACATAACATCGTATGATAAACTATATGTAAAATAGAACTATATTTCCTCATATATCGCGAAAAGGAGTGAAGCGAAGAGAAGAGCATTTTATTCGTTTTCTTTTTCTACATTAAAGGATATCCGGGCAATGATCAGTGCATACAAACGTATTTCTCCCTTTATTCTTTTCGTTTTTAAAGGAAAATCTTTTTATACAATATGTAATCTAATCTACTGTCATTTTCATAAGTTTAATTTTTATCCATAAATCAATTATTTTGAAGACTACGAACTCACTTAAAATTATTAAAATTCCCTAGTTATACCTCTGTTATGAGTTATCCAGGAAACTAATACATATATAATGCATACCAATTTTTAGTCACAAATTGGCAATCTTTGTTATATGATATAGAAAAAAAAATGAAATCGGTTCAGTTTTGGACAAGGAAACGGAATGCCGGATAATGATTTCTTAATTTTTATTGGTATAAGCAGTCCAAGCTGCAGTTTTCTTTCCCGATTGTCTTGGCCGTTCGAGCACAGCGCGGCAGCAATAAATTATTCAAATAAAACCTATTCCTCAAATTTCTTGCAACCCGGATATCCTCTTAATGTAAAAAAATCAAAGATGTTCTCTCTCTTCCTGCTTTGGTCGCATGTAATTAGTTTCCCTGTTGCTGATTTCCGAGGTCAAGTTTACATTCTGATCGTGATCGGTGTGACATTTAAAGTGTTGCCAGCTTTAAATATTTTATAAAGGTATTAGGGAACGAATGCAATCAGTCTCTCTTAATGTATCTAGCTTTAATTTATCACGCTTAAAAAGTAAGATATTAGTATATATTATCGAATAGATCGATTATTAAATGTATGACGTGATGTCAGACATTTTGTTTTGTAGCAAATGTAAATTATATTTATCTAAGCTTCTGTCTATTTTTTACTTATTTAGATTCGAAAATTGCGTAACAGAGAAACCTATAGACAAATTGACGTCTTCTTTCGCATTCGCACACGAAAAAGATATATTTATGCATACGTCTTGCATAGAAATGAGATAGAGCGGTGTGATTGTTTGTCCCTTTCTCCGTGCCGGTTTTTTTATTTAGCAAACTCTACAGTTTGCTAAACAACTTTAACAGCGTAGCGATTTAAGGAGTTTACAAGTTGGTTTAAGTGAGAAAAAAGTGTTTTGTGAGCTTAAGATTGGTGAATCTTGTTCAGTTCAGTTCTTAGAACAATTAATTTTTTTTATCTAAATGTGTTTAAAAGTCGTAAAGATTATTGTATAACCTAAAAATTCGTTATCGTCCCTTCTCACTCGAGGCCACGCCGACCATTAGTCTATAGGTTTCTCTGTCTACGGAAAATTGCCTTAGAATAATAAGACGATTCAGAACAGAAAAACCGTCTAATAAAAACAAAAAAAATAATACATAAATTTAAATGTCTGTAAATTTGTTGAGAATATAATAAAATTTTATGTGTTAATTTATTGATTATTAATGTATATTAATATATGTATATATTGAATTTCATTGCATCTTTGATTTTCTCAAGTACCTATGATCCTAACCTTATCGAACCAATCTGTAAAGCTACTGAATAAAAAAATTATGCATTACAACTACTTTTGTTAAATTTCATTGTATAATACATAAAACTCGTCCACATGAAATGTTTATCGATACTTGTTAATAATTTGATTTGATGTATTTAATAACAGAACAAATCTGTAGAGCAGCCTGTCGATTTGTATAGGCTTACACTCGGGTGTTTCCCAAGTTATTGTGACTTTTTTTTTCATTTCAAGAACCCGTTTCGGCACTAGACTTCAACGTTTTCTTTCGGTACAAATTTTTGTTTATTATAGTGCGTTCAGTGAAAGAGTAAGTGACGGACGGGTTACATAAACGCATATTTTAGTCAACGTAAAATTACAATAAAACCAGGGCATTTAGCTTTAGGAAAACCTTTCAAATGTCGAAAGACTGCTTGCAAGGAGAAACATAGCTTGTCTTCGGACTGGATCCAGACTGGCCCGAGTGGTTAGCTGATTTCTCTCCACAACTGTACTGTCATCTACGTACCCATATACATATGTATACCGGGCATAAGCAGGTCATAGGTATGCATCATGAAAAGGATTGAGGATAGAATGGCCCCTTAAATAATCCGGTGCTAATGGCAAAACGATCTTCGGCAACTACTCTGAGATAAAAAGATCAATAAGACTAGGAGTTAAGAGATATGCTGAAAAGGTTAGCGTGCTGGACCCTGTCAAAAACCTCGGAGGTGTTAAAGAAAACTGCAATTACTCATTTTTCTCTGATGCCTCACCTTGTCAGGGGTAGAAGGTATATGTCACGATTATAGTGGAACCCTTAATGTCGGTCGCTGAGATTATTGTGTTCTATGTATGCCATAAGGTGGGCGTTCATAATATGCTCCATAACTGCAGAGTATGGAGGTAATTGAGATTGGCTGATAGTTATCATCTTCGAAACGGCTGCCTCTTTTGGCCACTTTTTGTACATTGGACAGCATTCAGCATTTGGGGACTGCTTCAGTCCCAAATTCGAGTTGGATCAAGAGTGGCAGCACAGAACTCAACTCCGGTAAACAAACCTTTAGAACTGCTAGCTGGTATGTCATCTGATCCACTAGTCATGTTCACGTTTAGACCACGCGAGAACCTTCTAGTTAGTGATGCGGATCTCCGACAGAGAAGTTGAGATGATACGTTGTTGCCACTGTCTAGACGAGTATTATAGACGAAAAAGAGACGTGGATAAGGCCGCTTTTATTTTAGCCGTTTGCGTTACTATGCCTGTTTATCGATAACAGCGTAAGCTGTGTGTAAGTATTACTTAACTGAACAAGAGACCAAAAAGCTTGACTGTCGGTTGGTCTAGAAGGGGATATACGCCGTTATATGTGATGCAGTTGAAATTGTCTTTCCGGAACATTAAAGTTACAGAGAATTAGCAGTACAATTTTGGTGGTAGAACAACAGAGACTTGCCAAATTTCGTTATCATACTGCATCTATCCGTTGCCTCAGTTAGTGATTTCTTTTTAATTTGCTCATTTTATTTATGAACGCATTTTTTTCGTTGGCAATTACTTATAAACCCATACACTCTATGCCTCATGTTTAAAGTTATTCCTCTACAAAAATGTACAAATAATAATCTGTTTCTTAGTTTGCAGTCTGAAGCGAAGGTCACTTATCACTCTCGATAATTTACCAATGCTCGGAAGCTATTCATTACTGTTACGAGACTGTTACTTGAGGACCTGTCGATTACCTTTTCTATCGGTTGGTTTCTTCGGGCTATACAGCCTTTGCTACTTCAGCTTACGGATCCATGGGACGTACATATAGAATACATTCGTAACGGCTGTGTGACTTTTAGCTTCCTCATATGAGTCATATCGACCAAAAGCAAGTTCATAATGCGTGATTTTCTTTGTCCACGCTTGAGAAACTACATAATATTATAATACAATCAAACCTGGGTAAGTGAGAACTGGATAAGTGAGAAAACTCTATAAGCGAGAGTAATAGCCAGGACCCGTCATTTTAAGCTACCTAAACCTCTATCAGTGAGAAACAGAAACCTCTGTAAGAGAGTCGTTTTTCCCTCATGGACCTCCGTAAGTGAGACTGCTACTTATCTATACCTCTATAAGGGACAGTCGAGCTTTATTTATTTATTTAGAGGAACTATAGCTACAATAAAAATACATACATACATAAAAGATACACTCATACAGTAACAAATGACCAAAACAAATTACAAATTTAACATCTGCTATTTTATCACTCATTCTTAACTTTCTCGAAACTTCCTACCATTGTTTTTGTATTGTTTTCGAATGGACACGTGTACCTGTGTACCGTCCTGTTTGTCGGACTTACTCAGTTTATAGTTAATCAATTGCGAAGGAAAGTTCTGTTCTGCATCATGTCAAAACGGAAAATTAAAGTACTGTCATAAAGTGATAAACTTAAAATATTGAATACGTTTGAATCCGGAAAATCGCGAAATGAAATTCAGAGGGAGTTTAATTTACCAGAATCCACCTGTTATAAAATTATAAAATCAAAAGACTATAAAGTCTGAGTGCTCTGATGGAAATATTAAGAGGACTAGAGTTTCTGAATTTCCCAATATCGAAAAGTGCCTTGTGGAATGGATAAAACAAACTCTCGATAAGAACATTCCCATAGATGGACTTTTGTTAAAAGAAATTTACTACATTCGTACTAGCTGTGACTTATTATTGATGCGTACCTATATAAGAGAGAAACGCTACCCATGTACCTGTATTAGCGAGAAACTCGGGTTAGTGAGAAACCTCTATAAGCGAGAATGAGATTGAGCTCCCTTGAACTTTCACTTATTCAGGTTTGATTGTATCTGATAGTCAAATTTCTTAACTTTGCAAAAATAATGCTTAAAATTTGACAGAAAAATATCAACTCCAATGTATTAAAGGATGAAAATCAATTGTAACTACCGCAGGTCTTTCAGTTGTAGTTTATTTCTTTTACGAGAATTTGGCGGCGTAAGTTATTCGACGTTTTTGAGATAGTTATAATTCCGTCTACCAGATGATACAAGGTTTTCCTATCGTTTTCCTTAGTCAACTGTTATGATAGGTACGTACTCAAGGAAAAAAATGGGGCCAGGGCCGGATTTAATGTGTTTGAGATGAGATCCCTGCGGTAACGAAGAAGTGGAGCACTCAAATGGGAATTTTTTTACATTGGTTTCTATACGTGGTAGAGACACGCTGCAGCTATATTATGGTTGTAGCACGAATGGTACGGCTCGACCGGGGAAGGACCACGCTCTCACAGAATACCAGCGTAAAATAGGAGCTTAAACCTGCTGTGTTTCATATGGCGAGTGTAGAGATCCGGAGACCCTTTTTTACTGAAAACGAGGCATTCCATCTTAGTTCTTAAGGAGTGACAACGCATCCGAGTTTTGATGCTTAATCGAGGATAAATGTAGATGTCTATGGGCAACAGCATCCACTTATTATCAGATGGACTGTGTGCTCGTTTGTCACATTCTGTGAAAAATGTGAAGGTCCCTCACTTGTGGGGTCTTGTGGTTTCTGCTCATGTTCCATTATCCACTATATTCATTACAGCTCATAGCTGCCACACTTGGCAAGCGGGTTGGCAACCGCAGGTTTGCTGCTATCAGGAGACGCTGCTGCCCATCTCCTGTTTAATTTTCTCTGCCGCCTCTTACGACACCCTCACCTCGGGACCATATCGGTTAATAGATATTCTTACACCGCCACTATACGGTTATGTCATATTTCTACTCATGTTGCCGTAGATTGGGGTATTGGATTTTTATTCTTAAATAAAGCTTTCGATCGGTGGCAATGTTTTATTTCGCATTTCAAAATGTCGTTACAATAACCTTAAGAGATAATCATTTTTACTACAACTAGATGGTGGGATGTCATCCCAAAGCTATCTACGCATCAACAGAAACAATGCTTAATTAATAATTACATTGTTTGAATTTATTCGCTTTTCAACACTCAACGGTTTACAATAACAGTGCGGTGTTATGGCGTCAACTAACGACAGTTAATAGAGAAAAGTTTTGTTAATGCTCGCACTCTGCAGATATCTCTTTGGAATAACTAAGGCGAGATTGCATTAAATCATGTGTGTATACCCATGAAATATTATCTACAGAGAAATTGTCAAAAATAAATAAATGACGATAACTGATAAAGTGAGACATCTCCTTTTTTCTCTTTTTTTAAAGTATATTTTTTTCATAATTGAACTTTAATTATATTTTTTCAAGATGTGCATTACTGGTACTCAAAATATATGTGTAATTTAACAGATTAAAATCACCGGAATCTTTAATTTCTTCTCAGATTTTAATATAATTGTCGATAGAAAAACTGATAAGTTGAAACGTATTTTTTATAATTTATCACCGTCTCTCAGACTTCTGTAGGTTACATAGAAGTATTTGCTAACTCCCCAATCATTAGATACCATCGGTTCCTAATATAAACTGTGTTTTGTATTTGACATGCATTTATTGTAAAATGTCTTTGTTTGCATATGGAAGAAACTTTTGACACATGTTTATCGAACGACCATTAAAAATATTTATATAATAATACAATCAATTACATAAACGATACTGAGTAATGTAAATGAGTATACAATGCAGATAATTCTTGACGTCCTGATAAATAGATTCTATTTTATAGTTTCACTGTTCGCTGAAACCAGGATCAGGTGCAGTTAAATAAGATGTTTCAAAATGTGTGGCGTCAGGTCTATGTACATTACTTTAAAAATGGGCAACGCACATAGAACAGTTTTCAACGGACATGAAAAAATATTTATGTAATGATATTAAGTTACTACATAAATAACACTGAGTAATGTGAAACAGAAGTAGGTATACAATGCAAATAATTCTTGACGTCATCATAAAAAGATTCAATTTTATAGTTTCGCTGTTGAAATCAAGATCAGGTGCTGTTTAATAAGATGTTTCAAAATGTATAGCGTTAGATCTATGTATGTACAGTATCTATGTACATAGCATTAAAAATGAGCAATCATACATAGAACAGTTTTCAAAACAAGAATTTACACTAAGAATCTCTAAGAATTGTTTTAAACAATAAAAAACAGGGCGGTAATACGTCATTTGATCAATGACGTTAGCTGATTGTATTTAGTGGGAGGAGATATAATTATTACAATAACACCTACAACCATGGATGTCATCTTTTCACAGACAGAGTACTTACATTTGATCGTCGCATTATATTTTCTTCGTGTAATATCTGCGCCCACAGTCGCGCAGTTATTTTAGACAGCTGACAATTCACCTAAACTTACGTTACGTCCTACCGTCTGTTTTCACGATGCCATATTAATTTTTTTCTAAAAGAATTTATTAATAAATCATTTCGATCCACCAAAGTATTATATCTTTATACTCATTAATTATTTGTATTTTCCCGAAGGTTCGTTTTGAAACATCTCATTTAGTTTTTTTTTTTTTAAAATAGGCATTTCTTATTTAGCTTTTATAATTTTTTAAATTGGTTTATTAAAGTAACAGACCACACTAAAAAAACAGAAAAAAATATAATAACACAATAAAAAAAATCTACAGTAAATGAAATATAAATCTAGTTGGATTCAAATACTTAAGTACTTCACTATAATAAATTTTTTTAAATGTTGGCCGAATTTTTAACACGTTTTGCAACCTTTAGTTAATAACCTTTATTAATTTATAACAACCATAAATAAACTTAGACTTAAAGCCTAATAGCTTAGACTTAAAGCCTAAAAGATTTTTTTTAAATCAAAGAGCAATTGTCTTAGCAAAATGTGCGTTCTACGCATGGTCATATACCATATCTAATTTTCTATATTTTAATTCGCTTTGCCTATGTTCGGTGTTGTTAATGTTCTTTTCAGTGGATTATTGGAGGCTTTAATTATTTTCTAGCAAAGGCCGATTAAAGCAAACCTCACAGATAATTGTATAACCGAGTTGACTATGCACATAACTTTTGTTTTGTACATGAAAAATGTTTTTACGTATACAGATTTTCATGGTGGTGGTAGTTTATGGTGTCAGACTAACATTTTTAGGCTCTTTAAATAATATTTAATAAAACGTTAATAATTAACGTTCTTACCAGCTTATTTATGCTAACCATGTTTTCAAAACTTTATAAGTACTTTGGATTTTTCCATCACATTACTGTTGAATTATACTTAAAACTAATCTATAAGTGGTAAGTGTAAGTACCAATGACTAGCGGTTTCGCGTTCTAAACGACTGTCCTAACTCTAACACCTATATACTAATTTTATTTACGTGTGAATCCCACATGACAACTGTTTCGCCTGTAAACATTTCGATATGCTACGATTAAAGGTATTCAAAGATCGTACCTATCTTTGGCAATATGTGACAAGTACCTTTTTTATGGTCACTTAGGCTTTAATTTTCAATAATTAGGGTAAGAAGCGGGTCGTTATACCAGGTTCATATAAATACCATGATAGAAAAGAATAAGCTATGTTATAAATAAATGGGTAAATTTATACTAAGTATAGAGAAATCTTTAATTTACTTTTTACAAACTGACAATTTCCACAGTCCCTATAATTATTTAGGAGACTGACATTATCTTATAAAATAAATTAACAAAAGCCGTTTCGCTCTTGATTTTATAGCCGGGTGTAGCCTCAGACAAGCTACAACTACCATATTTTAATTTTGTTTACATCCCAAATAGAACTTTTTTTAGTAACAATAGATGTAAAAACAGATTTTATACTTTATATAAATTTGAATGCATTTGAAATTTCAGTAATTTCTTCCGAAATAGTTTTTTAAATTTCACTTCGAAAATCTGCCTTTTATCGTCAGTTACCATACTTAAAATCTTCTATTTTCCTAATTATGATTTAAATAATACTGTTAGATATAGCGAATAAACAGAACAACATATTACATTTGGAATACGTTATTTTCTATATCTGCAGCAAGAACATACGGAAATTATCGTAATTCTCACTACAGTCATACACTAAGCCTATCCTAATTAACTCAGAATCCGCGCATCTCGCATATACGATTATATACGTCTTAACCTTCTGGTAAAGGAGCTATCTCCATTTGAAAACGCTCCGAAATCATCCTTCAAGCAATAATTAATGAATAGTGTAACGGTCAGTCATCAACGACGTCCATCTTGAATGTTGTTGGTTTGTGGCCAATAGGTTTCATGGCAAGGCGCATTCCTGTGCTTGTTGTTTTTGTATTTAAAATTTCTTCATCGCTACTACTGGAATCGTTGAACTTTTCGGACGCGTTGACTTCGTCTGGCTCTGTGTCGGACGACTGGAATAAAACAATGTCATATTAGAAAAAAAACGATAAATAAATAACTTTGATAGGTACTTTCTTTATCAGAGACGTGCTTAAATTAAATAATAAAATTTATAATAACTATAAAGAAAATTTAACGATAAATGCAGAATACGCTATGCTAAGCTGTGTTACAATACCACTATATGAAGCGTAATTGTGTACAACACTGATTAAAAAAAAAGCAGTTCACATATAATTTTAGATAATAAAATGTAAAAATATAATTATATTTATGTGTTATAATTCGCTAACAACTAAGCTGTGAGCTAATAACGTAATCTTCTGTTAAAAAGCAGCTGAAGAATGAAGACAAATTTTTTTTAAAGAATTTATAGGTAGTATATTTTGTCATTTCATGTATTTTAAACAAAATGAAGCAATTTTTGAAATTGCAACATTGTTTTTTGTCTTCATTAAAACAAATACAGCTAAAGAATTGATTTAGCGCGACAAACATCTATTTCTTGGGTCGGCTTCGCACGATGCTCGTTGGAAGGCGTTTGCTCGGCCTCTCGTCACTGCTCTCCACCCCCTAAAGTAATTCGTTGAAGATATTTACAAGTGATTTTATATAGTGCCACATTTATTATCCACAATAAAATATAATAAAATAAAAATACACTTTTGATCGTTTAGGATTGTCTTCATTTTTTACAGGTTATAATGAAATAAGGACAATAAAGACTCTTAACTTTTTTTATTTATTTACTTAGGGTGTGTTCCGATATCCACTGTGACCACTGTAAGTTGTGACGTCAATTCAGTGTACTGTAAAACCGTTTTTTTTTTAGTTTGCTATACCGGTCACTGTTTAAACAGTACGCAGTCCAGTGTACTGTCATCCCCATTTTTCGTTTTTTTAGACAGTTTTCAAATGAAAATATGAATGAAATGTTGACTTAATATCCGAGTTGATTTGAATAACAATATTAATTAATAATAATAACAATCGTTCGTGGAAGCAACAATCTCGCAAGCGCCAGTGTCCACAGTACAAAATGGCGGCAATTTATGACGTCATAGTCATATTTCCCTATGATACTGCGGCAGTACATTTGCAGTCCACAACGGAATGAACTATTCACCAGTGAGAGCACTGAGCAGTGATCGTAGTTGATATCGGAACACAGCCTTAGTTCAATTCTGACATCTTGTATAAATAAAATACTTTTTGAACTAGGATTTACATTGGTACAGGATACAAAATTGCTATTGTAAGAAATTAAAAAAATATTTTCGTTAATACTTCATTTTACTGCATAATCAAACCAAATGATTTTGTTACTAAAGATAAAAACATTATTTTAAAATCATAACATCGTATGGGGAAAGAGTTTACTAAGGTTTAAATGTTGCCATCATTAGTGAATAAAAAAATAACTGAAAAACGAAACACGAAAACAAAATCGTTATTTTACAGGATCCTTACGTCGAAATCTCCAATAGTGAACTTAGTGCCGGCAGCTTCGGCGACGAGCTGGGCCGGCGCCGGAGGCGCGTTCTCGTGCGATAGCACCTGCGTCGCCACGCACACACATAGCAGGGTTAACACAGTAGCCATGAGCAATGATATGAAATATTTAGACACTTCCTTTTATGCTTCTAACGTATTATAGGGTTAAAGTGAGTTTAATCTTACTAATATGGTCCATTTATATTAGGTCGGTAACAAACGTCAAACTAAAGGCAAATTAGCGCTGTCCACGGATTTATATACTATTTTATTGCTATTGCTATTGATCTGTTCTCTTTCAGTTCAGCGTTTACTAGTCAGTACTACCACCGTAGTACCTACTAGCACAGCCAACTCTTCATAATTTTACTCCGTATTTTTGATCTAATTTGTAAAAACAATCAATTTTTAATGCATTAAATCAATTATTTTTTGTATCAGGTCTTTAGTGTCTTTGTGTCTAATTTGAACTATAATAGCTATGGTTTGATTTGGACTGAATTGAAATTAACTAAATTTAAATTAAAGACTGAATTTAAATAAACCAGCCAGCGTTCTTGGCACGATACCGCAGGCAGTAGGACTGTATGACTGATAAATATAATACTATGTAATAAATTCAGGGGTTGCCGGATGGAACTTAAGTCTAAGTTAGCAAGTCTAAGTTAGTAAGTAAGCACGCACTGCGATTAAACGCATGGGTTTAACCTCACGTCTGAAATCGCGAAAAAATTTAACACATATCTAACTGCTAACGCATTGATTTCTCGATGCAACACCTTGAATTTGCTTTGTTGTATCGTTCGTCGCCGGTAATCTTCGTTACTCCGAATCGTCAAAAGGACCATTTAATAATAATAATAATATTAATCGTATAAATAAAAAAATATCTTTTGATTATCAAATGAATAGACACTTTCATTTTTTTTATTACTCTGACCAATAAGTAACGGGCTTTATTCATAAAACCCAGTCAATTTACTTATTTCAATAGTTGTCATCATATTGCCTACTCATATCGGGCATTATTCATATTGTCCGGGCATTATAAATAATGCCCAATTAATTACTTGGTCCATAAAATACATATTTCAATAAATCATAAAGGGAAATGCCCATTTTCGGCCATGGAAGGCCAAACAATATGCATTTGTTAAAACATATATCTTTATTCATGGTTATTAATCGCGGTATTCATTTATCCTAAAAAGATGGGAATATTTTTGCACAAAAAAGGTACTAAATGATAAAAATAAAATTAGGTAAATGCGTAATTCATTAGTTTGTTAATAAAATAAAAAATGTTGCCAATCACAAATCTCATTAAAAAATCGATTCTCTTTTTTTAAATCGATTATTTATGGTGACATTATTACAATGCTACATTGAGTTACAATACCTATAGAGTCACAAACAGACAAATAAAATGTCCGCGCCAAAACTCGGCGCACGCTGCGAAGTGCGCAGAGTTTTTGTTTAGTTGTAAGGCGACCACAATCCTCGTACAACGTCCGCGATGCCAAAGTGTTCGGTGATTTCCTGCCCAAATAACAGCAGACACGTGCGAAAAAAGGATGGTGTTTCATATTTTAGGTAAGTATCATACCAAATTTACGTATTTATGTATCCACAGTGCATGTTTTCATTTAAATTTCAATAATTTTCATTTTATTAGCAAACTAAATCACTCACCGCCGACCGCGCGGCGCCGCGATAACGTGCCCTTGAGTGAATGATGATGACATTGCATACGAGCGACTTTGAACATTGTACAAGCAGGTTAACGTCTAAATTCGAGCAAATGTCATTTTGAACTATATAATATCAAAATATATAGGTATATGGAACGGCGCTCGGACATTTTTTGAGTATTGTCAGTTAGAGATTGTGACTCTATAGGTATTGTAACTCAATGCAATGCTAATATAACTTTTCGATAATTATTATGATGTTATGATACAGGTGAAAGAGCCGTGGTAGCTCAGATGATTAACGCTCGCTGTAAATATTACAGAACGCGAGTAACCTGCGTTCGATCCCCGCCAGCACCAATGAAATTGTCAATTGCAATTTTAAGTGCTGATTTACCACGTGCTCGGCGGTGAAGGAAAACATCGTGAGGAAACCAGCATGTCTGAGGAATAAGAAAAAAATATTTCGAAGACATGTGAAGTGCGCCAACACGCATTGGGGCAGCGCGGCGGACACTTCCTTGCCCTAAAACCCTCTCAGAAGTGAGGGGAGGCCTGTGCCCAGCAGTGGGACGTATATAGGCTGTAACTTTACTTTTTTACTTTTTATGATATAGGTGTAAAGCAACCTTTGACAACGGATATTTATCCAAAGCAGCCGACACGCAACCGTAGTCAACCAGTTGTTTATCCGACTTCAGGCGAATAAGGATGGTTATGTTTTTAATGTGTGTGCGGGTGGCCGGCCGGCTTGTAGTTCGGTGTACAAGTGCCAAAACGTTACTTCACTCCCCGCAGTTGACGTACGCGAATTAGTACTAAAGCGGGGACAATTTTACAACAAAATCGAGAAGATCAACAATAAAGAAAAAGGAAAAATCGAGAAGATGGCTGACATAAGCCATTACAAAAGTATTGTGGCATCGGCCGTCGCCTGGGCAGACGCGATCGCTTGAAATGTTCGATTTTGTTTTAAAAGTAAAAACTAATTTAAAAAATGAGATCGCAACTTGACTTAAAATATTTGCCCTTTTCATTTGATAAAACTATAACACGGCTTCATTATAGAATATCTGCAAGATTAATATATCATATTATACGCATTAATATATTATACGCATAGGTTTTTTCGAGTCAATTATTTTGATTCGCATTTCTTCTTCACACATCTCTTGTCTGTATGTTCAAGTTTTATAAAACGATTTTGTTTTTGCGCAACAATTACAATCCATATCAACAATTCAACACTTACAGAGGTTCAAAAAAGTTAGAAATACTGCAGCGTCGCATTTTTCCATTTAACTTTTTTCAGTCAGTTGTTAATTTTTTTCTTTAGGTTTTGTTTTTCTACAATATATGTATGATTATAATCAACGGAAAGATTAATCATAAGAAGTTTATGGTGAGAGTTTGGTGGTCTACTATTAGTGTTATTCATTTAAGCTTCTTGCCATCCGATGCCATTGTTACTGCTGACGGTCATTGTTAAGAATTGCAATCGGTGGTGGAGAAACTGGCTCTCAAATAACCCAGACAGGTGAACTCTTCTTAGCCATTACTTTTACAAGTTAAGTGTTAAGTTTTGCAGGCAGTTAAGCTTTGCAGGTTGGGTAGAATTAGTAGAATTGAGTAGAATGATTTATTGCTAAATATTTACAATCTTAAAATTACGAAATCGTATAAAAATCTTACTGTTATCTAACATGGGGTTGATCGTAAATATGAACGATAGGATGCTTGACTTCGTAGAAACCTGTCTACTTCGTAGACCGCAAACTGCACAACACACGTTGGCAAAATTTGCAGACTTAAAGCTAGAGACCCTTCTTAATTTTTAATGGGCGAAAACGAAGAAGCAAACGCCTTAAAGGAGTGAATCGATTTTCTTGCAGCAGTACTTTGCATTATATATATATATATATATATATATATATATATATATATATATATATATATATATATATATATATATATATATATATATATATATATATATGTATATGTATATATATATATATATATATATATATATATATATATATATATATATATATATTCAGTACTAAACAATAAAGACCTGATGTTTATTAGATTTTAAAGAAAAATCTTTCTTTACGAAGTTTTGTTTTAACTATCGAAATGGATATTTATAATTTATTTCTACCCCAAATTAAAAGAACTGTACCTACGTTTACGAAAAGTAAGGAAAACGTCATATATTTCATATCATTAGCGATTGATAAAACAATAACTACTGTAGACAAAAAATACCTTAAACCAGATCTAAGTTTATCTTATTACTATTTTTTGTTTTGGAGTATATTAATAAGTTTGTTCTGTGGGTGTCGCTAAAAATTGATTGATAGCACCAGGTATCTCGTGGCGGAATCATCAACTTCTGATATCTTACTAGTGTCAAAATTGCATAATGCTACATAACTGTGGAGGGGGCTCATGTTCTTTATGATATACAGGGTTGTTTTGCAATAACAGGCCAAATTTGCAGAGATGATTCAGAAAAGAAGAAGAAAACTTAACTAAAAAAATCGCAAACATTCTGGTTTTTTTTTAATTCAAAATGCGTGGTAATGCATTATTTTAATTGATTTTACTGCGCACGCACACATTCGTATAGGTCGATCGGTAGGCAAAAACGTTTTTGCCCATCAATCACATTCAATTCAGGATAATATCAAATAAAAGTAGAAGCTTTATTTACTCGTATTTTCAAAAACTGCAATAACGGTATATTGTCATTTATATATTTGAACTTAAGTTTAAAATATGGCTACTCTTTGACAAATAACCCTGTGTGTGAAAGTGATATCATCCATCTCCATCCATCCATGGTATGTAGTCACATAGCATAGCGGCGTGTAGACCTTCAGCCAACTCTTAAACAAATTAGACTGCAGATGTGTTGTCACTCCTGAGGACTAGGCTGAAATGCTTCACAGTCTGTAATTTTAACAGCTCAAGTACTTTTTAACCGGAACTGCAGTGCAAGATGTGCACCTCAGTTTCGGTTAACAGAACCGGAACTGAAGTGCAGTCTTCTTAGACAAGTAAGAGGTTAGTTAGTACAAACTCAGACGGACATGTAGGTAGAAAAAGTGCCCTAACAAAATAATTATAATAATAGCTATTGGAAATAGAATGTGTATGTGCAAACTTTATAAAGAATTCATCCACTGATTTTCCGACTATTTTTCTCTTTTGCCCGATTTCTTTATTCAAGAAAAGTCCCTGTCTGCATTACGATCCATTTTTATAATACTACTCGTAAAGTGCCCGATACCTATATTCAAAAAAATCTCTTTATCCGTAACGATAAGTTTTATTACATAATAAATGCACTGTAATGTAAAAGCAGTTCATATTACAAACTATTAATTCAGCAACTTAGATCGACTTTGAAACGGAACGTAAAAGTAAACGAAGCCTTATTAAATATAGCAACCCAGCATAAGTGCACGTGGGAACCACATCGGTACTAACTATTTGTTCGGCAACTTCGTTGACCTTGTCGTGCTAAGAATTACCTTGCATTTATTTTGAAATAAAATAAATATTATTTGTTTCTGTCACTTTATGAATTGTATATCGGGTCGATAATAGAGAGAAACTAACGGTGGTAAAATATAGAAACGAGACACTAAGTAATCGTCTTGCGACACCCACAGGGAGTATTAAAAATAAAATTATCTTAAAACCACTGCTACAAGATAAACAGAGTTTAAGGACGATTCAGACTTTTAGTAGTTATTGATATATCCAAATTAGTACAGTTTACAGTAGAATTTTAGTTTATAAGGTTAAATAGCTTGGGTGAAAAAGATTAGAGCAGGTGAAATATGTAAGCGTATTAAGAATTATTATTTTGTCCGTGTAAATATGCGAAGGATAAGTCAACAGGCGAATATTACAGAAGTTTTAGTTATTTTCTACAAGTTTTAAACAGATTTAACTTATTATGGTAAAAGAAATTGTACTGTAATGATAACTCCATATTACAATTATATTATTATTCAAAATAAAAACCTTATTTTTAAAAAATCTTACGGTCTAATTACAAAACGTGGTATATTCATAGTCTTGGGCTTAAACGATGTTGAGTCATTCTCACAAAAAAGTTGCTCAGCTGTGACGCCACAGTCTTCACGGAATTTGACATAATACTGTTTTATTTTTTTAAACCACCCTCATCTTTAAAATTTGCCTACACTACTTTTAGCAAAAAATTTACAAAATTGTAGCGGAAATAGTGCACTATGGCTTTTTTAATCAGAGAGTATAGCTCATAACGATTACATCGCCATAAAATGTGTGTGTAGACTTGATACAAAATTTTAGACAATGGATTATAATGTCCATTACAGCCGTTCATAATGGAAACGCCGGATGTATCAAAACTACCAAAATGGCCGCCGCCATATTTACATTTTAATTAGCATACTCGTATTTACCATGGGTTTGCTTTTTTGAAACGGACTGATATAAACCTGATCAAATCCTTTGCATATTTACATAGGTGATTGTATTTAGTTCTACATTACAGGGCTTTCTAAAGGTAATTTGATATTAGTACACATTATAAATTAATCAATTTATAGACATGTAAATTATAACAATGTTAGCGCACGCACACATTACGCATAGTGGGAGTTCAGATAATCGTACCAATATGTACTAAGTACTTGAACAGACAACGCGAATTCTGTGTCGCAGATTACCATTTTATGGCATAGGCTGAGTACTTTGAGTATTAAACCAAAGGAGACGGTATCGCAAGGTATACCCCTCTGTATAAGGTACGAGAGTCTAACTCATAGCCGTTATGTAAAACTATTTGCTCTGCGTCGTGCGCCTTTACGCAAGTGATCGTGCCAGTCAATTGAGCTCCGACAAAAATGCCGAATTGCAGTGTATTTTCATGCAAAAAACAATCAAAACCTTCAAATCTACAAAAGGACAACGTGACTTTTCATCTGTGAATAATTTTAATATAATAATATCGTTAAAACTATTATTTTATGAATATAATTGAATTGGTTGAATACTCAAAAGCTAAGTAAGTTTGAGCGTGTGGGTTCTAACGCAATATGCAACCAACCAAGTCTCGGTGTCTCTTCTAGTAAGTTGTACATATTACTTAAATGATCCATCCCGAAACGTTCACCTACTACCATAACTTAAACTTAAAACCCACGGCTCCATGGCGCAGTGGCTTAGCAATGAGTGGCTGCGTTAGATGGCCGCGGGTTCGAATCCCGCACGGAACAAGTATTTGTATGAACCTACAAATTGTCAAAATACTCACATCCTGATCGCTCATCATCTCCTTGGTTGAAACGGTGGTCTCGATCCTGCGTATGGAGCCTTGGTGTATGTCCACATCGAGCGCAAGGCACTGGAAGCGGCGCAACACCAGCACCAGCGGGATCGGCAGCACGCCCGCGAGGATCATGGCGCAGGCAATACCCAGCACCCAGTTGGGATACGGAGTTTTCTCTACGCGACCCTGTGTTATTTTTAAGAATCATATTAATTATTCTGTCTGTCAGTCTGTCAAAACTGCTGAACATAGGCCTCCCCTAAAGACGGGATATTTCCCATAGTTGGTACGTTTGACAGGCGCCAGGCGGGTTGCTAAATGCATTTAATTATTATGTGGATTTGTTATAATGCTCTTGCATTACGCTGCTATTTCATGTTGGTATTCTATGAGAGCGTGGTCTTTTCCCGGTCGAGGCGACCTGGCTGCAGTGCCACCAGTGCCAATGTCCACGTATGTTAACTGACTGAAGTGACTATATTTAGTCCCTGCACTGGCCTCCACCAATACCCCAATCAGCCAACAAAATAAAAATAAGTAGAATATTGCCAAGAAAAGATTTTAAGGTCTCCACTGCGGCAGTTTTTATTCCCGAGAGCACGAGGGTCGATCGATCAACCAATGCCTCCGTGAATAATACTGCCTTTAATGTGAATTAGGCAGAGGAATGTTGATTTAGAAGTGCAAAGACGCTTTATACTTGTACATTTCCAGATTTTATAATAATTTGAATATTTCAAGTTGGGTTAATTTTTTAAATTAGTAGAAATATAAAACACAAATACAACTAACGAAATTAAAGCAATAGCTTTAATTTATATTTATATTTATTTATATTTTATTTATATTTTTTTATATTTTAAAAACAGTGTACATGCTGGCTTACAGTTTGCCCAAAACGTCAGCATGCTAATTAACAAATTACAGTATTAAATAATAGTAATAATACAAGATACATGTCAAAAGGTCAAACAAATTAAAGAATACATGTCCAGTAGATCTACTAAATACTAAAAAAATACGTGCCAAATAGATTAAAAGTCAAATGAATTAAACAAAATGTCATTGTCAGATTGATTACATAAGATAGGATTAAGAGAATACTAATAATATTACAATTTGTCAAAATTGGATGTCAAAAATATAAGGGCTTTATTACACAGTTGCCCTACGCTATCAGCAAATAAATCGGTCTCGTTATAATCTGCGAGCATGTCTCCGATAAGCCGTATAGCACGGGAAGTGGGCGCGTGAGCGCCGTACCTGGTGCGCGCCGGCGGCTGCCACAGAAGGCGAGGCCGTCGCCGAGGTACCACCGTCCCCTCCACATCACAGCCCAGCCGCTTCGGAGCCAACAACCCTACTCTACTTAATATCATCGGACTATCTATCCGATTATGGATGATTGCTAGGTAGTGTGTTATCAACTGCATAGTTCGCCTAAGTTTAAGCGTGTCCAAACCCACCATACCATTAACAAATAAGGACGGATATAGATAGGGGTAGTAACCGTATTTCCGTTTATATAGCCATCGTGCAAATTTGCGCTGTATTCTCTCTATCATCAAAATATATTTTTCCTCATAGGGATTCCATACAATGGCACCGTACTCAAGCTTACTACGAACATATGCATTGTAAAGTACCAAAGCGACCTCTAATCTATCAAACTGTGAAGAAGTGCGAATAACAAAGCCAAGCAATTTACTGGTCTTTTTACATACAGTAGTCACATGGTTATGAAAGTCAAGTTTAGCGTCTAACAATAATCCTAAGTCACGAATTTCACTTACCCTTACTAAGGGCGTGTCAGATAATTTATATTCTTTTTTTAGTGGACAGCGTTTACGCGTGAATGTTATTATTTTACATTTATTACTATTAAACGGAAGATGATTTAATACACTCCAATCCATAACCGCATTGATGTCCCTTTGCAATGCCTCGCAGTCAGACGGGTCATCTATACCTAGGCTTAACTTGAGATCATCCGCGAACAACAGACATTTGGAGGCAGTCACGCTATTCGGTAAGTCATTAATGAAAATAAGAAAGAGCAAAGGCCCCAACGTACTTCCCTGGCTCACTCCAGATCTTGTGTAATAGTCACTAGACTCAAATGCACCCACTTTAACAAACTGACGTCGATCGCGTAAGTAATTTGAAAAAAACTTGATGAGTGCCGGGGCAAAGCCTATCACCGCCAATTTACGCAACAAGATATCGTGGTCGACCAGGTCAAATGCTTTCTTAAAATCGAAGTACGCAGCATCCACCTGTCTACCAGCATCCAATTCAGCATATGTATAGTCAAGATGAGACACAAGATTGGTAGTTGTAGAATGGGCAGTTCGAAAACCGTGTTGACTATCATGCAATAACTTTTGAGTTTGCTTATTAATTTGCTGACATAAGACAATTTCAAATAATTTTGCAAAGACTGACAGGACTGCAATCGGTCTAAAAGACGAAACGTCATTTACACCATCAGTTTTTGGAACCGGAGTAACCCTAGAAACTTTCCAAATTTCTGGATACTTATACTGAGTCAGTGACAAGTTAAAGAGGTACAGGAGTGGACTCTCAAAAGCGGATATGCAGTCCTTTGCTAAAAAAACAGGGATAGCATCAGGGCCACACGTCGACCTCGGTTTTAGCCGCCTTACTGCTTCCTTCAACTTGGTATTATCAATAGTATTTATTGTGATACAGGTGGAGTCATATTGACTATCTGCGGCACGTACCGCATCAACATGGTCCAGTTCAGGAACTTTGTTCTGATATACCGAACTAAAATAGTTCGCAAAAGCGTCGGCCGCAGATTGCCCAACAACTTCGACACCACTGGAAGAATAAGCGTTCATACGCTGCCTGTGATTCTTCCTATTCTTAACGTACTCCCGGAATTTGGCCGGGTCGTCAATTATATTTTGTTGAGTCAGATGTAAGTGTTGCTTATATGCAGTGTCAATCAAGTTTTTAATATGCCATCTATAGTATTTAAATAATTCCTTGTTGAACTCTTTACCTTCAGCCTTATACCGTTTCAAATGATAATATTTTTTACGTATATTACATATAATATCAGCATTAAACCATTTTGGATATACGTACTTATAATTCGGCTTGTAAGGGGATTTAGTTGGAACATATTGACTGATACAATTATAAAGACGGTGATAGAATAACGCAACTGCGTCGTCAACGTCTGCAATTACAAACATGTCCGACCAATCTATACTTTTTAATGCCGTGTACAGGCCTATAAAGTCTGCTTTATGCCAATTCCAGCTTGGAGCAGCTCCCGGGCTCTGAACCGGCGGTGGAGAGGATGGTGACTGGACCTGCGCATCGCACTGAAACCTAAGCGTCACCTCCAGCGGAGGGTGATACTTATCAATTGGTACTAAGGGATCTGAACCCTCGGACACTAAGACCAGCTCCGGGTTAAAATTGCTCAACACGAGATCTAACATGCCATCATATTTGTTATACACAATATTATGTTGCTGAAGCCCACAATAGTCACAAAATGAATTAAAATTATTCTTAACATTAACACTACAAGAATTCAAATTAAAATCTCCTATTATTAGGACATTAAGAGAATAATATGCAATGATAGCATTTTCAATGCACGTCAATACGTTGAGATATAGATTATCACTACATTTAGGAGGCAAATAAACGACACAACATAAAAACTTTCCAACACTTTTTCCACTAATAATGGCAAAAAGCAGTTCCATATCAGACGTATAGGCATCTACATTAGTTACTTGTTGCACCGTATAGCAGTTTCGTACAGCAAGGAGCACTCCTCCCCACCCGACGTCCCCTGTGCGGTCTTTACGTACGACTAAATATTCCGAAGTAAATAATTCGCCATCAAATACGGAACTGTTCAAAAAGGTTTCGGTTAAGGCTATAACATCAAAGTTGCATTGAGACACATTATTCCTAAAAGTATCCGATTTAGTACGTAGACCTCTAACGTTTTGATAACAGAAATATAAGTTACGCACTTTCTTTCTTGGCACGAAAGTTCTGCCGCCACGGTTTTATACAGATGTCTTCAGCCCAATTATTTGGTGACATAACACTCTCGCTAATCCTCGACGGGACTCCAAGCTTGAACGATGAGTAACGTCCCCTTGCTTTCAGTTCTTCCACTGTGCAATCATTATTTCCACTAATAGAATAGAGATGAGCACGCACCTCTTCTACTGTGGTACCCTCATGAACATAATAGAGATGCAAGTACCTCCATCTCTCTGATGCACGCAGTTTTGTAACCCCCAGCGCTGCAGTACCGCGAAGCACGCCAGGCAGCGAAGCGCGTCCAGTTTTACGTCTCACCTGTATCCATTCTTCCGGGTCTTTTTGCTCCACGCCATCCCGGGGAGCAACAGTTGTCTCACGGCTTGCACTCAAAATCGAAGTGTTGGAATCAGAGACTAAAGTTGAAACTGGCGCTAAAGAAGAGATGGGTGTGTTTACTTTTGCGGGTGGATTAGGTTTGCCCGAAGCTCCCTTATTTTTCTCCTGAGGACCAGATTTTACTTTCGGCTTAGTCTTCCCATTATCTAGGTTCAACGGGTGCTGTACCGCCGCTACATATCCCTGCGTTGATGCACTATTATCTTTGTCCATTTTTAGGATTATTTTTTCTAATTTGTCAATCTTATTGGTTAAATTGCAAATTTTTTCAAATACCGAAGTCTTAAATTCATTAAATTGCTCGTTAAGTAGTGCGCAAATTTTCATGGTAAGGCGCGATTCGAAGTCGTCCTGCATTTGCTTTATTTCTTGTACTACAGGGGCCATGTTTTGGGGACAAGGGTCACATTTCATCGCCACTAATTGCGCAGGACGTTTCCCATTTCGAAACGTGATATTATCTGGGGTATGCATCGATACATCCAAACAATCATCAACGGCAGTCGTATCATGGCTCAACTGCTGGCGTACTGGCGTATGTGAATTATCAAGCTTAGGTATTTTGCTACGGCATTCGAAACATATCCACATCTTTTTAAATTCTGATGTCATTGTTGCAAATACTTCCACACTAAAATTGGCGCACATAATATCGAAATATTGCTTACATTTTGCGCACCTCATGAATGCGCTGTCTTCCATAATAACACCGCGGCATCCTGCGCAGTTTACTTGGCGTGACGTCATCTCGATCACTGCACAGCTTGATGCACTCAACGGCGCGGCGGCCGACCAGCAAAGGGTGTCAGTGACTCACAGCAGCGAGCGCGCTGTGGGTTGTCGTAGGTCAGTACGTAACGGCCGAAAACAATTTTTTGAAATGTATTTGCTTATAACTTAAATGTTACAACGCGAAACGAAAAACTGATTTCACTACTAGATAGCCCAGATCAAAAACTTTAAGATAATTACAAAATATACACTAGTAATTTACTTTTAACTACAATGCACTTATTTATATGCGGAGCAAACTGTCACAGATGTTAACTACAAAGACGCTCGACGACGTATGATTTAATATATAGCAAATAAAATATATTTAAAACTATTTCTATTTGCAGTTAATACAGAATTTAACAAATATTAAGATTAATAGGATAAATTAAATTAGACAGAAGTACAACTCCGAACTGCGGATTTAGACCTGGAAGAGGATGCACGGATCAAATTTTTTCTCTCCGCATGATCACGGAGAAACTTCTGAGTGTTAACCAGAGGATTTTCTGTGCTTTTGTGGATCTGGAGAAAGCATTTGATAAGGTTATAAGGAAGAAAATGTGGGAACTGTTGCCGGGATATGGTGTGGATGGTCGATTGTTAAGGGCTGTGCAGTCATTTTACTATGACTGTAAAGCCTGTGTGCGGGTAGGGCATGACCTGTCACCCATGTTTAGCGTCCAAGCGGGCGTAAAACAGGGTTGTGTCATGTCTTCCTGGCTATTCATACTGTATCTCGACAGCTGTTTACAGAAGCTGAAAGATAGCTGTTTGGGTGTGAAATTGGGTGACATAAAAGTTAATTGTCTGCTGTATGCTGATGATGCAGTGCTTATTGCACCATCAGAAGCAGAACTGCAGGCATTAGTCACGTGTATGAAAGAGGAATGTGAAATTAAAGGTCTCCGTTTGAATGCTAATAAAACTAAGGTTCTGGTATTTGAAAAGGACGAAGAGAGAACGAAGTGTGAAATATGGGTAAATCAGGAATGTCTAGAACAGGTAAATGAAATTGTATACTTGGGGAGTGCTTTCAGCCGGGATGGAAGATGTGATTTAGATGTGGATAGGCGTGTCGCTGCCGGAAACAAAGTCAATGGTGCCCTGAATGCATTAATAAAAAGGCAAGGCGTGGTGAAGAGTGCACGCCTTGCAATACATAACGCAGTGTTGGTACCGACTTTGTTATATGGCAGCGAAACCTGGGTATGCCAGAAGAAGCACAAAAGCAAGTTGAATGCAGTGGAGATGCGATCTCTTCGTAAAATGTGTGGCGTTACCATAGCCGACCGAAAGCGAAACGAAGAGATTCGCAATATGGCAGGATTGAAAGATGACCTTATCACAAAAATTGATAGGGGCGTACTCCAATGGTTTGGACACGTTGAACGAATGAGTGAAGACCGAATGGTGAAGAAAATATATAGAGCGAAAGTAAATATTAAAAGGTGTCGAGGTAGACCGAGACTAACTTTCGAAGACCATGTGAGCAAATTGCTCGAAGAGGGGAGGGTCAAGAGTACTCGGATACCTAGACGTGCATGTATGAAGAAGTTAATGAACCTGAAAGAAGCGAAAGAGGTATGTAAGGATCGTGACACTTGGCGATCTGTTCTCTCTGGCTACCCCGTTAGGGATTGTGCGTGACGATAAGTAAGTAAGTAAGTAAGTACAACTCCGAACTTAAAGAACTACTCTTAGGGTTAAGTATATTTTAGGTTTTAATTTTCTTCTCTGCGGATCATTATCTACAGAGAAGTGATAGGGTGATAATGTTGTGTCATCCTAATCCCTTACAAACCTGGGATATAACAGGACTAAGGACCATACTCATATAACTAGAGTGGCAGCCTGGTACTGGTAAGCGAAGTGTAGGGCGACAAGCTTACTAGATAGAGTTAGAACCTGGTAAGAAGTGAAAGAAGTCGATGGGTGCAGGTAGCTTAGAACTGTCTATTGTGGCATTCCTTGAGGGAGGTAAGTTTTCAGCAGTGAACTTGTGAGAAGCTGTAATGATAATGATGATGGTAATGATGGTGATAATGATGATGACGACCTATTTTAAAAATATACCATAGTAAATTATTTTACGTGGCATATATACCTCTGCAGCATTCCAAGCACCATAAGTCGGTGGGTTGATCAGCATGAAGACGAGAGAAGACAGCAGAATGCAGGTGACTATAAACGGCCCCACGTAGCGCCAAGTAATTTGCCAATACCATCCAGGACGGTAGCCAGTCATCTCGTAGATGTCGTTCGAGAATCTGTAATTTTTTTAAAACGTTCAACATAGTTTTTGAGGATAATTTAAAGAAACGTGCAAGGTAAGAAAGGGAATGCCTGATAGCTATTATTAGAATCTATTTATATTAGGAATGGCAGGCAATATTTTTTGCAACCCAAGCAGGTTACCTATTACATTATCTCCACACGTATCGGGTTGACTAGGAGAGAATGTCATAAGGCATTTAGTCCGCCCTTTGTAATCATTTTATTAGGATGACATAAACAATAAAGTGTAAACAAATAATTAAATTTAATTAGCTAGGTTAGGTTTAGCCTATTCTTCGTAAAAGAGTTTGTCTTTTGACAGATTGTCGTATTTAAAAAAAAAGTATCGTTATCACAAAGCATGTGTGAATGAAAAAAAATCGGCCTTATTACAAAACGTGGTCTAATTATAGTCTCAGGTTTAAGCTATGGCTTAATAAAATTTTAAAGAGATTATTAATAATTTAAGCTATTAATGGTAACTCCCCCCCCCCATCAAGAGGCTATCAATGGGTTAGGCCTATGTTTTGCAGTAGACCGTTACATAGAACGAAACTTCAAATATAGGAATGGAGCATAAGTGAGAGCACTTTGTAAAAACAAACATAATGAAATCTAGACTAACTTCTCGTGCCCGTAGATGTAAACAACTGCGACCATTTCAAGCAGTGCGACAACGACGAGTCCAATGGTACCAGCGAAGGAGTCGAACATCTTGAGCCAGTACTCTCCAGCTCCGGTCGTAAATATCAGGCCCACTAGGAAACAGAAAGTGCACACTGCGCCTGGAAACAAGAATTATTTTAAGTTTACGGTAGTGATTCAATTATTGGGGATGTTAGATTCCTTTTTTTTTATAAAATATTGGTGACAAACGAGTACACAGTCCACCTGATGGTAAGCGGGTAGTGTGGCCCATAGACATCTATACCTACCCTCGATTGAGAATCAAAATTTTGGTGTTTTGTAAGTGTGGTCCTTCCTCGGTCGAGTCGATCCATTCGTGGTAAAACCATAATATAGTTGCAGTGTGGCTCTACTGCGTTAAACCAGAGAGCTAAAGATTATAACATTCCTTATAATCTTACGCTTTAGCAGCTGCTGGAATAGGTTTTTTCTAAGTTAGGTTTTTCAAAAATCATCATTAGCATTAATGGAACGCCAAATGAACGCCTGAAAAATGGGAGTTATTTTTCTAGAGAGTAATTTTTCCAGAACTTCCAAAGTTCCTTCCACGTTATTAAAATAACTTAGCAAACTTAAGCGATATACTCGAGCGAATAGTGTACCCAATGATGAGAAGCTACCCCAGAACTGTAGTGACACCTGCAACCAAATTCAATAAAGCTACAGCGCGTTGTTACCTCTGAGGACTAAGATTGCCTCACGGTCTGTAATCATATTAGCTCTCCACCCTCCTTACCTGAACATGACTGCTGCTTAATTACAGAAATAGGTAAGAGGGTGATACCATAGTAAAAACGGAATAGTAGGGTAACTCCCGCACTGCGCGAGACTTAAGTGCTTACTATTGCGGGATTGTCACTGTCTCTTTGTTTAACAGCTAAGTTTCATTTTCGTTTTATAAATAGTTATAATATTTACAATCATCATACAATATTATAATAATCTTATATATGACAAAAGCATTTGATTGTGTTAATCATTAAATTTTACTGAAACAATTGGAAAACATTTGCATTCGCGGAATTGCTATAAAATTATTTAAATTGTATCTAGAAGATCGATATCAGGCAACTATTTTGGATACATATAATAATAATACTACAACCATTGAAACAGTTAAGTCAAAATTTAAAAAGTCAATATTGGTGTACCTCAAGGAAGTATACTTGGTCTTTCTTTGTATTTAATATATATCAACGAAATATTTAAAATCACCAAGCATTTAACAATAATGTTTGCTGATGATGCATTTTATACTAGTAAGTTAATAAATAATTCAGAACTTGAAAGTGAAATTAATAAGTCCATAAAAGACATAGTGTCCTGGTTAAAGTCTGTTAACCTAACAATTAATGTAACTAAAACTAAAATTCTCCAATGTAGAAGTTACAAGACCGATCCAATCCATTTAAAAATATCATTTGATGGCTCAGTCATAGAGGAAGTAGATAATACTAGCTTTCTTGGAGTTAAAATTGACTCTCACCTAAATTGGAAATCACACGTAGAAAAGATTAACAAAAAGATATCGATTTATTGCTATGTTGTTTCAATACTTTCTTGGTCAACCTCTGAATCTGTTATTAGAAATGCGTACTATGGTTATATTTATCCACTCTTATTATATGGTATAATTTTTTGGAGTAATTCAAGTAACATAAATGAAACGTTTATACAACAGAAACGATTTTTGCGTATCATATACCGTAAGACAAATAGAGACAGCCCGAGGAATTTATTCAAAGAAAAACGTTTTTTAACTTTAACTGGAGTATATATCTTAGAGTTGTGCCTATTTATTAGAAATAATTGCGATTTATTCGAACCGACACTTTCGAAACGGCAAAATTTACGCCCTCGCTACGAAAACAATATTTATCTACCTCAAATTAAAAATAAATTGTTTGATAAAAGTGCATACATAGCAGCAATTAGAGTATTTAATCACTTACCCAATAGTATTAAAACAATAAAAGGACCCAAATTCAAACATAATTTAAAAAACTGGTTGGTGGAACATACGTTTTATACGCTAAATGAATTCTATAATTTTAAGTTAATATCGTGTTCTTTATCATATTTATATCTATTAGCATTTTTTTTTATCTTAGAAGTTAATTGTAAATCTATCATCTGTTAAATGTAAATAGTATATACAAATTGTAACGTAATTAACGCACACCCTCAGACACCCCAATTAGTATATTATGTTATAATCATTATACATACACAAGATTTTTAGTTAAACATTTTTATGCACTGATTATTTATCAAATTATACTAATTCCGGAAGAATGTTATGGTCACAGTATAAATCCACGAACGCAAAGACTTTCACTTGCTTGAAATAAAGTTCATTTCTCTTTATTTTTATTGAATGACAGAATTAGTAATAATACAAATAAAACTACACTCTTAAAAGTCTTATTGCCTTAAGTTACGGTGCATTTCAGTTTGTTTTGACTGTACAGATTTAGTGTGACTATAATTTACGTAGTTTTAATTATTTTTGGGATAAAAAATTACCTATATTAAAAATGATAGGAATCGATTCAGTAAACGATTCTGAACAAGCTACTTTCTCTAAGTGCGTTAATTATGTTACGTGTTATATATATATATATATATATATATATATATATATATATATATATATATAAATTATATTTAAAATGAAAATTGTAAATCTATGGCACCCCTGATGAGGCAACTGTTGATACCTTTAATAATATGTCATCTTTAACTTGTACACAGTAATGCAATAAATTATTAATTATTATTATACATACGGATGCATACCTACGCATCATATTTGTTAATCATTTCTTTAGTTTCCTCTCAAAGAATCAATGGTTGTCAAAAAAATCCAGCTTTACGTTACAACAAATGCTAAATAACTAAAATACGAGTAAACTAACACTGAGCATATATGGTGTCAGCTCAGATTTAATGTTTAAAATTAATTTGATCTGATGTGATATGATAATTAATATACTTATATTAGTTTCCTTAAACGCATATATTAATTTATTTTATAAAAAGAGAAAATAAAACAAAAAAAGACTGCTAGCAAAATTTTATTAAAAGTAACGAAGTCTCAAACAAAGGTAACTGCGGAGTACGGCGGTGGGCGTTACAGGTCGGTAATGGTCACCGCCGCGCCTTCCCGACATTCCCGACTTAGCAAGTGTCGTTGTGTGCGTAATGTGGCTCGTGCTTACGAGTCCGTATTGTCACGTGCCAGTCACGCACACATATTATTAGCGGCGTTCAGTACGTATCTTAGAAGATAGCCTACTATTCTGTTTTTGCTATGGTGATAGGTACTGAAAATGAGTTCCTAAGCAGAAAATTCCACCATCCAGTAAAGACTGAAAAAGATAAGAGGCATATGATCTTAAACAAAGTAATGGTAATTAATCAAAGTCCATTTCTGCCTCGTTTAAAGGCCAAATACGTCTCGTAGTTTTGACGATTGTGTGAAAGTGCACGCATTTGTGTGAGGGGCGGGAAGTGTTCTTCATATAAGGTAGGTCATTTTCTTTTTCATTGTATAATTAATTATAACATCTTAAAATAATAGTAATTTTTAAACTTACCTGTAATAACTGGCTTGCTCATCCTCTTAAAGAAATCTATATCGAAAATGGTGCAAAGCATGCCCTCCATGATTCCAATCTGGCTTCCCAGACCGAGTGAGAGCAGCATCAGAAAGAATATAATTGACCAAAATGGCGCTGGAGTCAATTTGAGTATAGCTTGGGTGAACACTATGAAGGCGAGGCCAGTGCCTTCTGCCGCCTGAAAACAAAAACAAATATTAGTTTTTTTTCAGGCCTTTTTTAATTTTATTTTGACAGAAAATTATAAGAATCTTCATACATTAACCAAATAATAATGTACACTTTAGTAATGAAATCTTAAAAAGTATCTTCTTTTCATATATCCAGCCTGAGGTACTAGCGCGGATCTAAAGACAAATTTGAAGGAGGTCAGAACAGGTTGAAAGATACTATAGTTTCATCTATACTATTCTTTCATCTCAATGTAAGATTTGAGCAAGGATTAAAATCATACTTTTAAATATATGTACTTATTATACACATTATAGATTGGGGTAGGTGAGTTATGACATCCAAGCCCCTTCACCTCCTTAACCCTCCTTCTAGATCCGCGCTTGCTTAGCTGGGATTTAAAGTACACTGCTTGCGTATTGATAGATCATATATATAAGTTGATAAGTCGAGAATATATCAAACGCCAAATTTTTCGAAATAATCTCCTATAGATCAACACGCTCACTAACTCGCCTGACTTGTTAAGCGTAGTATATTTTAAGGCATCCATTTACATTTCATTATAGCGAAAGTCGACAGCTGAGCATATGTCTCCCCCATGGATAGCCTCGTAGGTGGTTGGTTGCTGTGGCCCATAGACATCTGCATCCATCAAAATGCAGATGCATTGTCAGCCGTGAGGACTAAAATGGAATGCCTCTTTCCAGTAATGAGGGTCTCCGGTTCTCTACACTCACCACACGAAACACAGCAGTGTTGAGCTGCTATTTGACGCTGGTATTCTGTGAGAGCTTGGTCTTTCACTTTTTCGCCGATCGAGCCGACGCATTCGCGCTATAGCTATAACAGTAATATAGCTGCAACATGGCTGTACCACGTACAATACTAAATATAATTATTAAATATTATTTTAGTATTGTTAATTATATATAAATAATTATAAAACAATTATTGTAAGTAGAAGATTTAAAAATATTCGGTTAATGATTATGTTAATCGTAAACGTTGCATCACTAATTAAGTAAAGTTTTGATGTCAGTGTTTGAATATTAGCCAGCGATAGTCAGAATCGAGTCCAATTAAAGAAGTCGTAACTGATTTCCTAACCTACCTCTTCCAACTGCCTGCTCATAGCACAGCCAGTCAGATTCAATGATGAAGTAATGGTAGTATTCAAATTAGGATATTCCTCTTTGTAGTAGTCGAACGTAGATTTCAATGTAAAACCGTCGATATGGTGCATCGCAAGCACTTTTACCTCCCTGGAAAGAAAATAACAATTTCAAGTAACCACATAATAATCAAAAGATATGCCATTAAACGTTTGTAATCTAAATATTCATTGGGGGCGTTTAAAATATTTAAAAAATGTGGAGATCACTACGATGATGAATTCCAGAGAGAGGGAGCACGTAGTATGTGTATGATAGAGCACATGCAAGAGGGTACGTTCATTACTCCCCGTTTCTGCTGTCAGTTTTTTATTTATAATATAGTCAAGTAAAATAATGTATTTCCTTTACAAAAGTATTTTAACCATAAATACCAGTTAATAGTCTACTTAACGGTAATTTTTACATTAGAAAATTTTAAAATAGACGACTTTAATGGTAAAAGGTCACGTGATGGTGAAAAAATGATCTAATGTAAAATCAGCTAACACGCATTGTGACAGCATGGTGGACTGTTTATTGTCTCAAAATCCTTTCAGCAATTAGGGGAGAAGGAGGAGCAGGAAGCTAGTGCCACCAGCAGCAGTGGGTTTGCTAAGTTAGAGCTCAGGAGCTAAGCACTCGCCAAATCTCACTGAGTATAAAAAATATATTATTATACATCAGTTAATACAAGAAGTAAGTATACAAAATAAATCATTATGTTGATTATACAATTTTAATAAACTCGGTAAAACCATCTTGTTAAGTCTCTTCGTTTTCAGTTATACCTAAAAAATATAAAATGTATAAATAAATAAATAAAATTTGCAAAAAATTTAAAAACCGACTTCAAAAAACTAAAACGAATGAAATATTTTCTACACAAAGCACATAGATGATGATGATGATGATGAATGGAATAGAGACGATCGATTGTTTTATGATTCACCACTTACGAAACGTATGAACACAATCTTACATTATGTAACATGAGAAACAGTTGGAACACATAAATTTTAACCAAAGGTTTTCAATAAACTTTGAGTAACAGCTGGTCCATAATATCATAACTTAGTAATCGTAAAAACGCTATTATAATAAAACTGCTGTTCGCGTTGTACCCGGGGTGAGATATATTTTTTCCCTGTTATTAGACATACTTTTACTTTATTGATGCCGTAAAACGATAATTGTTTAGCTGTGGTTTATGGAAATTGGATAGTATTAAAAAAAGTTTATAACAGAACGAGGTTTAGAACTTTTAGGTGGGAAAAATATCTTCACATGATGTTACATATTTTTATTCGGTTATAATAATATCGATTAAAGTAACGACAGGTATTAAAATTTGATAAATTATAAAGCAGCTTACTACATCGTATCGAGATCTTTCAATGATTGAAGACGTATGATATCTTTTTTCTAAAAGATTGTTAAACAGTCCACAGTCCAACAAGAGGTAAGTCGTTCAACGTGGTAGAGCTACGAGTATGCTGCAGCTGCAGCTATATTTTGGTTGTAGCACGAATTGGTCGGCTCGGCCGGAGTAGGACCACGTTCCCACAGAATACCAGCCTAAAATATCAGCTCAATGCTGCTGTGTTTCGTATGGTGAGTGTAGAGAACCGGAGACCCTTTTTACTGGAAATGAGGCATTCAATCTTAGTCCTCAAGAGTGGCAACGCATTTGCATTTTAATACTCAATCGAAGATAGATGTCTATGGGCCAAAGCATCTACTTACCATCAGGTGGACTGAGTGCTCGTGTGTCACTCTTATTTTATAAAAAAAGCCGCTACGGTAACAATAATATTAGGTGTTAAAACTTTTATTTCGCTTTCAAGTAGTGTGTCTGGAGTGCCACCCCTTACTTATATCTGTCGGTTCGGTCTGAAGGTTAAAGAGAATCGGCATAATTACAGGCTGTGGCTATTGCATCCCAGTCTTCGGGGGCGACGAGCCATCTATAGCCTTCTTTGTGTTAAGCTGGCTGCAGGTGATAATGGACAGCAGTAGCCACTTTTTATAGGATAGGGTGACAAACGAGCACACAGTCTTCTGATGGTAAGTGGTTGCTGTGGCCCATAGACATCTATCCTCGATCACGAATCAAAATGCGATGCGTTATCACCCGTACCGTACTAAGATGAAATACCTCGTTTTCAGTAAAAAGGGTCTGCGGTTCTCTACACTCACTATTCGAAACACAGCAGTGTTAAGTTGCTATTTTACTGTGGTATTCTGTGAGAGCGTGGTCCTGCCCCGGTCGAGCCGACCCATTCGTGCTACAACTATACTACTAATATAGCTGCAGCATGGCTCTACCACGTAAATTCTTACCACGTAAATTAATTACTTACCATCAGATAGGCTGTAAGCTCATTAGTCTTTTTAGTTTTATAAAAAAAAACAATATGAGTAAATATAAAGACGCGTTATTCTGGAAGACTAAGATCGTTTATTTATCGTTATTACGTAAAGTCGATTATGATCATTATGACGTTGACCCTAGTTTTCTGGATCTCAAGTGTAATTCGATAACAATTTCATTTTAGTAATTTATACAATATTATTATAAAAAATATTATTGTAACGAACGATGTTAAATTTTCAAGTCGATCTAATTATTATACTGAATTACATTTGAACAATTAGTAAAATTAAAAATTTTGTACAACCGACTTCAATAATTAAAATGAGAACATCGTCAATGTATTCGAAGTAAATTAAATACGCATTATTGGAGCCTCCTATGGCGAAAGAAAATTATTCTTTGAAATCTATCTCCTCCGTAACCTGTAGGCCAATTTACATATTTTTCGGCAATATTTATAACTCAACGGTGACTAGGTTAGTCAACAAGAAAAATCTGAATTTGAATTTTTTTCTCTTTTACTATCTAATCAATTACTTAGCTATTTTACATCTGCGCAATGTCACACCATTTGATTGAATCTTTTATTGAAGTATAGATAGTTCTGACTTTAGACTTTTACTCCGCTCCGGTTATAATGCTAGCAAAAGGTTTTACCTTTGCATCTGCATCGGCCCTAGTTAAAGATAACTCGAAAACTACTAGTCAGATCTTGATTAAATTTATATGAAGAATAGGACCATACAGTCGAATTGAATACCTTCTCCTTTTTGAAGTCGGTATACGTGAATGAATGAATGAATGAATGAATGAATATACTTTATTGCACACCACAAACAAATTTACAAAGAACATAACAGAGAGCAGATTAAATGTACAATTTGGCGGCCTTATCGCTACATAGCGATCTCTTCCAGGCAACCAAAGGTGTAAAGGAATAAAACAGTGAGTACTAGGTAGGTGGTGCAATATAAATATACCTAATATAATATCAATACATGCAATAAAATATACATACATATACACATACATACATATACACATACATACATATATCCTCAAATATATACCACTAACAATAACATAAACAAATAAGTACAAAACTACATAATCACATAATTTATCCTAATGATTTTCGAACGATTGAGATACGTGATGTTACTTCGGCAGCTGGCGTCAAGTTTATTTGATTTGTAAATTGTGTTGATACAATTTAAGTTTGATTTTACTTTACTGAATTACCCGCTTAGTTGCTTTCCGACTGCTATTGTATTTTGTATATTATATAATAAATGCAATGCAATATTTATGTGATTTATTTTTCTCTAAACGCCTTTACAGTGAATATGGAAAGCCAGTATATTTAAGTGCATCATGAAACATTCATATTTTAAGCATACACAATATGTAACGTAATTAACGCACGCCCTCAGACACCCCAATCAGTATATTATGTTATAATCATAATACATACACTGAATTTTTAGTTAAACATTTTTATGCACTGATTATTTATCAAATTAGTTATACTAATTCCGGAAGAATGTTGTGGTCACAGTACAAATCCACGAACGCAAAGACTCTAACGTGCTTGAAATAAAGTTCATTTTTCTTTATTTTTATTGAATGACAATTAGTAATAATACAAAATATAACTGCACTCTTAAAAGTCTTATTGCCTTAAGTTACGGTCCATTTCAGTTTGTTTTGACTGTACAGATTTAGTATGACTGTAATTTACGTAGTTTTAATTATTTTTGGGATAAAAAATTACCTATATTAAAAATAATTCAGTAAACGATTCTGAAAAAACTACTTTCTCAAAGTGCGTTAATTATGTTACGTGTTGTATACCTATATGCAGGGGCTAAGAAACGAATAACCATTAATAGTTCTGCTTTTGATTTTATCCAATCGGTCTGATTATTTATTTTTTTATTGTGAAAATAATTTTCAATTTTATTGAATAAATTGTGGGGTTTGTGTAGATATTCGTTATTTAAATGTCAATTCAATTAAGTTAAAATTAAATCAGTAGGATTGGCAACTTTTTTAATCGAATAAATATAGTAGTATTTTCGTAGCTTTTACCGCTAAATATATAGCAGATGGTGAAAAAATACATATAGCATGCTCAAATAAATACTTCATTTTTAAAAGAAATATATTAACAGACTCACGCCTTTGAAAATATTGCATTTTCGCCTACTATATTTTTTGGAATTAGTGTTCGGTATTTTAGTATTCCCTAATATAGTAACACAATATTAGCTAGAGAATATTTAACTGGGTTTCACAACCGTAATTGTCAAAGCCCCTGCTTGCTACGTTAGTGGTGGTATTTGTTGCAAGTGAAATGTTGGTCAGGCTTAGCATGCAGTGATTCCTTTTGCACTCGTATCGCATCAGTGTAGCATGGTTACAATGAGTAGGGAGTAATAAATATTTCTGGTTTCAGACACTTTTTAGACTGTTAATATCTTTTGCTCATTTGCGATCTTCCGATGGTAAATAATTCTTTTTCTTATTTAGCAGCATATAAAAAAGTCCAACGACGTGAGCCTCTCCTGTTGTAAGAAAGATTTGTGTTGATGAGACATGCTTGGCAGGTATCATGGTAATCATGGTTGCAGTTTAAGAAGTCTAGCAACTTTGGCGCTGCTCCGGGTCACAGGTCTGGATATTGTACCACCACCTATTGAAAGCCATGAGATGATTCAAGCAGTTCTTATAGTCCTCCCTTACAACACTCACGGGATATGGATGGATTGTTTAATGTTGATGAGTTATGGATTCGCTTACGTCATCAAACGGTACAGCTTAGCAGGTTAAAAGTTAGGTAGTGGTCTAGAAACACTATGATAATTAATAGAATCAGGCATTAACTGCTAATTTAACAATTGTTCATTCTATTTCATCCGATGAAATCTTGTTTAGAAACGAAACACGGGTCGTGGCTTTGAGGTGAAAACTTTTTAGCATCGTTGTGATTTGAAAGTCGATGAAATGAAAATGCGACAGTAAAAAGAGACAGACACATAAATTCATAAGATTTAACGCGGGAGGAAATGAGATAGGAAGCATTACAGCTCAATGTTCAAAATTCTTAACAATAGAAACAGTTGCCCTCAATTACTAAATGCGTTTGAATTTAGCGCTCCTTCAAGATATCCGCGTCATCCGGTAGCTCCACTGAAGCCTCCAACCCGCAGAACCGTTTTTGGCTCCAACTCTCCATTACCCAGACTGTGTAAGCAGCTGAACTAAATAGTTATAAAGACATAGTTGATGTAAACTCTGATTCCGCTTACGGTTTCCGTAAAAAGATTGTCGACAGTATGGCTAGTCCTAGTACTTAACATCGTGCAACCAGCTTGTGTTTTTTATTACCATACGGATGAACTACGTTCTGTTCTTTTAAAATTATTAACTTAATTTATAAATCAAAACCTACTTAAGTTAAAGTTATAATGCATGCTGTGTTTACTAGTAAGTAGTCACTACACTTAGCCTAAGAAAATTTTCTGTTATTTAAGATTGTTATAGTGTAAGTTGATTGTTAGTAAGCCATGTGAATAAAAATAAAATAAAAAATGCTCGCGGGAAAAAAGTAGAGTTTTCTTTCTTTCTTTGTAATAGGCAAAATTGATATAAATCTTGTTTGAATTAGTAAGTACTTTATAAGTTATAATGTATATCGAAAGGAGTATTATATCTGTGCCTAATATATATATATATATATATATATATATATATATATATATATTATATAAATATATATATATATATATATACATATATATATACATATATATACATATATATATACATATATACATATACATATATATATATATTAATATAGTATAGCCGGTAGTGGATATTCTCACCACTACCCCATATCATCCCGTGGGTGTCGTAAAAGGCGACAGAGGGAGACAGGCAGGAGATGGGAATCAGCAAAAAACTGCGGTTGCCAACCCGCTCGCCAAGCGTGGCAACTATGGCAAATATCGCAAACAAATGGCCCCCAGTCCCCGGCGGCCCCGCTATTCCTGGCTACGGTGGCGACCATGGTAACGGCGGGGCAGGGGGTGCTAAGAATCTCCGGTGGAGGTTCGGTTGCCACCTACGACGACTCGACCTGGCAACATATAACGCACGCATCCTGAGGACTGACGAGAAGTTACTGGAGTTGGAAGAAGAGGTAGACAAGTTGCGCTGGCATATTATCGGGTTATCCGAGGTCCGAAGAGAGGGGGAGGACACGGTAATCCTCGAGTCCAGCAACTTGTTCTATCACCGGGAGGGCGACCATCTGTCCCAAGTAGGTGTCGGATTTATCGTCCACAAGTCTCTCGTCAACAACGTTGTAAAGATTGGGTGTGTCGACGAGTTTCGCGTACCTGATACTCAGAATCACCAAACGGTATTCGCTGATGGTCATACAGGTTTACGCACCAACCTCGGCACATCCCGATGAGGAGGTGGAGGAAATGTATGAGGATATTTCCAGAGCCATGCATTCCTCCAAAACCCACTACACGGGGTTGATGGGAGACTTCAACGCAAAACTAGGCACAAGAGAAAGCGGTGAGCTGAAGGTAGGGAAATTTGGAGTAGGGCAACGGAACCGTAGGGGCCAGCAGCTGGCTGACTTTATGGAGAAAGAGGGACTCTTTATGATGAACACTTTCTTCCAGAAGCGGCCCCACAGAAAGTGGACCTGGTCGAGCCCCGACGGTTTGACAAAAAATGAGATTGACTTCATTATGACGACCAGACGCCAACTGTTCAGTGATGTCTCAGTGATCGCAAGGGTGAAAACTGGCAGCGATCACCGAATGGTTAGAGGCACACTGAACCTAAACGTTAAGTTGGAGAGGTCTCGTCTACTGAAGTCAACGCTCCGTCCCCCTCGTGCTCTAATCCAGAATCCCGAAACCTTTCAGCTCGAGTTACGTAACCGCTTTCAGTGCCTAGAAGATTGCAATGCAGTGGACGATATGAATGACAAGCTCGTGGAAACTGTCCATGCGGTCGGAGCTAAGTTCTGTAAGACCGGCCGCAGATGAACACAAAAGCTCTCCGATCACACTCTTAATCTCATGGCTGTTAGACGGGAGATGAGGCTGCAATCGTCAACAGATTTGACACAATACTGGCAACTGAACAGACAGATCTCCAAATGAATGCGGCGAGACTTACGCAAATTTAATACTGCTCGTATTGAAGAAGCGATTGAGCGGAACCAGGGCTCCAAAGTCTTTGCCAGAGATCTGTCTGCCAGTAAGAGCCAACTGTCAAAGCTGAAGACTGAGTGTGGCAGCATCGTTTCCGGGACACCTGAGATTCTGAGTGAGATTGAGAGGTTCTATGGGCAGCTGTACACATCATCGTTGGAGCCACACGCAAGTGTGAGTAACGATCCAAGAGCTTATCCGACACTATTCCGATGATATCCCGGACGTCAGTCTGAGCGAGATTAGAATGGCTCTCCAGCACCTTAAAAACGGCAAGTCCCCGGGCGAGGATGGAATTACAGCGGAGCTTCTGAAAGCGGGTGGAACACCGGTACTTGAAGTCCTTCAGAGGCTCTTTAATTCCGTCCTTCATGGTGGCACTACTCCGGAGGCGTGGAGCAGAAGTGCGGTGGTCTTGTTCTTCAAGAAAGATGACAACGCCCTCTTGAAGAACTACAGACCGATATCCCTTCTGAGCCGCGTCTACGTGCTGTTTTCGAGAGTCATTACGAATCGTCTCGCACGCAGACTCGACGACTTCCAGCCTCCCGAACAAGTCGGTTTCCGAAAAGGCTTTAGCACCATAGACCACATACATACCCTTCGGCAAATTGTACAGAAGTCCGAAGAGTACAATCTGCTACTTTGCCTGGCGTATGTGGACTATGAGAAAGCCTTTGATTCCGTCGAAATTTGGGCGGTGCTACAGTCTCTTCAGCGGTGCCAAGTTGACTGTCGGTATATCGAAGTGCTGAAGTGTTTGTACAGTAGGGCTACGATGGCTATCCGAGTACAGAACCAGAGTACGAAACCTATCCAACTGCAGAGAGGTGTAAGACAGGGTGACGTTATTTCCCCGAAACTCTTCACCGCTGCATTGGAAGATGTTTTCAAGCTACTGGACTGGAAAGGATACGGTATTAACATCAATGGCGAGTACATTACTCACCTTCGATTTGCCGACGATATAGTCCTTATGGCAAAATCGCTGGAGGACTTAAGCACTATGTTCAATGACCTCAATAGTGCCTCCCAACGAGTAGGTCTTAAGATGAACATGGACAAAACAAAGATCATGTTTAATGTCCATGTCACACCAATGCCGGTAGTTGTTGGGAGCACTAAGCTCGAAGTTGTTGACGCGTACGTTTACCTGGGACAAATAGTCCGGCTAGGTAAGTCCAACTTCGACCGAGAGGTCAATCGACGGATTCAACTCGGCTGGGCAGCGTTCGGGAAATTACAACGCATCTTCTCGTCAGGTATACCTCAAAACCTGAAAACTAAGTTGTACAACCAGTGCGTGTTGCCAGTGATGACATATGGAACTCAGACTTGGCCCTTCACTGCTGGCCGTATGAGGACGCTCAAAGTCGCTCAGCGAGCTATGGAGAGGGCTATGCTCGGAGTTTCTCTGCGTGATAAACTTAGAAATGAGGATATCCGCAGTAGAACCAGAGTGACTGACATAGCCCAACGGATTAGTAAGCTGAAGTGGCAATGGGCCGGCCATATAGCTCGGAGAACCCACAACCGTTGGGGAAAAAAGGTTCTCGAGTGGCAGCCTCGTACCGGTAGACGAAGTGTAGGGCGACCCCCTACTAGATGGAGTGACGACATGCAGGAAGTCGATGGATGCAGGTGGCTCAGGACCGTGCTTTGTGGCGTACCTTGGGGGAGGCCTATGTTTAGCAGTGGACTTGTGAAGGGCTGTAATGATGATGATGATGATGATGATGATATATATATAGTATATATATATATATATATATATATATATATATATATATATATATATATATATATATATATATATATATATATATTATAGGGATTGTTACATTTATTTACTACAAAATTTAATTTACTTATATTTTATGCCGTAGGTACTTATAGTTTAAATTATAATATTAAATAAATCATTTAAAGTATTTGTATTTTATATTTCATTTCTTTCTTTCCTACACCAGGAAATGGAGTAGGGGAAAGTGGTATTGGGAGTAATGGTGATGGTGATGAAGTGCACGCAATCAAGTGAGGGAGGAAGGTGCTCTTCAATCTAGGTAGTACACATAAATTTATTTTTCACGTGGACCTTAGCAATTAATTTTAGTTTTGACAAAAACATTAAGAAAAGACGTACAATCGAACTGACTCCTTTTTAAAGTCTTTTAATTATAGTCGCTTACTTGGTTATGCACTTCTCAACCATTGTATATGCCTTGAAGCCAAGAATGCTGAAGATAACCACGGAAGCATAGATGGCGGTGAGCGCGTTGCATACGGACACCAGGAGCACGTCTCTCACGCAGTTGTTGTTGGGTGGGTTGTAGGAGCCGAAGGCAATCAGGGAACCGAATGCAAGACCGAAGGAGTAGAACACTTGAGTCGCCGCGTCCAACCAAACAGTGGGGTCGAGTAGTTTTTCCAACTGAAATTTGTTTATATTTTAATGTATGATAAGATACAATACGATAGATAGTTTCAAGGAAACCGAAATAAATGAGTAATAAAATATTTTATTACTCATTTAAAGTTAAAGTTACAGCCTATATGGGCACAGGCCTCCTCTCATTCCTACAGGGTTTATTACTCATTTGTTTAAGTGTATATGGTAAATTAAGAACGAATATCAATAAACTAAATGTGACAAAGAATGATAAGTAGTAAGTTCCTCACAGAGAGGAGAGAGACACTAATGAATTAAATTTGAGCAAGCGGTAAAATTGAAAATTTTGTACAACCGACTTCAATATAATGAAAGTGAGAACATCATCAATGTAATCGAAGTCAATAAAATACTCAATATTAAAGATAACTCAAAAACTACTATTTAGATCTTGATTAAAGTTGGAACCACAGGAAAAGCATCAGCTTTCGGATAGTAAAAGAACCATCAAAATCGGTTAACCTAGAGAAAAGTTATGAGGTAACACACATAAAAACATACAGTCGAATTGAATATCTCTTCCTTTTTGAAGTCGGTAAAAATGAGACTTTATTCCCTGAGCTGGCATGGCTCTAACTGTAACAACATGATAAAATCATTTCGACAGCTCTATTGTTCTAGAGTCATCATCACTACCGCTAGACGATAGGACGCCTTCGCCTTTGCCTTTGCATAGGAGTCCATCAATATCACCTTCTTGCCTATTTCTGCTGCCAAATAGCAGCGCTTGCACTGCTGTGTTTTGGCATAGTAAAAACAGAATAGTAGGCTAACTTCTAGGAAATGTACCGAACGCCGCTAATATGTGTGCGTGCCCGTCACGTGACAGTACGGCCTCGTACGCACAGTACGCAGCAACGACACTTGCTAAGTCGGGAAGATCGGGCCGACTCGGGAACGCCCACCGCCGCGCTCCGCAATCACAACTTTTTTGACAACATTGATTCTTTGAGAGGAAACTAAAGAAATGATTAAGAAATATGATGCATGGGTACGCATCCGTATGTATTATTTTTGTAAATATTATAACTACTTATAAAACTAAATGAGACTTAGCTGTTAAACAAAAAGACAGTGACAACCCTGCAACGGTAGGCATTTATGTTGCGCGCGGCGCGGAAGTTATCCTACTATTCTGTTTTTACTAAGGTTCTGGTTTGAAGGTCAAAGAAATCCAACCTAATTACAGGCTGTAAGGCATTCTATGTACAGAGGTAACAATGCATTTATATAAAGTTGTTCTTTATTTTAAGTTGACTGGAGGCGTCCATTAACCGCAGTAGCTGCGAAAGTGGACTGTAGTTGGCAACCTTAGTTTTATAAAAAAATACTTCGAATAAAGAACCCGCTCGTTTTATGTACTTGGTTAATGAGTCATACTTACTTTTGGCTTGTACATGTGCAGAATTCCATCAGCGGAGCCGGGTAGTGTGATGCCCCGAACGAAGAATATTGTCAGCACCGCGTAGGGGAACAGCGATGTAAAGTAAACGACCTGGATGCAATAAAAACTTTTTTTACGTGGTAGAGTCCATCTACAGCAAACATTGATCAGCTCGACCGAAAAGAACCACACTATGACAGAATCGTCATCATCATCGTCAGGATTACAGTCCATCACCAGTTAGCTGCTGAACATGAGTCTTCCCTAAGGAATGCTACAAACATAGAATACTATAATACATACATAATAAAACGGGGAGTAGGCGGAGCCCGTGTAGCCACTAAAGTGCCAATAACACGTCAATTCACACGTATAAATGTCAACACGAGATGTGTTTTGAAGTTACAATGTTTCCAAATTTCGCGTGCAAATTATTTAGAAAATGCCAAATTGCACGCTATTTACAAATAAATATGTATTAAAATCCGTCTGTCAACACAGCGAATCAGGTTTGTAGTTGTGGTTAATTGATAATACGACGTAATTGCTTGTATGTGTGCTCCCGGCGATGCCTATCGTCGTACAAAATAAGGTTGACAGCCATTCTATTGTATATCATAGTATTCTATGGCCACAAAGCACGGTCCTAAGCCAACTGCATTTATCGATTTACTCTAAATCTTACAAGGTCATTTAGTAGAGGGCCGTCCTACACTTCGCTCACCGGTACGCGGCTGCAACTCGAGAACCTTTCTTCCCCTAGGGGTTTTTCAAGCTTTAGCTTTTTGAAAACGTTGAGCTATGTCCATTTATGCTGTTATGGACTAAGAGGATAGATTAGCAGCATAACGCTGATGTGTTCCGCCAAGTGATTGTGGAGAACCGGTGACCCTTTTACTAACGAGCTACTCCATCTTAGTCGTCAGATGCGTTGATCTGAATTTTGATGCTTACTCGATGGTAAAAAGTAAAAAAAAATATTGCTTAGAATATCAATATTATGTATTAACATAACTTAGCCATAATTAATGCCGGATCGACAGTTGTATCGTTTCATATCGTTGTTGATTCATTCATCTTGGTGTATCGTATCTTTGTGTATATATTGTATTTTTGGTGTGCAAACCAGTATCGAGATATAAGGTTAAAGATTCAAGGATAAAGAGGCTCGACGGAAAATTTGTAGCATCTGAATAATATAAACAACGTTATGCCGATACGCTAACATCATACGATACGAGTGTGGAGACGTTATTTGATACAGCTTGTGATATAATATAAAAATGAGCGTACATGCTTAAAAACAAGTATTTGATTAGATGTGCCTAACCAAAATACGTCAAGATAATCATAAATGGACCCGATCTAAGGTAAATTAAATTTATTTTTGGATAAGATGCGTAATACTAAATACTGCATAAAATATAAAAATATACTAAGTACATGTGTAAAGTAAAATTACAGCCTATATCCGTCCCACTGCTGGGCACATGCCTCCCCTCATTTCAGAGAGGGTTTAAGGGCAAGGAAGTGTCCGCCTCGCTGCCCCAATGCGTGTTAGCAAACTTCACATGTCTTCGAGATATTTTTTCCTATTCCTCAACATGCAAGTTTCCTCATGATGTTTTCCTTCACCGCCGAGCACGTGGTAAATCAGCAGTTAAAATTGCAATTAACAATTTCATTGGTGCTGGCGGGGATCGAACCCGGGTTACTCGCGTTCTGTTATATTTACTGCAAGCGTTAACCATCTGAGCTACCACGGCTCTAAATACGTGTGTAAATTATATGTTTATTAAATTGACAATAATATTAAGGACACAATTAATAAGATATATTTTTGTTAACGCATGCAAAAAGGGTAGTTTGCCGATCGATAACTAAATTATAATCACCAATACAAGCGTGGCAGTTAAGGAAAATCATAGGAGACGGAAAAGGTCACCTTCACGTCCAGCAGGGGATTTTAACGGATAAGAATGAAGATAAAACACTTTCATACTTACTTTACCACTGCTCTGGATGCCCTTCATCACAATAAAGAATACGATGACCCAAGCCAACAAAAGATACAGGACTATCCACCAGCGAGGCACGCCGGGCTCTTCGATACTTGGAGACGCGTCCAGAGCCTCTCTGTACCAGTAGTAGACCGTGGCTGATGCTTTGTTGCATTCTATTTCTGCGGAACTGTTGTCTTGGGGACAATGAGCCCAGGGCAGTTGGTCCGCTGACAACTGGTGTAGGAAATACATTATTTACTTATTAGGGGGAATGTTATGTTAATTGGAAATAAGATTTAATTAATTTCCCAATTCAAAGTTGGATTCAAAGTTATAAAAAAAAAACAGGTTGTAACATGTTAACGGAGTAGAGGCCTATTGCATTGCACAAAACAAATGAATTAAATAAATTAATTAAAATCTATTGAAATTCAAATCATATCCTTTACTTTACGAACGAAATAATAAAAATATTTTTTTTTAAATATTAGTGCCATAGGATTCTGCTCCGTTCACATGTTATACGTTAATTATTTCCAGACGTAAAAAAAGGTTATCCAGTATATTTTGAATTATGGACCTCAAAATATGCATAAATTTTTTGAGGTGCCTACTGTCCTATTCCGTAATACTATTTTAAAATGACGTCTGTGTGGCTGTACGTCTGTTAAATAAACTTTATCAACGTCAATAAAATGATGAATATCAACTCCAAAACTTTTTTATTCGTAATTGTATATTGAACACTCCATAAAATTTTATAATTATAATTTTTAACCGATTCTACAACTTGTTTATACAAAGAGAAAATCAAACTTAAAATTGGGAGGTATCTTATTGACAAGTGCAGACAGAATCCTTCCCACGCTTTATTATACATACTTCTTTCATTTTGTATTATTTATCTATATTTAACAACTGAATAGTGCGGTAATTGCATAAGAAAATCCATCCTTTGATTTCCATTTCGCGAATAGAGTTGATCAGAGTTCGTGAGAGATCGCTTTAGGAAACTTGAGAATTTTGTTTGGCGTAAGTATAATTAGAGACTATAAGTCATTTCATATCAGTTTCAGAGGTGATAAATCATCTATAGCCTTATTTATCTGTAGTTGGTTGCACGTGTTCACTAGATGCACTGACAGCAGTGGCCACTTACGATAAGGTAAATTGATGACTCGTTTGTCACTTTAATATTTTATTATTAAACTTAAAAAAGTAGACTTTAAAACCAAGTTAAAAACTTTAAAAAAATCCCCCCTTGTTTAATATATTTAAGGGCATGCGTCAATTCTTTGATCCACTTTGTATTAACGTCCACTTCAAAAGCTATTAAATTTTGTGTTATGTCCTTTTATAAAGTCGGCTAAAACGAATACGTTATGAACTGTCAAGCTTGACAATTGAGGTTAACCTTATCAACTACGCGTGAGCCCTATTAACAGTAGACTATTTGTAAAAAAAGAATAACCCCCGACCAACGATGAAAGGTAGACGGAGCGCTGCATATATTTTAAGTGTTGTCGAATTTATGCTTAAAGGTACGCACAGATGTGCTCATTACTAGCACGAAAGCGTGTTTTTATTGAGCAAGTACCCATTAGTAGCACGTGTATCGCAGCATTGCTAGTAACTGCGCTTAAAAATCGACCGACGTTTGAGCATGCTACCTGAGGCGCGGGTACAGAAGGGCGTGTTCCGAGCGTATCTGAACTGAACAGGATTGCTTATGATCATGTTTTATCGAATCGATCTCGATTCGCGACAGTTGCTGCGTCAATTTAAAATAAAAAAACCTCGATATGTCGCGTTGGGGAGAAGAAAAAACTTTGGTTTTTGTTCTTATACAATTCGGTTGCGAGCAATATTATTATTTTATTAAGTTCCGTACGGATAGCACTGTCACTATATTTTTATACATCCATTTCGGCCGAGAGCCTGGTGCCAAATAGCACATCTCATACTTTAAGCGTGCTCATTGCTCGCAAATGTGCAGTGTGTCCAGTTGCAGAGAATGCTAATTTGAAGCAAGCTTATGAGCATGCTTTTTGAGCACGTCTGTCCGTACCATAACTTCTTGTTACACACTTACACACACATCTTTCTTCTTCCTTTTTTATTAGTGCGTAAAATCTTATTCCTGGACGCACACACACGCACCTAAAGACATGTCGGTTGCAAATACTTATATAATGTATATGTGAACGTGTACAACCTCCGTCTATCATTTTTTATTGGTCTGAGACACCCATAATAGTAGTAATAGAATAATAAATACTTAAATGTCTGTACAAATTTAAAAACTTACCCGTATACTGTTAAACAGGTAGAAGAAGACCCACGTGATAATAACATTATAATACAAGGCCACGAATAGCGTGACGATGCAGCTTGAGATGCCGATGCCGCCAAGCCACGGGTGTATGGTGTTCCAAACGCCAAGGGAGCCCAGTCGCATCTTCTGACCGATAGCCATTTCTATCAGAAAGAGCGGTATGCCCTCCAGCACCAACATTATCAGGAAAGGGATAAGGAACGCACCTAAAATTAAAGAAATTTAGTAATTTGTCTTCAATTTATGATAACGTCCTGCAGACCGAATGCTCACAGCGGTCAGTCTCAACGAAGAAAAGCCATTTTCTCAGAATAAGTTATAGTGAACAAGTGTATGAGCAAGTACAAGTGCACGTAAGTGTATATGTAAGTAGTACCCGGTTGACCGAGCTTTGCTCGGTATTTTTCGCTCGGTTTTTTTTTAATTCGTGTGTTTTGGAAATTACATTTAGATACAAATTACATACTGATGAAATACGAATAATATTTTTTGATCTTAGCGACATAATAGAAAAAACTGAACTGATTATTTGAATAAAAAAATCATGAGTGCAATTTGTTTAATTTAAATTTTCGTGTTTTTTTAAATACTAAAAAAAGGGCTCGAAAAAATAGATTTTCTCAAAAAAGAAAGGAACTTGAAAAAAAAGTTAAAAAAAGTCGGTCGGTCGATCTGGGCTCGAACCGGGGTTTTACGATTCTGTGACCGACCATTATACCAATTAAGCTATTTATAATCACTAACAATCCGTCACCTTCTTATTCTAACGATATTGTAGCAGTTTTTCATTGCCTAAAAACACGGACAAAAAGACATTTTCTAAAAATAAATCCTAGCTAGATCGATTTATTATCCCCGAAACTCTCAGGACACTAAATTTTACGAAAATCGTTGGAGCCGTTTCCGAGATCCCGATTATATATATATATATATATATATATATATATATATATATATATATATATATATATATATATATATATAGTACCCGGTTGACCGAGCTTTGCTCGGTATTTTTCGCTCGATTTTTTTAATTCGTGTGTTTTGGAAATTATATTTAGATACAAATTACATACTGATGAATTATAAATAATATTTTTTGATCTTAGCGACATAACAGAAAAAACTGAACTGGTTATTTGAATAAAAAATCATGAGTGCAATTATTTTTATTTAAATTTTCGTGTTTTTAAAAAATACTAAAAAAAGGGCTCGAAAAAAATATATTTTCTCAAAAAAGAAAGAAACTTGAAAAAAAAAATAAAAAAGTCGGTCGGTCGGTCTGGGCTCGAACCGGGGTTTTACGATTTTGTGACCGCCCATTATACCAATAAGCTATTTATAATCATTACCAAACTGTCAAAATTTACCTTCTTATTCTAACTATATTGTAGCAGTTTTTAATTGCCTAAAAACACGGACAAAAAGACATTTTCTAAAAATAAATCTTAGCTAGATCGATTTATTATCCCCGAAACTCCCTGGACACTAAATTTTATGAAAATCGTTGGAGCCGTTTCCGAGATCCCGATTATATATATATATACATATATACAAGAATTGCTCGTTTAATAGTATAGGATATATATATATATATATATATATATATATATATACACACAAGAATTGCTCGTTTAATAGTATAGGATAATATATATATATATATATATATATATATATATATATACACACAAGAATTGCTCGTTTAATAGTATAGGATATAAAAAAGAACCAATTTGAATATTTAGCTGATGAAGACATCTTAACAAACATTGTACTAAATGTGCATAAATAAAGTAATAAAATAGGTGTTATCATACTAGATGTTAGTATGTGTATAAGAGATTATACTTAAGATTACATAAACATACGAATGTAGGTAACACCAGTACTACTGCCCACTAACCGTAATGAAGTTTGGCAGTTAAACGTTTAATGTTACGCATAAGCAGTATGTTATTACTGTGTGCTAGTACGTACCGTAAGGCATATATGGGAGAAAACTAATTAAAAAAATCTCTCTATTAGCGAGAGATCTACCCGAGAGAGAGGTTATGCGCCGGATCTATGATTTTACGTTCTTTCGGACGCACGGGAATGAAACGCTGGCAATCTCTTAACTCTGGACTGCTATTGAGAATTTCACGACAGAAAAAATTTACTTTCTTCTGTCGCGAAAATAAACTAATTTTGGCCCGACCCGTGGTTACAAACCTGGGACAACACATGATCTTCAGTCTCGCTAATGGCAACTATACCTTTTTTTTACCGTCATGTAGTTATCCGTCAAACAAACTATAAGTTAGCTGAATATGGTGCGACTATTAAAATATTTTGTTCGTACAAATGTAGAAATAAATATGTATTAAAATTTAAAATTTACAAATAAATATGTATTAAAATTTAAACGGTTTTTTTAATGATGATCTTGAACAATAATCAAACGCCTAAAATGTGTAAATCTATTCAGTCTGGCAACACAGCGAATCGGGTTTGGCGAGGCCAAACCTCGTACAAAATAAAGTTGCATTCTATTGTGGTATTATAGTATTCTATGGTCTGTACCAATATTTTTGCAAAAATCTAATTAAAGCAAACTAAATGCTCTTCTTCTTTGTCTTTATTATCCTGGGTTCTAGTACCAGTATGTACCAATTTTTGCGCAAAAATACTAATTCTTTCAAATCACGTCTGTCGATTTTATCGCTTCATAGCCGTTGAATCAAAACTGCATATAGCTTTTGATCTTAATAATTTTGGTTAGAATGAGTAAATAAATCGGCATGGCTACGAAACACGCTCTTTACCTATATTTTAGAACCAGTAACTCGCCCAGGCTTCGCCTGAATAGGAGGATGTAGCGTTTGATAGATTTAAGATAATCAAAAGGCCCTTCAATCCAGGTAAGACACATCATTGTATTTAATTAAGCAGATGGTTGCAAATCAATATCTTTATTATAATTGTTAATCAAAAGGCCATTTATGTCAAAAACAATTTTTTTATTATTTAAAAATTATCTAGTTTATAAGATTAAATATAGATCCTCCTGGTATTGTTCTATTTGTTCGAAAAGTTTCATCACAATTGGTTCAGCCATTCTGAACATGAGTTCGGACAGACATTCAGACAGAATTTTTGTTAAAATTGTTGTTTATTTGTTACTATCATGCAAATAACTCTCTGAGCTTTACAGAACACCACAATTAAAGCAAATTAAACGCGACAAAATCCGTAAGTAATCCGTAAATATCAGACACCTAAATTTTAACTACAGTACGTAAGGGTAATATTGTCATCCGGTTATTATAGTTACTTCCTTATAACTCAAAAACTACAGCCTTGTTGTACTAAGTTCTCCTTCACACATCCTACTTTGTAATGTATCCTATAAATTATCTCAGGCTGGTGGTGTTGGCTTTATAAAATTTAATTTTAGGATTAAGACTAGTTATTATTAACCTTCTATAAAGTTGTTTACTGGTCCTTAAATAAATAAATAAAATGTAACACGTATGAGTCGGTAAGCCGACTCATACGTGTTACATTTAATTTATTTTTATATAGCGTGGTACTTCCCTGGTTAAGACCAGGGAAGTACCACGCTCTTACTCTAGAATATTCTTAGTATTACTCTTAGAATAGCAGCATAAAATAGTAGCTTAATGCTGTTTTTTAATTTTTCAATTTCCTACAGTCGTATCTTAAGACACCCCTGGGACGAATGGGGTGATAATATCTCTAACGCCGCTAAAACACGCCAAATGTTTATTCATTCCTACATACCTATATAAACAGATCTAGCAAATGGCTATTTATGTAAATACTATGGAAGGGTGGAGTAGCGTAAGTTTTTATATAATCTATTTCTATTCTGTAATATAATTATTAACAGGGTAAGTGTTTTCTTCAGTACTAGCTTTTACGACTTCGTCAGCGTAGAATTAGAAAAAAACAGTGGTCTTTGGGCACGTGTTCAATTATATAAAAACCACTTAAAACTCAGTTTTTTTTGTAAACTGTGCATGGGAAAATATTTAAAAATAAATTGAAGACCTATTACTTTTACACAAAAAGGTCATATCACTTTATTCTTTAACACTCATAGTTTTGTCGTAAAATGGCGTTGAAGTAAAAAAAAATGTTAAGATTGATTTTGCCCCAAAACTTAAGGAATTCAAGGATGTGAGGCCTATTTAGGGGTAAAATGCAAAAAAAAGTTTTATTCGATTATTTTTTTATAATATACTTCATAGTTTTTGTGATAATTATTATTATTTTCAGTTCCATTTTAGACATAAATCCGCCATGTTTTTAGATAAAATACAGCATAGTTCACTCCCAGCAGTGCTCTTAAATCTGTTCATAAAGTATCGTCACAATTGGTTCAGCTATTCCGAAGATGAAACCGGACAGAGAGACACACAGACAGACAAAATAATTTTTAAAGTAGTTTTTTATGTCTTAGTAACATTTACAGGAATAATAGCCCCATGAGCTTCATAATGTTAGTTATTTAGATATTACAGTCAAACGCTTGAAATTAATTGAAGTTGAATGATATATAGCTTTCAAATTATTTTTTCATTCCGACACGCATGCCATCTATTGTAAATTAATTGTACTATTCCTGTACAATTAATTTACAATAGATGTAAATTAATTGTACTATGACCTTCGTGCAATTGCAAGCAATAAATTAAAAAATTAACCGCAATCCGTCAAACGGTATGGCAGTGCCTAAAATACGAAGAAACAAACATTTATTTTTATGTATTAAACATGCATAGTATTATAGAGCTCGTAGTAAAAGAATACGTTATACATTCATTTGAATTCAAAAGTAAAACACCAGGAATAAATTTAATGAAAATGTCCTATACTTGAAAAGCGTGTGCGAAGATAAGGAAAATACATTACGAAATTGTTCGTGATTATTTGCATAAATACATGCTTTTAGAGATATTTTTCATTTTTGTAATTCACTTTAACAATTACTATTATTGTGTTCAAAGCAACCATTAGCATGATATATAATCTGTTATTACATTAACTCTCTGTTATTACCTATCACACTGTATTTTTAATTAACAATTAAAAATACAGTGTGATAGGTGCGAGTCGTACATATCTAAGTAAATTGTCACTTTTTTACGGTTTTACAAAAATGCAATATTAATGTTAATAAATTTAAATTCAAATCACTTTAAAACAAATACAAAAGGAATTGTAAAAGATTTCTTCCAGACAACATTATTACGCAAAGAAGTACATAAATTATATTTATATAATTTATATAATTTATATACTTCTTCTATTTCTTATATTTGGGCTTCGCAAATATGATCATATCTCCGAATTTCGCAAACAGCTCAAATGGCTCCCGATCCGCCTTCGCAGTAATACTCACATATTCTCCGCGTTGTATAGTGTGCTGTTTAATCCTTCTACTCCTCTTTATTTAAAAAACCGTTTCCAGTATCTTTCTCTTACCAATAATCGGTTCCTTCGATCCTCCATCAATCTTTCTCTCTACACCTTTGCACTCTTCTTCCTTTTTCAAAAAATCCTTCACCGTAACCGCTGTGCGATTGTGGAACTCCTTACCTCTCCATATTCGTCGTGCTAAATCTCTTCACTCTTTCAAAATTCTTGTTAAATCGTATTATTTAGAACGCTATTAGATAAATTACTTTACCTTTCTCTTACTCTTTTCATTTAATCTATTATATGATATTTTATATATAACTTTCACTTACTTTTATTTGTATGTATTATTGTATTTTTATTATTATTTTCTATGCCCCCCTCTATTTGTAACTTTTGTTTGCATCATTCCTCTACGCAAAGGTTGTCTGGAAGAAATCACTTTCAGTGATAAGACCGCCTATTGTACATACTTTAATTAGTTTTAACTATATTGATGTTTCTGTATTGTGGTGTACAAAAAAGAATAAATAAATAAATGAAATAAGTTTTAAAGAAACAACAAGAAGATGACTGTTAAGGATATGTAGGATAGACATACGTGGTAGAGCCATGCTGCAGTTATATTAGTAGTATAGTTGTAGCACGGGTCGGCTCGACCAGGGAAGGACCACGCTCTCACAGAATACCAGCGTGAAATTGTAGCTTAATGCTACTGTATTTCGTATGGTGAGTGTAGAGAACCGGATACCCTTTTTACTGGAAACGAGGCATTCCATCTTAGTCCTCACGGGTGACAACGCGTCTGCATTTTGATTCGTAATCGAGGATAGATGTAGATGTCTATGGGCCACAGCAACCACTTACCATCAGGTAGACTGTGTGCTCGTTTGTCACCCTATCCTACAAAAAAATACAATAAAGAATGGGAAGTATAACGGGATACATGAGAGTTGCAAATAGTAAGCTTGAAAAAGATTTTTGAAGGAAAGAAGGGACGGAACATGGCGATTATGTAACGCTACAATAGAATATAATTTACTGAAGAAGGAGAATGAGCTTGGAGTACAAAGAGGAAGATTGTTGACCTACATGATATTTTTTACAGAATAAGGATGACAAATGAGCACACAGTCCACCCAATGATAAATAAATACAGTGGCCCATATACATACTTAAGAAACAAAACGCAGATGCGTGGTCACCCATAAGGACTAAGATGGAATGCCTCGTTTCCAGTATCGCCTCCAGTTCCCTACACTCTATATTATAGATGAAATACATAATATAATAGATACAATCGCACCTCAACTATCTATTATTTTTAATACTAGTATCGAATCTGGTGTGTTCCTTGGTTTAATAAAGCATAGTAAAGTGATACCTTTATTTAAATCAGGTAGTACATTGGACCCCGCCAATTTTAGACCTATTTCTGTACTGCCAACACTTAACAAAATTTTGTAAAAAATTTTTCTTGATCAAACGTAAAAAAAATAATTTTAATAATTTACTACATAAAAATCAATTTCATTTTTCAAGAGATTTTACATTTCACTCGACAACTAATGTGGTGTTGAGCTGATTAAATATATCTTCAATGCATGGAAGAATTCACAGGATGTTTCGGGTATATTCTGTGACCTATCCAAAGCATTCGATTGTGTTTACAACAAAAGATTAATCAGGAAACTTCAACCTACGGTGTAAGAAGCAATGCTCATAAATTAATTATTTCATATTTAAGTAACAGAATGCAAAAAGTTGTTATAAATAGTATGAGTTATTCCGAGTCGACAGTACAAATAGGCGTGACTCAGGGCTCATTTCTCGGCCCGCTATATATTAATGACTTACATAGTAGGGGATGACCACGATATAGTATTATTTGATATATATATGTTAGTACTAATGTAATTTTAAATAGGGGGGGGGTAGCTCCCCGATATTGTTGATACCACCATTTTTCTTAGAATCACACTAGATGCTAAGCTTCAATAAGGTCTCCATGTATCAAAACTGGCAAGCAGGCTTAGTTCTGCAGCATATACTGTAAAAGAGATTAGAAGCCTTACCAGCGTTGAAACAGCTATAGTTTACTTTAGCTATTTCCATAGCATAATGTCTTACGGTATTTTGCTTTGGGGCTACGCGACTGACACTGAAATTATATTTGTTTTACAGAGGAGGGCCATTAGAGCAATCTATGATTTAAAACCTAAAGAGTCGCTCAGCCAAAAATTTTAAAAAATTAATGTATAAACTTTCGCCACAATACATTTATTAAAATGTAATATATTTACACAAAAATAACAAAAATAAAAGTAGTTTTACAAAAATAATTGATATTAATTCTGTAAATAGTACCAGTTAGTCGACTCCACCGAGTCGGCAATTCATTCTTGGGGCGATGTATATGCTTTTACAACAAAATCCCAGAAAACATACAATATTTGACCTGCACAATGTTCAAAAACATTAGTAAACTATAAGTTTGTATAAAAAGGGTTATTATAATATTAAGGAATTTATGGACAATAATAACCCATGGGAAGGGTGATCGCTACCAAGCTATTTCTAATTTGCTGTGTTGTTAATTGTAACGTACATGATTGTAAGCTGCTATTTAAAAAAAAGTCCCGCTGGGTTTCTTGCTGGTTCTTCCCAGGACCTCTGTCACCACTGTTTTTTCCGAACCAGTGGTAAATTAAAGAAGTAACTTGTAATAAGTATTATTTATAATCTACATTGAATAAAAAATCTACATCTACAGGATCTACAAGCGGTACGTAGACGATACTTTCACAATTTTACCATCAGACAAAGTAACTGCATTTTTAGAACATCTTAATTCCATAAACTCTGAAATTCAATTTACTATGGAGTTAGAGGCAAATAATTCCTTACCTTTCCTAGATGTGTTAGTCATCCGAAATCCTAATAACACCATTGGTCACACTGTGTATAGGAAAAAGACCCATACAAACCGATATTTAAACGGTGAATCTCACCACCATCCTTCACAGTTAGCTACCGTGGGCAAATCTTTGTTACAGAGACCACGAGGGATCTGTGACAGCAAACACCTGGCCGCCGAGCTTCAGCATGTCAAGCAAGTTCTGCACGACAACAAGTTTCGAGTCCCGCGCCTACGTCACAGTGACCAAGTGAAGCCGGCCACAGTCGAGCGTGTGCCTGCTGTACTACCATATGTCAGAGGTGTCACAGACAAGATTGGCTATATCTTGAAGCGAGCTTCTATTAGAACATTCTACAAGCCGCCGAAGAAGATTAGTCAGTTCCTACCATCCGTCAAGTGTCATATTCCTCTACAAGATGCAGGAGTGTACAAGCTTGATTGTGAATGTGGTCTCTCTTATATAGGACAAACCAAAAGATCAATTAGGACCCGCGTAAAAGAACATATAGCTGATGTGAAGCATCAACGTTCCGGGAAGTCTGCAGTTTGTGATCATATCCTAGACGGCCCCAACCATTACATCAGATTTGATAGACCACAAATCCTCGCGAAAGAACACCGATTCCTACCAAGGATGATACGTGAGTCTATTGAAATTAAAAACATCCTAATTTCAATAGAGAAGGAGGCTGGGTACTACCACCTGCTTGGGATCCTATAATCAATAAAATTAAAACTAAACCCAAGCATACCACTGCAAGACCTCAAGACATAGTCAGTTCATTTTGCATAGATCGGACCATAAACAATAATTAAAAAAGCTGAAGGTACTCCGGGTTTAACAATGACATCGGGACGTCAGTCATCTCAGTCCCCCATGACCATGGGTGCTGGAAAGCGCCCGAAACGTCGGGAATTAAAAATAAAAAGTAAAAATAAACGCGATAAAATCCGTAAAAGCAGTTTTAATCTTGAATAAAAAAGTTTCTGTTTCTACACTCATCATATGAAATTCAGTAGCATTGCAGCATTAAGCTGCTATTTCGCGCTTGTATTCTGTAAGAGTTCGTGCTACAACCATAATATCGCTACAGCATGGCTCATAAAATAAACACACACACACACACACACACACACACACACACATATATGTATATATATATGTATATATATATATGTGTGTGTGTGTGTGTGTGTGTGTGTGTGTGGTGGAGTGGCTGATAATGCTAAAGAGCTAAGAGCTTGCTTTACTCCGCTTCCCCCAAATGAATAATATAGAATCCTATACTATTAAACGAGCAATTCTTGTATATATGTATATATATATATATAATCGGGATCTCGGAAACGGCTCCAACGATTTTCATAAAATTTAGTGTCCAGGGAGTTTCGGGGATAATAAATCGATCTAGCTAAGATTTATTTTTAGAAAATGTCTTTTTGTCCGTGTTTTTAGGCAATTAAAAACTGCTACAATATAGTTAGAATAAGAAGGTAAATTTTGACAGTTTGGTAATGATTATAAATAGCTTATTGGTATAATGGGCGGTCACAAAATCGTAAAACCCCGGTTCGAGCCCAGACCGACCGACCGACTTTTTTATTTTTTTTTTCAAGTTTCTTTCTTTTTTGAGAAAATATATTTTTTTCGAGCCCTTTTTTTAGTATTTTTTAAAAACACGAAAATTTAAATAAAAATAATTGCACTCATGATTTTTTATTCAAATAACCAGTTCAGTTTTTTCTGTTATGTCGCTAAGATCAAAAAATATTATTTATAATTCATCAGTATGTAATTTGTATCTAAATATAATTTCCAAAACACACGAATTAAAAAAATCGAGCGAAAAATACCGAGCAAAGCTCGGTCAACCGGGTACTATTGTTAATATAGGAAGGAATAATTACTTTATTATACGAAAGTTTTAAATAAGATTTCTTCTATTCCATTTTTTATTTTAGGTATTCATTTAAAATATTTTAATCATTCATTCATTATTTAACTTCTTTTTAAACAAACCTTTTTTTAAATAAACTATTTTATTAATATTATTATTATTAAAATCATCGACCGATTTCGGCCACGGCGACCTCTTCAACTACCTGTCGTTGGTATGCTCGTGAATGGCTAACGTAGCCGATCTTACTTACAACGCGCGCAATGCGGGCAGGTGAGCACACCATTACAGGAATTATAGTTCATCGCACAAGGTGGGCGTGCTTTGAGTTCATTACGTCGGGCCAATTCTGAGCAGCTATTTTAATACTAGTACATAAGCGTGAATGATAGAAAATAAGGCAATATTTAATACAGTCATTTTATATTTAAATATCTGAATGTCTTCGGAATTTGGATCGACGTTAGAACAGTAGAGTGTAAAATATATTATTTATTTTTCCCTTAATTCCCATTAATAAATTAGAAGAAGAAGTATTATGCTGTGTAAAAACAAACTTTCAATTTAAGTAATAACATGTGGTGTTTTTTTTTACTTTTATTTACTTGACACGTAATTTATTCTGACGTAGTTAACGCTAAAAATAGATTCTAATAATAAAATGAACGAGGCACAGACGTAGCACTCCATCTACGCGCTACGCCGTAGCCCCGTAGCTGTATTAGACCTTCCAAAATCAATACCGACCCGGAGAAACTTCTCGGCGCCGCGGAATTATGTGGTGTCTAGTCTCAAAATATTACGTTATATGTAGTTTTAAAAAAAATATTTTACGACACTAAGAACATTTATATCCCATGTCATCTCGAGTATGAATATTAAATTATCAAATAATGAAATAAAGTATTTTCGCATTTCTCTTTCATTTTTTCTTCTTCTTTCATATTTTGATAAAGTTCGAATGCAGATGCAGAGATCTTTGCTCTTTCTATGTGTAAGTATTATATGGAATTGGAAAGTTGATTTATTTATTTAACTTCATACACACATTAGATGTATATAGGCGGATTTAATGCCTAAGGCGTTATCTACCAGTCTACCTTAGACTAGTACAGAGATAAAAGAGGTAGGTGTAATAAGAAGTATGTACAGCAATTAATATTCACACAACTCTTACATATATAAGCGTGTAAATATGTACATATATAAATATTATATATACATGCATACATATATAATAAATATAATATTATTAAACACGGCTAACTACGAACGCAAAGTTGATTCTGCCATTTTATTGACGAGCAGATCTTGCACTTTAGACTTGAACAAAATCCGGTTTTCGGCACTCTTGATTTCGGAAGGAAGAGCGTTCCAAAGAACAAATTGAACAAAGAACGATGATTGTACAAAGTTAGTACTAAAGGGGGGGGACTGAAGCAGAAGCTTATTACTAGAATAGAGAACTCTATCATGGTTGGAGCTAAGATATTGAAAATGAGGAGTTAAATAGGATGGAGGATTAGGAGACATCAAGATAGAGTAAAAAGTAGTGAGTGCATGTAGACTACGGCACTGACGAATCGGTAACCAGTTAAGTTGAGAGCGATAAGTAGACACATGATCTTACTTTCGAAGATTAAAAATGAATCGAATACCGCTATTAAGAAGACGCTCATATTTGTTCAAGAGTTCTGCATTCAGGTCAAAATAACACACATCAACATAGTCAAAAATGGGAAAAATTATGGTCTGCATAATAATCGTCTCGGTCCTGGACGGAAGAAAGTTCTTCAGGCGGTAGAGAGAACGCAAAATACCTATCACTTTCTGACAAACATTTGCCACTTGAGTTTGCCAGCACAAGGTGGAGTCAATGTGCAATCCAAGGTCTTTCACGGTATTACTCAGTTCTAAAATAAAACCTTTAAAGATGATTGGCGGTAAAGATGTGGGATCCAGTTTCTTTATCATCCGTTGGCTACCTATTATTATAGCCTGACATTTGGATGGGTTAACTTTAAAGCCGAACTTGTCAGACCAGTTCTTTATATACTCTAGGTCGTAGGAGACTTGATTCTTCAACGTTGTATTATATATCAGTATTATGACAGATAATATAAAATTATGTTAAGTAATTTATTAATATATAAATAGTTGTTGTGTATGTCTATGTGTGTAAAGGTGTGCGTCCCCCACCGAACGGTCGCTGTCTCATTAAACCAGTGTGCAATTAACTAGCTTGTCTAATTGACGTATCGCCCTTGTCACTTCCTAAGTATATCAATATTCAACAATAGTGTTTTGTCTACAGGGTTATTTTGCAAAAACCGTGACAAATTTGCAGAAAATGCCTATAATCAATAGTGAAGAAAAATTCATTAAAAAAATTAAAATATTCTTTAATTCAAAATGCGTGGTAATGCATTACTCGTATTTTAACTGATTTTACTGCACACGTCGGTAGGTTAAAACGTGGTTGCCCATAAATCACATTTATTTGAGATAAATTCAATCAAAAGTAGTAGCCGTATTTACTCGTATTTTAAAAAATTGCAATCAATTGTATATCATTATTTATATATTTGAACTTATGTTTAAAATTTCGCTACTCTTTTAAAAATAACCCTGTATATTATGTATAACAGCTCTTAGCTTTCAAAGTAATAAATACAATATTAAAATTCATAGATAATATGTGTTTTAGTAATCTGCGTTCTCTTATTTTCTTAGTTCTCTTATTTCTTTCTAATCTCAGGATCTGTATCTAATCCAGTGAAAGATGTGAATCAACGCAATGTATTGATAAATATGTATATATTTTATATGCGTTATAATGTTATAATCTTGATAAATGGTATCCTTTTTCTTTAGTTAAAGTATTTAAATTTTGATCCATTTATTTTGGATATTTATGTTTAACAAAACCTTAGTTATACTCAATATAGGTACAACACCGATAAATGCATGTCTGTATTAAAACAGATAGAAATGAAACCGTAGCAAGAGATTGCTACGGTGTAGCACGGTTGGTGCCAAGCTCGTCGTTCGCTCACATCGGCACGATCAATGAAATTCAAATGCTTATGTTTCGTGCATAAGCGACTGCGCTGCAATACAAGGTCATAACTCAGTTAATAATGAGAAGCAAGGTCATATACTGCAGGGATCGTAATATTCCACCAAAAATCTAATATTTTTCGTTACTAACATTAACACTTAATACTAGTTGAATTAGTTGTAACGTTCGCTTAGCAAATTTTTTTATTATATATAATGCCGATTTCAGCCAAAAAAGTGGGGACGATTTTACACTTTTGCATGATATTATCCACTTAGAAACTATTTTAATACATAAAATGAGCAATGTTCATAATTTTAACACGTGCAGTAAATTTAAATTTGCTGTTCTGAATTTCAGGCTTCCTAATATTACTGACTTGCTTTTTCATAAATTCAAAGAGCATGTAAAATCATCATGTTCATATTTTTAACACGCTTAATTAATTTAATCTTGCTGTTCTTAATTACAGGCTTCCTAATAATACTGATTTGCTTTTTCATAAATTCAAAGAGCATGTAAAATCATCATGTTCATAATTTTAACACGCGCAATTAATTTAATCTTGCTGTTCTTAATTACAGGCTTCCTAATATTACTGATTTGCTTTTTCATAAATTCAAAGAGCATGTAAAATCATCATGTTCACAATTTTAACACGCGCAATTAATTTAATCTGGCTGTTCTTAATTACAGGCTTCCTAATATTACTGATTTGCTTTTTCATAAATTCAAAGAGCATGTAAAATCATCATGTTCATAATTTTAACACGCGCAATTAATTTAATTTTGCTGTTCTTAATTTCAGGCTTCCTAATATTACTGATTTGCTTTTTCATAAATTCGAAGAGCATATAAAATTATTCATATAAAAAAAGATTAAACTATTATTTATAAGAAAGAACGCGTGAACAATGAACACGATGAGCTTTCTTAGACTTTTTCAGTTAGGTATACTCGTATATTTATTACGTGTGAGTTTATTGACAATTCTTAACACAAGATCTCCCGCAATAAGGGTTATTTATAGAATAAGAGTGGCAAACGAGCACACAGTCCACGGTAAAGTCATAAATTATTGACTTTTATAAATTACTTTGTAAAAGTTGATTTTCAATTTAAAAATTTTGACTTTCTGTGACATAATACGGGCGAGATCTGTGCCAAAATTATGCCAGAGTCCTAGAGTAATAACATATGTACATAATATGTATGAATGTAGTTACTCTGAGGCCAGAGTGAACGACAATGCGGACATGATAGCGTGACGTCGGATCTACGAATGTTATAATAAAATTTTCAGAACTAGAACCGATCAATTTTAAAAACTTTATTATGACATTTAATTTAATGACATACATGTATTTTATAGAATAAGGGTGACTATCATTCATCGTCATCATTACAGCCTTTCACAAGTCCACTGCTGAACATAGGCCTCCCCAACGTAATGCCACAAAGCACGGTCCTGAGCCACCTGCATCCAACGACTTCCTGCATGTCTTACCAGGTTGTCACTACATCTAGTGGGGGGTCGCCCTACACTACGCCTACCGGTACGAGGCTGCTCTCAAGAACCTTTTTTCCCCATCGGTTATCGGTTCTATGAGGCCGGCCCATTGCCACATCAGCTTACTTATCCGTCGGGCTATGTCGGTTACTCTAGTTCTACTGCAGATATCCTCATTTCTAAGTTTATCACGCAGAGAAACCCCGAGCATAGCCCTCTACATAGGTCGCTGAGTTACCGTTGTTGCAGTTACGATGTATGATTTGGGTATTCGTCTCCGAATATGCCTAGATCGCGGTCCCCAGTGTGAATGGAATGTATCAATGACTATTCTAAACTGTGTGAGTATATAATATTTTTATCATTGACTGATAGCGATGGGTCCAACACCTGTTACGTTAGTCAAAACAAACTTTGTTAGAAAGTGACTAGGTTTTTTTTATACAAATTAAGAGCAGTAACAACTTCTTGATAATTGGGTGACATTAGCGTAATATGGCCTTGAGGGGTTTCTGTTACTTTTTACTGCAGTGTAATTACATCACATTTTAGGTATTTTTTCTGTTATCGTATATTATTTGTTTTTCATTTACGTCAGAAATATATTATTTACGTTTCTACTTAATAATGTAAAATCAAATTTAAAAAAAAACGATTACCAAACTCAGAGTTGCTCGCCGCACTATGGGACTAAACGGTGCGTTCCATCTCAAAAATCCATAACGATTTGTTTCTTGACATTTTGAATTGAAATTTTGTATACGTATTTCTTAATACTTAAGCTATTATATAATTAAACATCGCCACTTAAAAAACTATATTTATTTAATCAAAAAATTACGAAACTAAAATTTTGAAAATTTTTATTCGAAAATTAATTAAAGAAATATTATTAAAATAGTTCTCACAGGAATGCTATAGCCAATACTTTGTATAATTATCACAGCATATAAGAAGTTTGCGACATCGTTTTTATCATACGTATGGTTATATTATTTTGCTTAATCCACAAATGTTATAAATAAGTGCAAATAACGAGAATGGTCAATTTCTTTTCCGACGAGTCGACATTTTTGCTTCAAGCTCGAAATGGCGCGGTAATGACGGAGGTAATGAGATCATATATTATTGAATAGTTAACGAATCTAAAAATGTCACTAACTCGACATCGGCAGCTTAAATTTAAAAATCGAAAAGATGGATATTTTCCTTGTGACATTTAAAAATTAAATATTAAATTTAAAAAAAAAATATTTCCGATAAAACCATAAAGTACTTGTTAACTAAAGATCTTGAGCAATCGAAAAATTAATACTTATATATTTTCTGAAATAACTAATCTAATTTATATGAAATTATCGAAGTGCAAAGTTTGGGTGCAATTTTAATACCTAAAACTTCTTATCTTCTCAGAATATAAAACAATCAGAACGGTTTCAGTAACACGACTTTTGTTTGAACCATTTTTGAGATTCATCACGTCGTTTCGTCGAGACTGAATTTTTTTTAATTCATAAGTGCTTAGCATAAATAACGTAAAAAGTTTTGACATCGAAACCTAATTTACTGTAATTAACATGATCGGCATATTCAGACCAGGCATTAGAAGACTAGGGTCAGTCGTGACGTCAGTGCCCCGCGTCTATCGTGGGCGTTTTAAAGAGATTGCAGTCTGCGTTCCAAAATCAATATTATGCCGAAGCATTTTAAGCTTAGTTGAAGTGGTAACTATTTAAGTAAATATTAGAATATAATATTAGTTTTAAGTTACTTATCTCGTTACTCTAGTGACCGGTGAACGCGGTTGCTGATCCTGAGGTCCCGGATTCGAATCTCAGGTCGAGCCGAAATGAGTTAATGGGGTTTTTCTGTCAAGAAATTCTCATATCCCGGAGTTAGGAAGTTGGGAGTGTTTAAGTAAGTGTCTGTGTGTAAGTGAAAGTGCCTGGGTAAGCCCCTAAAGCTTTCGTTGGTCCTGGGCTTGATCTCACTCCCGTCGTGTCGGGCAATCGTCTCATCAAACTATGAGAGTGAGTGCTTAGTGGGTGTACTTGCTTGCGCACTCGGTACTACAATGGTGTCCTGCAGTCCTGCGCAGATGGCTTGTCTTCGCTAACGCAGGCCGTTGTGACCGAAATTCGGTCCTCCAACATTATATATAAAACAAACTATGTTGTCAGATTCCTTCAATTAAATTACGAATTTTCTCATATTACCGATATTATTTTTATATTGCCTATCGTTAGTACTATTGACCTAAAAAGTAGCTCATATGGGAATTTAGGTGATACCTCGAAAATTTGGTGGTTTTTCTATTTAACATATTTTTTTAAGTTTTATAGATTACAAACCAAAATTTTGGTATATTATTTTTGCTATATGACCTCGGATTGTATAAAAGAAAAACACGATATCATGAAATTTTCTTGATAGAAAAAATTGCAAAGTAGGCTCTAATTAGTTACATTTTTCGATGACACCACAATATTCTTACGAATAAATTCACGGAATTATTTTTAAGGCATAGTAAATAATCATATCTAAGTTCCCATAAACCAGATTTTTAATCCATAATGAAGTTTTGTTAAAATAAATAAAAATGTTGTTTGGAGCTTACTTAGTTTTTACCCGAGTGCTTGCTCGGTATGGCTATCTCATAATTTGCGTACTATGAAGTCATTGCATAACTTTCATTTTGATACTACCTCAGTCGTCCGTTAGCTTCACCGACAAAGAAATAAGCCACGCCCCCAAAACTTCGATTCATTTTCAAGGTATGCTCTTTAATAATATTTGATAAATATAAAGTTTATTAATAATTCCACCACAATATCATCTATCGGGTCTTAATTTTGCGATCTTCTTTTTTGGCACTATATCAACACATAATGTATCATTTTGGTTCATTAATATAGAATTTGTGTATCCTATAAGTAGTATGGTTATGAGGCAGCCTTTCTTCAAGATAAGTTCATTATGTAAATATTATATCGTTCTGTCGATTATTAACAGACGCTCCAACGACAGTTACTGACTTTTTACCATCGGAAAAATAGAACATTTTTGTAAAAAATATATAATAAAACGATACCTTACCTCCACCATTTTGTTGACAAAGGTATGGAAATCGCCAAATATTTCCCAGGCCGACTGAGTAACCGATGATGGATAGGAAAAATTGCAGTTTCCCAGACCAAGCAGCTCGGTCTTCACCAGGAATTTCTCGTTGTAGAGATCCCCTCGATCCTTGAAGTACTATGGTAACCCCATGCGGGCGCTCACTTCCATCTGCTCTTGTATTAAGTGGCGCCAATTCGTGGCCATTTCGTGGACCAATCGGCTCAGCCTTAGCCGCCATTTTGTGTTGTAATTAAGTAACTTTAGATTCAGTACCGCAGGTTTTTTGGCTAACAACTTTAGATTGAAGTGATAAATTACTATTATTTTCGGTTAAAAATGATAGAATTTTCTATAAATAAAGTCTGAGCGATATTTGTTCTACTTAAAAAAGGATTTTCGATATTATTGTCCCTTCCACAGATCAGCCGGAACTAGTTTGGAGATCGTGTCCGTAAAATCAAAAAGCCGATTTAAGCTTTACGAGATTCTTGGAATGGTAATCGTTACCTATGAATATGTTCATAATATTTTAGTACTATGTTTGGTGAATTTCGTAATCGTATGTGAAGTACCGTATAGCGTCTTTCTTAACGAATTCGACGACTTTAAAGTACGTGGTTATTCTCTGTAATAATTTTTGACGTAATTTTAGTGAATCTCTGAAGACGTTTGTTGCCTCCCTGTGCATATGACTGGGTTTTCGTCGGTCTATGCTAGTTAAATATACGACATGGCTTAATAAAAAGCATATGGTTGTTATATTTTCACTTTATACTATGTCAGACATGACGGCGAGCTTCCAGCTAAAGCTTAGTTGAAGTATCTGAAACAAAAGAACAAAAAATGTTGTATTACACTGTACTTATATTGTACTTAAGGATGATGCAGGCTCAGGACTTGTGAATGACTATTGGATGAAATAAAAATACTCTATGTTTTATTTTGCAAAGTTATATGTATTTAGCTGGAAAACGTTATTATTACTTTACAGGATTACGAATAAATTTCTCCTAACTAACGACTTTATTTATAACTCTTTTTGAAAGAGGATAAGTTGGAGATATTCACATATCACAGAAGGTAGAAATTTAAGTTGGCACATGATTGCCAATCCATTAATCAAGCGAACAGATTTCGGTAGATCATCCTGTCATCGTCCTATATGGAGAGACACCCATAGCGCACAGCCCATCTCATAGTAAGTGGAATCTGTGTTTCTGTTAGGATGGCTCGCTTTGGGTTCTTTTAAAAAAATACTTTCACTGATGCCCAAACAAATTTAATTTAATTACCCATCGGAATTTTACAAGTTAGAAGAAAGTTGTGTACTGAACAAAGGTTCTTTTATATGATAGGGTGACAAACGAGCACACAGTCCATCTGATGATAAGTGGTTGCTGTGGCCAATAGACATCTACATCTATCCTCGATTACGAATCAAGATGCAGATGCGTTGTCACCCGTGAGGACTAAGATGGAATGCCTCATTTACAGTAAAAAGAGTCTCCGGTTCTCTACACTTACCATGCGAAACACAGCAGCACTAAGCTACTATTTTACGCTGGTATTGTGTGAGAGCGTGGTCCCTCCCCGGTCGAGCCAACCCATTTGTGCTACAACTATACTACTAATATAACTGCATTATGGCTCTACTACGTAAAAAAGTTAAGTAGGTTAGAGTTTGACTGCTTAAATTATGTGAAAAGTCACTTTTATATACTTTATATGATCCTTACAATACCAATTATTAATTTATACATCGGTTCATAACAGTTCGTAGACATCTACATCTCTCTTCAATTAAGAATCGAAGATGCAGAGTTCATTACTACTAAAAAGGGTTTCCGGTTCTACAACAATAATATTAAACGGGATTGACCTTCCGTATACTATTATTTTTATTGCTTGATTGCCTCCAAAACTCCATTTCAATTTTCTTAATTATAAATATGTATAGGTTAAAATTCACATCAGTGTCTTTACCGTCGTTATACTCGTAAATGAAAAAGTGTCGCATGCTACGCCCTATTACGTCAGTAAAACGCATGCGGTGCTTAAATCGGCAAGAATTGGAAAAGATATCTTTTTATCGCTATTATGCCGTTTGATTAGGAAATAATCCTAGTTACGTGGTAGTAGCCTGATGTTATAACAATGGAAAAAGGTAATTAAAATATTATCCAATAAATTTTAGGTGATTTTAGAAATCAAGTAAAAGTAAAGCAAATAACAAATAAACGTAAAGACAGGCTTCTTATTTTGACAGTGTTTATAGAGCAAGAAAAGTCTGCAGTGCGTCAATGCGTGTTTATCCTTGATATATATATGTGTATCCTTTTATACATGCTTTGGAATGGGTCGGCTCGACCGGGGAAAGAACACGCTCTCACAGAATACCAGCGTCAAATAGCAACTCAATACTGCTGTGTTTCGTATGGTGAGTGTAGAGAACCGGCGACCCATTTTACTGGAATCGAAGGATTCCATCTTAGTCCTCTGCGGTGACAACACATCTGCATTTTGGGCCGCAGCATCCACGTACCATCAGGTGGACTGTGTGCTCGTTTGTCACCCTTACTCTATTAAAAATGTATTATTATTTTATAACAGATATTGTTTCCCTTACAATCTTTAATTTCACAGCTTCAATGCCTAATACTACAAATTTTATCAAAAGAAATAATGGTGACATTGAGCCGCATACAGTCCAGTTGTGGATGCTGTCGACTATGACCTGTAGTATCTATCCTCATTTAAGACAAAATGCAGATGCGTAGTCAGGTTTAATCCTTTTTAGTCGTAGTCCTCAGGGGAAATAATGCATTAGGACTAGGCCTTTTTCTGTTAACGAGTTATTGCGATTGATTGTTTTCACTAAAAATGTTCTCCGGCCTCTTCAGTATTTTGCTGCTATATTACTTTGATATTCTGTGAGAAAAAAAGGCTTAATATGAGGAATATGAGGCAATCTAAGGAGCAGGCCTGTGTGGACTTGTGAGGCTGTAATGGGATAATGATTCTGTGAGAGCGTGGTCCTTCACTTTACGAGTCGTGCTACAGTCATAATACAGCTGCGGTGTGACTCTGCCACTTATAACAAATTGCTATCACAGCTGTGTTAACTAGAGTGTTAGGTTTACAAAGGCTCAGACTTTGAACTACCACATCTCAACTCTCAGTTGGACTTAAATTTCATGTATAACAACGACACATACTTGACGATTTTATACCTGCAGTTCATGTTCTTTTAATCTACCTTTTTATTTAGGTTATCTATCCGTTACATAATTTAAATTCAATTTGTGTAGGCTTTGGAATTCTGCCAAAACAGTTTGCCAACAGTAGGCATCTGCGAAATTGTTATAAAATGATTTGTGCAAGTTAGCCAAAAATATGCAGAGTAAAAAATATTTATCCATAATATCACAAAAAAGTTGACTACTACACACGGTTAGGCAAGGGCGTTCTATAGATTGTAAAAGGGTTATATAGCATTTAAGACTTTTCCTGTCCTCGAAATATTTTTAATTCTTCAGCACGTTTAAAATCGCAATCAACACTTTCATTGGCATCGGTGGCGATAGCCCGAGAGATAAAAAATACTAAGTTTTGAGGTCTCTAAAGCCTGATTACATTGTTTTTAAATTATGTAATCAGGCTTTAGTGTAAAAGTACGCACGCACGTAATTTTACATTATGCATCTTTAACGATCTGGATAATTTACGCCTGACATTAAAGAGATAGTTCTACCGCAGTCTGTCGGAAGTCATGACATCTTTTATGCAAACCACATGATGGTTTTCTACGACACCCATGGGAATAAGTGGAGTGTAGGATTTTATGTCGCCACAAAACGCCTAAGTATTGGGTGTCAGAAAAATAGTATGAGCCACTATGAGAAATCCCAGATAAACCTTGTGGCCTCCGATAGATGGCGGTTTACCATCTCGTTTACAAACGTAAAATATCCAGACGAGCTGCAACGTCCAAGGGGTGAGATGTCTGTGCGGTCGTCAATTCCCCTGTCAAACGGGAGGGTTAAAGTAAATCCTTTCAACAACTGCGGGGTCAGGGTAAGAGGGTCATGACCAAGTGAATTTAGGAAGTCAAGTACTCTAATAAAAGTCTCTAATTAAAGAGTGCAATTTTAATTATCAAAGAACTCTCCACCAGCTCTGACTCTGAACCAGTTTTCGAAACCCTTTTTCCAGTCTGCCTTAGACACTTATTCTACGGCATGTTTGAGCGCTGCTAGCGCATCTTCCGACGATGAATATTGTATCCTTTTCAACAGTTATTGTTTACCCCTCCATGCGGACTAGATAATCTACACTATAAGCCACTAAAACCACTTTTTTAATGTAAGAATAGCAATTAATTGACATAAAAAAGGTCAACAATCATTTATCTTTGTGACAACGTGCTTTTCTATCATTTGAATGTTCAATATTTTTAGATACGATTTCATGCGATAAAATGTCAAATTCTTGATTTTTTAGGTTTGGTTTTCACCTACGCGCTTTGCGCTTAAGGCATGCGAAAAAAAACAAGACCCTGAAAACAGTAACTCAATAATATATTCATAGACAAAACCGCAGGCATAATTCAATCCTCACTATTTTCGTAAACCATTCTTTTTTATTGGTCTGAGACAATTGCATTAGACGTAGTACCTTTGAAGCACTTTTAGTTTCGGTTGCACCCCACTGTGTAAACTATACAGCCTAATTACCTAATGTAATGTAATCCTCACTAATCTAAACATATAAATAAAATTGAAGTGTCTGTCTGAAATATTAAAATAACTGGCTTCTATTAGCTTAGGGGATTATTGGTATTGTATTAAGACATAATAACTATTTCTAAAATTTTTGTCTGTCAGATAGAAAGCAATACCAGTAGGGCTAGGCTATATTATATACAAAAAGTAGACATAGATAAAATAAAACGGCTTAATCTTAAATCTTAATACCGGCTATATTAATAAATTCTATCAAGACGAAGCCGGGGTGAGTCGCTAGTATTTATATAATAAAAAGGTTGTGTGCGTCTGCTTACTGACATGACTGATGTAAAACGTTGGGTTGTGATTTTGTATCGCGAGCTATGTACCTAATAGAGGGCACAGTACTAATCAAGTAGTTGCCAAATAAGACTCCTATAACATTAATATTATAACTATTATAATTAGTTAAGTATGATCGCTGAATGGGCGAGTAATAATGAACTCATCTTAAATCCAAATAAAACCAAGTTCATGATTTTGGGATCAAAGAAATTAATAGAACGAACGAATGCTCATAAGCCCAAAAGTATTGTTGGTGGCGACCATATTGAACAAGTATCTGAAGTTCGTAACTTGGGTATAATTATGGACAGTAGACTAAGGTTTGAAAATCATGTTATGCATACTGTGAAAAATTGTTTTTATAGATTAAAAGTATTAGTGAAGAATTAAGGGTTCAACTTTGCAAGTCATTAATACTCTCGAAGCTAAATTATGCTGATATTGTCATGGGAGAGTGTTTACTTGCGCAAACAAAACTTGTTATACAACGAATACAAAATGCATGCGCTAGGTTCTGCTATCGAATTCCTCGTAGAGGCCATGTGACACCGTTTTTAAATCAGGGCAAACTTATTAATATGAAATCTCGTAGATCGGTTCATTACAGTTGTTTACTTTAAAAAATATTAAAAAATCAACAACCGAAATACTTATGTGAAAGGCTCAGTTTCTCGGAACATCTCTCGCGGGAAACTGTTTGATTATTGTACCCAAGACACAGAACGGCCGCGTTTCGTGGTAGCTTTCGGTATGCTGCCACAAAGTGTTGGAATAATATACCGCCTTCGATCAAGGGCAGCAAAACAGTTCTCATTTTTAAAATAAAACTAAAAGAATAACTTCTAAATTTGCAAAGTAAGTAGAATTATGTGTCGATGTATCTCATTTTTCTTATAAAGTACGAGTATACTGTGTCTATATATTATAATACTAACGAATACTTGCTTAATTGCACATTTATTTATTTTGCTTTCGTATCTTGTCAAATAATTTAATTGTGTGTATTGTGCCTTGCACATGCCTTTTATTGCGCTTTTTGTTGTGCCCTTTTCCTAAATGCTAACAGTTTTATTTTTATTTTTAAATTATTTTATTTGTGTTTTATTTTATATATATATATATATATATATATATATATAAGTAAAGTATATATTTTCATAGGTGTTGGAAACTGTGATTAGTGTAATAAGTTAAGTTTATTCTATTCCACCTATGTCTCTGGCGTTTACTGAAAATCAGTAGTTGTAGTTACCACTATGTGGTTTCTATAACATTTTTGCTGAGTGACGCCTTTTTAGTTCATTCCATTAAGTAATTATGTAATGTTAATTTGTGTGTATGTTTGGAACTAAATAAAATATATTATTATTATTAATTGTTGGCGACGCGCCTATAAGAACATTTCAATTTATTACTTAACCGATTACGAATAGCTTCTAAAAAGCAAATTATTGAGCAACAGTATTCTAATAAGAAAATGCTTAGTTGAATCTTAAAGAAATATCGAATTAATGATATGAAGGTCTTGGGTTCGACTCCCAGGCCGGAACAGTTTATCGTTTTCTTAGTAATATTTTCTTAATAAATTCATACAGGGAATTTTCAAGATATAAATTATATTACCGGATTGGTTCCCCGGTCGAGATAATCGTTGTGCATAAGTAGAATTAATGGAAATTGATTGCATAAGTATTGTCTCATGTAAGTTTAATATGTTTTGTACGAAAACAAATGCCTATTTTCAATGCATTGATTCATGAAATATTTTGTCTATGTTATCTGATAAGAGACATGATAACTGATAAGAATCTGATTAGAAATAGTTTCCTACAGTTTGAGAATTATGTAGAAGCATTTATTCACCTATTATTGTTGATATTAGACTTTCCATTTTTTCTGATAGTCGATAGCCGTGCAAAAGTTAGTTGTTCAATTAGTGTGAGCTCATAGACGCACGCTAGCCACGTACTTAGGAGGCCAAATATGTAAAATTTAAATATTTGTATTTTCAGCAATTTATATATGTAATGACTTGTAAAACATTTCAGGTTGATTGTACGTGCAGAAAAGGTGAATTCTGTGTAATTTTTATGTGAAAAATCCAGTGAATAAGTGAAATAATGATAGTTTTGTATAAGAAATTTAAAAGTGTTTTAATAGTGAAATGTATAGAGAAAATGTAAATTAAACTGTTGTGTTGGTTAAGATATGTATAATTTCAAGTGGAAAACATTGTTTTAACTTTCTATGTTAAATATTTAAGAAATTTCAACTTGTTCAATGTGAGTAAAATAGGCACATTTTGTTTAATAAATAAAAGGTTTTTTGTGATATAAGAATGTAACGTATATCGTTGTAAAGATATTTTTTGTGCTATCTTTATAAGTAAATTGTATAAATGTATGTCTTATACAAAATAAATGATTGAGAAAACCGTGAGAGAGTGATAGTACAAATTGATGTAATTAAGTTGCGCGAGCGCGCAAATGGCGCGGCTCACTTTCGCGTATTGCTCAGGGGTAGCTCAGTAAACGAGTTTTTTGCAATTCGTTCGGGAAGTTCGGGAATCCTACCAGCAGTCAATAAGAAGAAGAAAGAAAAAGTGTAGGGAAGTGATAGGGAAAAGTGATTACTCTCTCACGGAACGGTTTGAAGATAATTGCTGTTTTATTCCCAAGAAATTCATCCCTCAAAATTATACAGTCCACATCGAAGAATTAAGGCGTTGGGACCGGGACGACTTCGGAAGACTCGTAATCCCCGCCTGAACCTATTTTCTGAAAAGGAAGAGGTTATCGCCCTTGTGTGTTACTCCGTTTGTGGAGATCACATACGTTGTTCCCGAACCCAACGTAGGCGTGATAGGAGGTCGGATCGAGAGAAGCCCCGATTCCTCCCTTCTGTTTCTTAGTTGAACGTTTACAAAGCTGAGTGTTCCTTTTCATTAATAATACTTACGTAATGAAACGGGGTAGTGACAGTGAGGATTATCCTTAAGGCAAATTAAGCACGTGCCCAGGGGGTAGGGGCATCAGGTTAAAAAGTTTTAAACGAAAAAAACGCGGAAGTATTAAACGAAAAAAAATCGTCTATTTGATTCTTCCTACATCGCACCTTCATTACATTTTTCTTTCACGTCCACCTGTTAATGGTACTCGTGTCTTGATGATTTTGCAACCATTAAACTAAATTATATATTACAATATATTAACAAAATGAGTAGTTATTGCACAGAGATGTAGATGTATCGCGATTTTTTATTTGGTGACAATAGAGCACCTATTGTCACCAAATAAAAAATCGCGATCTACTCAACTTGAATCATATCCACTGGCTTTATATTGCACTTATATAATAAAAGAAGTACATTAATCAGAGATTTCAATTAATACTTCTGACGTAGTTATAAGATTATTTATTTCGAAAATTATTAAAAACAATTGAATATATTTTCACTTGGACGTCAGTTGGTCGGTAGGGATATGAACAAGGTATCTTTCTAAAAACTGAACTTATCACTTTGATTTTTTTAAATTAGCTTTAGATTTTAATCCCTAGTAACTCTTTTGGATTTGACTATTGTATACCGTCCCGTTCATTAACATTTAACCATTTTTTTTTTCAATAACGAAAAATGAATCACCGGTATCAGCAGTCAAAAAAATTGTGTTAATTAACACAATTTTTAGTAGTTTTAAACTGAATACGGGTTTCGGTATTTAATAAAAGTAAATATATTATGCAAAACATATATATATATATATATATATATATATATATATATATATATATGTAATAATAAATAGAGAGATTATGCCCGCTAGAGGGGCGCCGATCAGGTGCTAACCTAGGGCGCTTTCGACATTTAATCCGCCTCTGGTAGTGGACACTCTTATATCGCCACTGCACAGTGTACTTGACAAAGACTTTTGTAATGGTGTGCGTGATAGTGGCAAGACTGTGAAAAAAAATACAGACAGGTGTGTCGGTGTAAGATGACCCTTATGTCTAGACACTTTTCAGGTTTATCTATAGGTTAATAAGCTGTTCGTAATCTTTGAACGCTTTGTGTAATGTATCCGTTTAAGTAAGCTTTTTTTATGTAACACGGACTTAAAAGGTAAAATGTTTTTTATGCCATTTGGTAACATTTACATATATACATATAAATATATTTTAAAGAGTCTGTATATAATATCGAAACAACTGATATTGAGCTAAGGGGGTTACTTGCATTCTATTTCGACATGCATAACAATTTTTGAATAAAAAAATACTTTGGGTCTGATAATGCCTGAACCGAAATTGCAATGAAACTTCACGAATAGACAAAGAGCTTTGGCAGCAGTAATCGAGGCTATATTTTATCCGAATAACTTATGGATATCAAAAAAAAATTTTAATATAGAAATAAAATGTTAAATGGCTTAAGGTACAGTTAAAGAATTAAAAGTACACTAACATTAAGCGATAAAGTAAAAAAAAATTAGCATCAGTTAGTCGTTTCCGTGTAGTAATGGCGTTACAGAATCCAACGTGTACCCCATATCATTCCGTGGGCGTGGGAAATTCCAGAATAATGGGCTTAATTTTAAATATTTGTGATATTTTGCAACCCTTAAGTTCGAACTTTGCGAATGGTTGATGTAAGTGGTGGATTAAACAGAAAAGTAAATGCACAACGCCCTTCTTCCACTCAGTTTATGTGTTTAAGCCTATCAGTTACGTAGTTCAATGTGACGCTGTCGGCAGTACAGATAGAGCTTTCACAGGATTTGTTTGTTAAAAACCTGAAGATAGAGACTGAAGATGCGATAGAGTTTCGTAACATCATGACTGTTATTATAAAATTCGAAATCATCCGAAATCGTTATCAAAACAACGACATTCGTTGATGGACAGTAAGTTTAAAGCAGGCTACCTACCCTGCTACCCTATCTGTCTGTGTATATGCGGTACGCCAACATGTTAAAATAATACCTTTTTTTAATTTTCTAAGGTAAAAGTAAGTAAAGTTACAGCTTATATACGCCAAAAGTAACACGTAAAGTTACGTCCTACTGCTGATACCTCATTGCTGAGATGGTTGTAGGGGCAAGGGAGTGTTTGCCGCGCTGCCCCAATGCGTGTTGGCAAACTTCACATATCTTCGAAATATTTTTTTCCTTATTCGTCAGAAATGCAGGTTTCCTCACGATGTTTTCCTTCACTGCTGAGCACGTGGTAAATCAGCACTTAAATTTGCAATTAACAATTTCATTGATGCCGGCGGGGATCGAATCCGGTTTGAAACCCGTACTGTGAAATTTACAGCGAGCGCTAACCATCTGAGCTATCATAGCTTCTTATATTTACAAAGACACCTCTTATTTTATCTGTTCCTAATACACTTAAAGTAGCGCGTTTATAACATATAGTCATCGAGCATTAAGGCATTAATAAAATAGGAATGGAATCATATTGATTTTACGATGACCCAGTATTCGACTTTTGCATAACCTAAATAATTTACACCTAGCGCCTCGCCCCGAGTTTGCTTTGAAATCTATTAATATGGTCACTTAGATTTTTTAAAATAATTATCAATGATTATTTATTTATAGATTTAGTGATTTCATTAAAAAAAAATTCAAAAATTTTGGGATAAAATATTGCTTAAATCACTCCTGGCAATTGCTCTGTATTTATTTCTCTTTAGTAAAATTCAATGCACAACTAAAATAAATCTAATAGAAACTATTATCAATTATTGAAAACTAAAATCATTTGGTAATGATTGAGTAAAAAGACAATTTGGATTTATCAATTGGATAAAACTTTTTGTATGAATTTTATCATGTTTAATTAACTTATGTATTTTTAGCTTGCCATGGTCACTTTGTATGAGATGTTTGACGTCCCAATGGGTGCGTTTGGCAGAAAAAAGCGCTAGGAAGCGCTTGCTAGCGCTAAAATAGTTTTCGGCCAGGACACGATTGCTACTGCAGTAGCACTGACAAAATCCGCCATTTTGCTTATTTAATTTGTTTGTTTTGAAGTAGAGTTTATAAGTTGTTTTTTTTTGCAATATTAGTTTTAAGTAATATAATGACATGAATAGACATATACATGTTATTGAAAATTCATGATTGGTAGGTTTTTAATATGAATACTTCACAAACATATATTTAAATTATGTTAGGTTCCCCGGTTGAAATTAACATCGTGTCCTAGAGGAAAATAGCTACTTAAGATTTGACAGCGATTACCGCTTACGATCGCCATTTTGCTTACAAGTGCTTGCTAGCGCTTTTTTCTGCCAAACGCACCCATTGTCATAGTTATCCGGTTACCTTCAGTTCTTGAATATTAATTTGACATTGGGACGTCAAACATTAAACACGTCAAATAATGTAGCTTTTTTTTGGGGGAGGCCTATGTTCAGCAGTGGAATTGTGAAAGGCTGTAATGATGATAATGATGGCGTCAAACATCTCAGTAACATCCCCCCATGACCATGGGTGGAGTAAAGCACCCGAAACATCCATAATTAAAAATGAGTTAAAAATAAGCTAATTAAACGCGATAAAATCTTTATCAACAGATTTATTTAATGAGTAGTGTTCGCGTAAATTATTAGAAATCTTTATTATTCGGTCTCATTTGAGTTGTCACAGTACATTTTCCGACGATTAGATTCGTGGGAGCTAAAATACTTTTATTGGGAAAAACGATGAAGGTATTTTAGTTCAAATAAAAGCAAAGAACGACAAATGAATATTCCTACTCATTTCGCTTTCATTGGAATTGCTTCATTGAAAATTAAAGGCAAAAATGAACTATGTAACTTCGCCTTTAAATATTTGATTATTTGTTGATCAATGCATGAACGTTTAATGTAAACCGTTGGTAACAACCATTGCCTCGTTCTCTAATATAATAGCAAACGAATCCAGAATAATTTCTCGTGTCTCTATAGTAGAAAGTTCATCTTTATACTTTATGGAATGTTTTCAATATTGTATATTTAGCGTGGCCGCGTAATGTTTATTTATGAATATCATATCACCAGGGGAATTGCAGATGCGTTGCCAGCCTTTTAAAAAGAGTACGCTTTTATCTTGATGGTCCCTAAGTCGTATTAGACCGGAAAATCGCTGCTTGTAGTCGATTTTACAAAGAAGTTGTGCGAGGAAGAAAACTTCTTGTATATCGTATAGGCTGTATCGCCTATACGCACAGTGGTGGACCGCCAATCACCCAGATGACATGGATGGTATTGCGAGTTTTGTCTCGATGTGCGATGTTAAAATTGAGCGGCTGGAATTATTTCAAACAATTCATCTGAGCACTGCCCGTAGTAGCTGTGATAGAATACGCAAAGAGATGTTACATCTTTTCGTAGCACCAATGAGTCAAGCTGATCAGAAAGAACTCGGTCGTCGACGATTAAATCAAGTGGAAGCAGCTGGCACTGGGTTGCCCTGGCCCTGAAATGAGAACAGTACTCTATGTGTTTCCAAACTTACGCTTTGTAAACTTGCAAGAGGTGTGACGGCACACAGTTATACACAGTATTTCATATACTGTGCATCTCTAAAAATGACGCCAAGCAATTACTTTTAGCAACAACTGGAAAGTATAACCCTCGGTTGGCAATCCGCTTGCCAAGTATGGCAACTATGACGAATGTGTTCCCAGGACTATGTTCAGTAGTTGACTTTGATGGGCTATGAATGAATGAATGAGTTCCGGCTTTAAATCCTGTCTGGGTCGAAAATCAGTTATTGGGTTCTTCTGTCAAGAAATCATCAGTAACGAGTAAGGAGGTTGGCGGTATTTCAACCCCAAAAAGCACGTAAAGCTGTTGGTCCTGCGCCTGATCACTTTCTTGTCATGTTGGATTTCCATCCCATCGGACTATAAGGGTGAGGGAATAGAGAGTTAACTTCTGCTTGCACATACACTCGTGCTCTATAATCCTGTCTTGCGTAGATAGCTTAGTCTCTGTTGAGACTGGCCGCCGTTAGCGAAATTCAATCTGGAGAATATTCCCTTTTATATAGCGAGTATTTTTTATATTTTTCTATGAAAAAAATATTTTTTCAGGCGGGTTCGCAACAACAGTGTTTTAGTTTACAGTTGTTATTAAAAGACGCTGCTGCCCATCACCTAGATTGTTTCTCTCTGTAGCCTCTTACGACCCTAAAAAAACGATGTGGGGTAGGGGATATTTTCACACCACCACTGCATGGTGCATACTGCATTAACTATCGACTGAAAGCTGAAATTGTTAGCGAATAGTATGATACATCTAACTCTCAAAAAATTGAAAAGAAAAATGTTTTTGTATATACGAGTACATTACATTACACAATCGTTATATGCGTCACCATGTGGCTCAGATTGTCTCGATCGATAGGGTATTATTATTAAAGCTAACCGACAAAATAAGGGTGCGCCGAATTGTGTCAAGGACGAGCTAAATGAGAAGGGGGCAAATGGCCTTTTGTGCGTAACAAGTTTTTGTAAGTAGGGGATACTTACAAAAACTTGTTTCGACAAGTCTTAAAGTTAGCTTAATTAATTTTTCTGAAATAAATAAGAATATTAGACATTCAAATGAGTTCCTTTCCCTACGGTATTGTTAATTGTTTACATCATAATATCAATTAGATCTCATAATAAATTGGATATTATTCTAAGATGAAAACTGTTCTTTCACTTCTTTATATATGATGAAATCATAAAAATTTCTTTTATGGGGTGTTTATAGTTATTCTTCAACATTTTACTTCGAAAAATGCATAAAGTAGTCAAATTTATAAGTACACCACGCCTGTAATGAATATTATTTGATGTCTTTCTTTTTGCTAGGATGGTACTGTGATTGGTAAACCGTGACCGTACCACCAAATAAGCTATCTAATAGCCTCCATAAATACCACCAAATAGGCTAGCACTTTTAGTTCGGAGGGTATATAGAGCCAGTGAAATTAAAGAAAAGGACATTCTATCTTAGTTCTCGGAGGTGACAACGCATCTATAGCGTTCTTTGTTTGAAACAGGCTGCAGGTGTTCATGGAGTTCAGTAGCCACTTACGATTAGGTATACTGTAAGTTTGTTTGTCACTTCAAGTTTGTAAAAAAAAACGTAAGATTTAGGGACATATAATGAATCATTTAGATAATTTTTATTAATTAAGAAAAATTAAATATCTAAAGAAAATTTAAAAAAATATCTTCTCTTAAGGCTCTACTCCTAGCTAGTGTTGCCAGGCGTCCGGATAAAGATTTTGATCAGGCTATTTGGTTGTGCGTCCGGCCAAATTAGACGTAATCCCGCCTATCCGGCTTTTGATAGGCTTTTTAAATCTAACCTTTTTTTACATTTTTCATATAAGTACTTACAGCCGCAATATTGCAATAATTGAAATTAATATTGTAATGAATACTGAATTATGAAATTAAGAAGACTGATTTATTCAATTTTATTGTTATTCCATTATAATTTAAGAGGATTTTATGGTAAATGATAAAAGCATTGTTATGCTTTAAAAAAATTGTTATGTTATACCAAGACTAAAAGATTAGAGTTGTCCGGCTTTTTTACCAATTTGTCCTGCTAAACTCGTTGGTCTGTCCGGCTATTCGGTTTTAAGACCTACTACTAACTATCCCTTAGTGCAAACCGCAAATAAAATAATGCTTACTTTATGAGGAGATGCATGTTATCAATAATTAATTATTTCGCATTTCTGTAGTTTAGTTGTAGGAATATTCAACAAGTAGTTACTCCTTTTAAAAAAATTGGAATTGGTTATTATGGAATCAAGATTATGTCGAAATTTAATAGATTTTTTATTAGTTGATATATGTTTCTAATAACAAGTAGATAGCTCCTAAAAACCTTACAAATAACGACTAGCGCGGCGTTTTACTCAAACACGCACTTTAACTAGAAATACTATAAAAGCTTGAAAATTTATTTCAATAAAATAAAACATAATATGTAGTCTGTTTTGTTATTTTTATTTCAATGTTGAAAAAGAACTTTTCTCGAAGAAGAGAAAGTCATTTGAGACGAGAAAAGACGATGTAATCCGTAAGAATGATTGAAGCTGGCTTCCCGCAAATATAGATAAATCTATACTTTTACATAATTTGCATAATACGTGACGTGTTTAAAGAGTCTAATCATGATTTTTTTAAGTGCGAATTCTTGTCACGCCCAATTCGTGCTAGATGTTACAAAATGGGTCAGCATGACCGGGGAAGGGACGTTTTCTTTTAGAATATCGGCGTAAATTACATTATAGCGTCCCTGGTAAACGACTCAGAGCAAAGATGTTATTTTATAGAACAAGGGTGACAAAGGACTGTCCACCTGATGGTAAGTGGATGCTGTGGCCCATAAACACCTACATCTATCGATTAAGAATCAAAATAGTTTTACAATTACAATCAAGGTTGACAATGCATCTACCTATTGGTTATAGTATTTGTTCGTCACCATTATTCTATAAAAAAATACACCGAGCTATTCAAATCCGTATTTTATTGCACATCTATTAGTATGTTGAGGAACGGAAGGTAAGCCGATAGGCGTTGGTTCACGGATTTTTGGACCTTAGTTTTGATAGACTAAAATGTGGCCGCTGTTTAAACCGACTACGATATAGCCATCATTATCCACCAGAAGAAACAGCTCATAATTTATGATTGACTTCAATATTTTTGAATTTATAACAAAATCAAACCTAAAGTAGTCAAGGGAACATTTTTATTTAATAAATATTTGATATTCTTTTATAAATTTATACAAAAAATAAGACAACAATAAATGTATTAAAAAATACTTAATATATTTTGTTATGCAAGCCCTCAACTACTTTTCCACAAGACCGATGGAAGCTGGTTTCCATCAATATTAAAATATTTTGTAAAAAATCGAATTAAAAACATTTTTCTAGTGTAACCTAATGGTAAATGAAGTACTAAAAATAAAGTACTCTGACTATAAAACTCAAAAGTCTTGAGCTATTCGAATATTAAAAGCTTGGAGCGCTTACCGTTGGTAAGGTTAATAGCACTACGAGCATTCTTTACTAAAAAAAATGTTTATGTACAATAAATGAAGTATTAACTTAACAAATAGAATATAGCCACGGAAGCTTTCTCGAATTGCATAATACACGGGCTTACTGAATTCAAGCATTAGCGCACCGCTGAAATACATATTGATTGTACCTAGCGTCGGCGGTGAATGAATATATCGCGCGGGAGTCTACACATATGAGGAAAAGAAATTTTTTTAAGATGTGACATGTGCCAGCATGAGAGGAGAAGGGCGGGCAGAATTTTTAAACTCATTTCCTTCTAAGAAGCTTATTTAATACAACTCATATATTATCAAACAAATTAGCATCAAAGGTGCGGTGGCTCGAGCTGCGGTCATAAATCTGCCAGAAGTTATAATTGCTGTAGTAAGTCTTCCTTACTATCTGAGAGTTCCAAGACCACAGTTGAATATCTCATGAGACAACGGCGAAGACCTCCTAAGAAGACCTTATAAGAGTTCCCAATCTTTTTACTGCAACTCTTTTTACAGGTTTAAATTTTTGTGACACCTCTTGAAAGAAGCTCTTTAAAGAAGATACCTTGTGTAATGTGTGATTCTAGCAGACATTAAAGTTACTTTACCAATAAAAAAAGCTCAAAAGAATTATATATAATCTTAATTACTACTTATAATAAAAACGTATACAATAATTTAGAAGGACTATTATTATGAGTGGTAGAGCCATTCTGCAGCTGTACTCGTATTATGGTTGAAGTGCGAATAAGTCGGCGCGACCAAGGAAGGACCACGCTCTCACAGAATACTAGCGTGAAATAGCAGCTTAACGCTGCTGTGTTTCGTATGTTGAGTGTAGAGAACAGGAGACCTTTTTTAATGAAAACAAGGCATTCCATTTTAGTTTTCAGAAGTGACAAGTAACAACGCATCTAAATTTTGATTCTTCTTCGATATAGGTAGATGTCTAGGGGCCACGGCATCCACCTACCATCAGGTGGACTGTGTGCGCGCTTGTTACCCCTATTGTATAAAACAAGAAGCGTGAACTAGCTTTTCTGACTGTCTGCATAACTTCTTTATTCAAGGCTCTGGTAAAACATTGTTATATTATATTATAATATAAATATTGTTATATTATATATTGTCACGCGCTCAAGTCGACGACACAACTAACGCCATCTAGTGTCAGGAACGAGAGCGAGGGGAGCTTTGCAGAGAATGACATCACAAATCTCTCAACAGACAGCGCCTAGTCGAAACTCGAATGCTCGGTACCTTGCGCGTGTTTACTTGAACATTCTGGATATTCCTTTGCTAATTTAAATAAATAGGCGCTGCAAGATGCGATCGGGGCAGTGTTGATTTGGCGAAACAAGCGAAGCTTCGGAGCGGAATAAAGTGAATTAGTGTGTTTAATTATTAGTGTTTTAAGTTTTAATTTGTGTAAAGTAAATTAAAGTGTTAATTTAGGTAATTTTATCGGCAATTTTTATTGTCACGAACCTCAAGCTCGTAGCAATTGGTGTCAGAAGTGGGATAAAATCATGCCGATTTTACCTAAGGAGGAAACGGAGGGTGTCCGTACCCGCAGTCAACGCCAGCAGGAGACGGACCAAAGAAGATTTGGTGGTGCAACGCCGCAGACGTCGGAGGGCCAGCCACCGGCTGCAGGCCCGTCAGTAGCCCCTACATCTGCAGCACCTGACTTAGGTGCTCTGATGGTGATGCTGCAGGATCAGGCTCGCCGACAGGAGGAACAGGTCCGTCAGTTGAAAGAGCAGCTGCAGAGCGGACAGGAGGAACAGGCCCGCCGATTGGAAGAGCAGCTGCGGGGCGGACAGGAGGAACAGGCCCGTTGGTTGAAAGAGCAGCAAGAGGAACAGGCTCACCAGCAGGCGGAACAGGCACGCCGATTGGAAGAGCAGCTGCGGGGCAGACAGGAGGAACAGGCCCGTTGGTTGAAAGAGCGACAGGAGGAACAGGCTCGCCAGCAGGAGGAACAGGCTCGCCGACAGGAGGAACAGGCTCGCCAGCAGGCGGAACAGGCACGCCGATTGGAAGAGCAGCTGCGGGGCGGACAGGAGGAACAGGCCCGTCGGTTGGAAGAGCAGATGCTCCTCATGAAGGACCTTCACGCTACCTTCGGGAAGGAGATAAAGGAGGTGAAGGATAGGGTTGCTCAGCATGACAACCGCCTGTCGGAAGCTGAAACCCAAATAGCGAAAGCTGAAAACCGAATCGAGAAAGCTGAAACCCGAATCGACCAAGTAAACAATCGGGTTGACAACGTAATGGCTGACATGAAGAAATCACTGGACGAACTCCAACTTGGAGATGGAGCTACAGCTCCCGCAGTAGCTACAACACCTTCGCTACGTGGGTTCAAGGTGGTCAGCCTACAAAATTCAGTTCGAAGCTGTTATGAAGGCGAACGGCTGGAATAAAAATCAGGCCATGACTGCTCTCACATTAGGCCTGCGTGACCAGGCCTTAACAGTTCTGGAAGCTCTCGGTGAGGAAGTGACTTATGAGCAACTCCTTGAGGCATTGGAGGCGAGATATGGCGACGCTCACCTGGAACACGTCTTTCGTGCGCAGCTTAAAGATCGTGTGCAGCGCATCAACGAAAACCTGCAGCAGTGGGCTCTAGAAGCTGGTGCGAAAAGCATACCGGTCTGTACCTGCACTCATTGAAGGGAACCTGGTGCAGACATTTACATGCAGACTTACAGAACACCATCGCAAAATAGCAGTTTAATGTTAATATGTTTCGTATGATTAGTGTAGAGAACTGGAGACCGTTTTTACAACCAGGACCGTTATTTTGGTTCCTATTTTGACTCCTTGTGGAGGATGGATGTAGATGTCGATGGACCACAGCATCCAATTACCATCAAATGGGCTGAGACTGTATTTGTTTATAGAATTTGGGTGGCAAACGAACACACAGTCACGGTAATTTTATCTATACAGTATTGTAACTCGACCGTATCTTTGTAATAAATGCCGACAGCCGCGCGGTACGTAAATATGCGATAGGGCTGCCTGCCTCCAGCATTTTAATTATATTTGCCTACTTTGTGATTTAGTTTTGTGATTGTAAATATACTTTTTTTATATAAACAGATAAAATTTTTGCTTAAACTTTGTGAATTGAATAGGAAGTGTTCAATAACAATGCGTGTTGTTTTTTGATTGGTTGATTTAATTAAAAAACCATGTTTATGTTTGAATAACAAATCGGTCTTGTAAATTTTCGACCGAAAGATATTTACGCCTCGACTGAAACTTACGAAATGCTTTTTTATTAAATTTAAAGTATAACAAATCACGAATTCATGCAACCAAAAAAAGCACAATATATTATCCTACTCGTCATATTAAATATGTACTTAAACTTATTTTTAGTGAAAAAATCGCACGGTTATTGTTACAAAAACAACACGCAACACACCGTCCGTTCGTTAGTCGTCACTGCAGCACAGTTGCGACCGCAGAGTACTTTTTTATACAGGGAACGACTGTCTGCATGCCGAGATCGAGGCGAGTAGGCATAGCTCGCGCTTCGTCCGTTTGTATGAAGTTGGAATACTGTATAGATAAAAATAAAAATAAAATAATTGCCATCGCTAAAATGGAATACCTCGTTTCCAGTAAAAAGAGTCTCCGGTTCTCTACACTCACCATACGAAACACAGCAGCATTAAGCTGCTATTTGACGCTGATATTCTGTGAGAGCGTGGTCCTTTCCCAGTCCAATCGACCCATTTGTGCTGAAAACATAATATAGCTGCAGCGTGACTCTACCATGTAATGAATTACGTACAATTGTAAAAGGAGCCGTAGTTTATATGATAATTTGTAATCCTTATCGAAGGTTAGCGTAACCTTATACTTTACATACGTCATGAAAAATAAAACAATATTTACCTACGTCTGTGAGATAAACGATAATAAGCTGCTAAGATTCTTCTAAGCAAGGGTTCCGTCTTTATAATTAAAAAAATATAGGTATGTAAGGAAATATAGATTAATATTGTAATAATATATAATACGACAATATTTATATTATAATAATATAATATAACAATATTTTACCAGAGCCTTGAATAAAGAAGTTATGCAGACAGTCAGAAAAGCCAGTTCATGCTTCGTGTTTTATAGAACAGGGGTAACAAGCGCGCACACAGTCCACCTGATGGTAAGTGGATGCCGTGGCCCATAGACATCTATCTATATCAAAGAAGAATCAAAATTTAGATGCGTTGTTACTTGTCACCTCTGAAAACTAAAATGGAATGCCTCGTTGTCACTAAAAAACGTCTCCGGTTCTCTACACTCAACATACGAAACACAGCAGCGTTAAGTTGCTATTTCACGCTGGTATTTTCTGAGAGCGTGGTCCTTCCCCGGTCGAGCCGACCCATTCGTCTTACAACCATTATATACCTGCGGCGTGGCTCTACCACGTGCTCGTTTGTTGCCCTAGTTCTATATAAAAGAAACCCTTTTCTCTTAAAACATCATTTATTCAGAGTCACACCTAACATACTTACATCTTATTTTAAAGAATTGTGAATTCATGAAAAACTACTCGTCTCTGACGCCACAAAAGGTCGAACCTCAATTTTTTTTAAATTAAAGGAGAGCAAGAAAACATTTATTTTTCACTTTCATCACTTTTTTTTTCATCAGAAAATTTATCGTATTTGTATTTTTCCAATAAATGTAGTATTTTTAATTTTCTATACATAATAAATGTTTTCTTGTTCTTCCGTAATTTAAAAAAAATTGAGGTTCGCCCCATTGCGGTGCAAGCAACCTATTGAGGTACATACACTACATGGTTATATAATAATATGAGTGTTAAACGAACAAACGGTCCATCTGATGGTACGTTAAATGAGGTCCATATCATTTTTCTTAATTAAATTAGTATGAAATTGGCTGTAACCTATAAATCTATGTGTTCTACACAGATTTAAAGGTTCAAAGGCATAGCACATAAAAGGCCATTTATCTTCTGATTTAAAAATACACAACAGTGCACGTGATGGTAACACGTGTTAGTTTACCGTTCAGGATTAGAGTCCTGACCTTCCTCATGCTTTCCGTATCGCTATAACCCCTCCTCCCGCACTTTTCACCCCCTTGCAGAGCGCACAATCAATAACACACCTTTTGGTACATGTGAAAGCCGTTGTCCTGCCTATCCTATCTTTATGTTTCCTTGCTGTTCTTATAGCTCTATCACTTTACGAACGGTGTTATATTTAATAGAAAATTAATTATTTCTAACATTTCGCAGGTGACTATATATGCTCATTGATTTCCATAATAATGTTTTTGTTTTTAACATGCCTACAAAATGGGTTTGTCTTATGTAAAATAGCTTATAGTTTTAGTGCTGAAAACTACACTGAAATATACATGATATCACGTGATAAGTATAAAATAATTGATGATCATAAAAGACCTACTTTATATATCAGTGAACATAGGAACTCCTTGAGATGAGGGCTGCACTTAAATTATGACAGAAAACTTGCAAATTTCATCCGAAGGGCTACGCGGTAGACGCACTTACGCGACGAACGTGCTGCACTTACTGCCGTAGACATTGGGCTAGTGACGTAACACCCCTGCCAGGGAAGTTCTATCGACACAGAATAAGGGATATCGATATAAGTATTTACATTGAATTTATTTCAATTGTTAAGCCCACTTCAATGACTTTCTGGGACTAAAATAATGTAAACTATTCTTCGTCATTTATCTTAGTATGTACATAGTTCAGGTTTGGATCTGGTTCAAAAGTTTAGGAAATGATAGAAATAGGATATCATCATGGTCATAGAGCCCATGTGGAAAGAAAATATACCAGAGATTAAAATATTTATTTTTATGAATGCTAATATTTATGTTAAACTAGCTAACAGTTTTCAAAGCTAACTGTATTCAATAGACACCTGCTGCGAACATCAAATTAATAAGGCAACAGATGTTTCATCACACTGAAGAACTAAGATGGGATGTCTCACAGCCTGTGTTTTCCTGGTTTACTCATCCGTCACAAAACACAGCAATGGGTACACTGCTGCTTGGCGGCAGAAATCGTTAAGAGGTTGGTCAAACTTCGACGGAATACCAAATAGAAGGGGAACTCTTCCACCCAGTAAGATCATATAGTCAAATAACACAATAAAAATGCTCATTAAGAAGCACTCATGCGCACTCTTATTCTATTTAATACCTTCCCCGAGGAACAGTAAAAATAAAGTAAGGTAAAGTTAGAGCCTATATACGTCCCACTCCTGGCCACAGGTTTTAGAGCAGGGAGGTGTCCGCGCTGCCCCAAAGCGTGTTGCGAACTTCACATGTCTATTGAAAATATATTTTTTCTTATTTCTCAGATATGCAAGTTTCCCCAGGATGTTTTCCTTCACCGCCTAAAACGTGATAAATCAGCACTTAAAATTGCAATTGACAATTTCATTATTACCAGCGGTAATCGAACCCGGGTGGTTCGAGTACTGTAAAATTTACAGCGAACGCTTACCATCTAAGCTACCACGGTTCAGCAGGAACAGTATCCACGTTAAATACTGTTCCGCGGTGAAGACATTTAAAATAGATATTTTTAAAAAGTTCTTTCGTCATCGATTATAGTACTTTTAATAGAATAAGGGTTACAAACGAGCACACTGTTCACCTGATGGTAGATGGATGCTGTGGCGCCATAGTCTATCTTAGTAAATAAAATACAGTAGCGTTGTCTCCCTGAAGACTAAAATGGTATACCCCGTTTTCATTAAAAAGGGTCTCCGGACTCTTATCTCCACACTTGCCTCGCGAAAAACACGCAACATTAAGCTGTTATTGACTAAAACTAATATTACGGATTTTATCGAGTTTAGTTTTAATTTTTTTTTTGATTCCCGATGGCACTTTTCACCTTTCCAGCACTCATGGGCAAGTGGGGGGAGGTTGGAATGTGCCCGAAACGTCGGGAATTAAAAAAGTTAAAAGTAAACTCGGTAAAAGTCGTAAAATTAGTTTTATTCAATGTGTAAAATTCGCGTAAATATAAGAAATCATTATTAAGCTGCTATTTCGTGTTCGCGGTTCTTCCCCGGTCGAGCCATAATATAGCTGCAGCGTAGCTCTACCACATTTAACGTTGTTGACGTGATCGTAACGAAAAATTTATTTGGGCACTTAACTTTTATAAATATTATGATGAAACACCATTTCATACTAAAAGTTTTTCTTACACGTCAGAATAAAAATAGAGATAATTAGGTTAGATCGAGGCCATTTTTAGTACTTCCGCGGTTACATTACTTACGTTAACAGTTTTCGCTCATATTACTAATCTAAGTATTGTATGAATTTTGTAATAACGCACGTTCTGCAAAGAATGCGATTGTGTGTAAACAACGCTTGATATCTGTCTGGAATTTTGGAATATTTATGTATCTATTGAATTGAAAGCATTTTCAAATACTCTCCCTATTAAAAATACTATCAAACGGGAACTTTTGCCTAATGATAAATCTGTCGTAGATTAGAGGGATTATCTATTTCTCTACCAAGTAGCAGTGCTTGCACTGTTTTGTTCCTGGCTGAAGAGCATGCAGAGTCTGTATTATGACAGACTGTGAGGCATTCCATCACAGTCATCAGAGGTGACAACGTATGTATGAGCATGTTCACTGTTTGAAGTTGGCTTCAGATGGCCGTGGACTGCAGTAACTTACCATCAGGTGGACGGTAAGATCGTTGGTGAATTTAGTTTTATAAGGAAAAATGCATGTCGTAATATTTTCCAAATCAGGGATAAAACAAAAAAATGCCTTTCGATAGGTATAGTGTCTCAAATGAATAAAATATTCTATATCTTATTAAATTTTTTCAATTCTTTGAAATGCAGCAGCCTGATGATTACCTACTTCGTAATCAGTAATTCGCAGAGCAAGCACATAGCGTTTGCTTATTGACTTATTGTGATTTCTTAGCACCTCGGTGTTAACGACTTACCAACAACGCTGGAGATAAAATAATGATCTCAGAGGTACTAGGCTCAGATCCGGTTCAGCATCAGAGGCGGCTGAACCAACAAAAAGAAAAACAAAGAAAAGAAACTAAGTGTCGCAAATATGAGTCTATGAGGGACGACTACATAATTCTGCCATTTGCTGTAGAGACTATTGGTCCGTGGGGTCCACGTACGGTGATGTTCCTTAACGAACTATATCCACACTGTGTTCGTTCGTTCATCGGTGAACTTTTTGTCTCGTACATTTCAAAAGCAAATGATGATATCGACTCCAAATAAAATAAAATAATGATCTCAGGGGTACTAGGCTCAGATCCGGTTCAGCAGCAGAGGCGGCTCAACCAACAAAAAGAAAAACAAAGAAAAGAAACTAAGTGGCGCAAATATGAGTCTATGAGGGACGACTACATAATTCTGCCATTTGCTGTAGAGACTATTGGTCCGTGGGATCCACGTACGGTGATGTTCCTTAACAAACTATATCCACGACTCGTATCTGCTAGACTCTTTTCTCTCAAAGGCTAAGTATAGTCATTCAGCCAGGAAACGCAGTCAGCGTTTCCTTGCTGAATGGCTTTGTTGGCACTATAGAGTAGGACTGTAGGATAATTTAAGTTTTTGGTTTTATTTTTTTCGCTATGGTAATAAATATAGGTACAGTTAAATGTTATTTTAATAAATGACTAATGACAATTTAAATCAGCTACCTCTTACAATAATTATTAAAATTTGCAACTATCCATTTGGTGACTAAATAGTTGATGGAGTGTGTAGATCGAATCAAAGTGGCATTTGACTTTTTACGGGTCCAATCATATTTCACAGTTAGTTTAAAAAAACATACCCAATAAAAAGAGTATTCGGCTCTCTACACTCATTATCGAAATTCAGCAGCGTTATGCTGCTATTTTACGCTGATATTCATTGCCCGGTCGTCGTCGTAAGATGGAATGCTTCAGCCTGTACTGGCTCTCTTCACCCTTCGGACCGGAACACGGGAGTCATTGCGATGCTGCTTAGCGATAGAAATAGGTAAGAGAGTGCAATAGAAGATTCCTACTACTTAGTATCCTGTTCTTCCTGTACATCTTAACATATTGAATTCCATTTAGCGCCAGGTCACCCTATTCTGCGTTCGTGCAAAACTGTCCTGCGTGGTCTCCTACGAAACTGTAGCCGTAGATGAAATCCAGTCTGGAGGATATTGTTAGAACACGCACACACAAAAATATTTTTCAAAACTGCAATTATTATTAATATTAATGTCAAATTTAGATACTTATGTGCACAAAATTTGTTTTATTGAATGTTCATATGTAGGCATCTAAAACTATTTCCTAAAAACAACAAAAATTTTGAGTGTATATGTGTATCCAACAGTGGAATTTGACGACCTATTAGAAAAGAATGAGTGAATGTACGTGAGTGCGTTTCAAGACGACGCCACGGTTCGTCTTTCTTTCTTTGTTAGTCTGAGGCCGTGTTTCAGTCCTAGTACATTTGATAGGAAAGTTAATACAAAAAAGTACCTGTACCTGGGTAGGCGCGTAATATTGCTGTACTATATTATTATTGTTTGAAAGCCATGCAGTGGCGGTGTAAGAAAATTCTGAGAATTCATAAAAAGATTTTTTCATTCTTTTTAATCGTTCTATCTTCAAGACGCAACTATTAAATCTTTATGAAATGAGACAATAATAGTTCTAGCTCTTCACAATAAGATTTCTTTTTAAGGGAAAATATAATCTCAAATGGCTTAGCAAGGTCCTTCGTTGTGCCGAAAATATTGCAGCATTAATTTTGAAATAAATATATGGTAAAGTTGAGGATTAACGTTAAGGATTATGTTAGACGAAAACACGATTTCGTAAAATTTTCTCGATAGAAAAAAAATCCAAAGTTACCTCCAAAATAAACAATACACCGCTGTTATTCGTAAAATACTTTAAATAAGATCATGAAACTTTGCATACTAACTGAACTAACTATAAAGCAGTGCTTATGTTATTTACTTTTTTTAAAATACCATTATTTTCATTGTAGGAAGAAATTACCTAAACTATCGGCCTCTTGAAGCGTGATTCCTTCCTGCCGCCCGGTCACTTCGCTTCTGCCTTTGAAGGGGGAGGTTGTGTCGTTCTCTCCTGGGTGTTCTAAGAAGTAACAGAGGGAAACTGAAGCAGGTAATGGACCGCAGCATCTTACTGATAAGTAAGTAAAGAAGTAAATAAAGCCGGTTGCCAACCCGTCACTACTATGAACCAGCCCCCCCCCCCCCCCCCATGAGGCAATATAAGGAGAAGGCCTATGTTCAGCAGTGGATTTTATTAGGCTGAAATTAATGAAATAATGAATTCGAAACTGTTTATCTCTATCTGCGGATAATTTTCATTCTATTGTATAACTTAACGGGCGTTTTATTGTAAATTGTTGGGCGTGTGACTATACGTTTTTTGTCATACAAGATAATATCGCGCGGGTGCAATGCAAGATAAAAGCTATTTTAGAGCGTTTATGTCACAAAGTTAATCGATCCTTCAACAGTTAATTCCTTAATTAGCAAGTACCCGGTTGACCGAGCTTTGCTCGGTATTTTTCGCTCGATTTTTTTAATTCGTGTGTTTTGGAAATTATATTTAGATACAAATTACATACTGATGAATTATAAATAATATTTTTTGATCTTAGCGACATAACAGAAAAAACTGAACTGGTTATTTGAATAAAAAATCATGAGTGCAATTATTTTTATTTAAATTTTCGTGTTTTTAAAAAATACTAAAAAAAGGGCTCGAAAAAAATATATTTTCTCAAAAAAGAAAGAAACTTGAAAAAAAAAATAAAAAAGTCGGTCGGTCGGTCTGGGCTCGAACCGGGGTTTTACGATTTTGTGACCGCCCATTATACCAATAAGCTATTTATAATCATTACCAAACTGTCAAAATTTACCTTCTTATTCTAACTATATTGTAGCAGTTTTTAATTGCCTAAAAACACGGACAAAAAGACATTTTCTAAAAATAAATCTTAGCTAGATCGATTTATTATCCCCGAAACTCCCTGGACACTAAATTTTATGAAAATCGTTGGAGCCGTTTCCGAGATCCCGATTATATATATATATATACATATATACAAGAATTGCTCGTTTAATAGTATAGGATAATTACACAGTGAATTATGTGTTTGATAAAAAATGTCAGATAACGTGTGTTTACAAGCTATCATTTAACTGTGATACTCAGACGTGACTTTACATAACGTTACGATCGGCGGAAAAGTTCAGTTTTATAAAATAGAAAAATCAGCGAAGTATTTGATCATTTCATTACCACGTTTTATTTACTTGCTTTCGTGTAGGTCCTGTTCGGGTGGAATTTAGGTTTTGATTTTTAACTCATTTCCTTATGAACCAGAGACTTATTGATATTTTAAACATAGCTCGGATTACATTGTAGAAATATGAAAGAAGTTGTTATATTTTTTTAAACATATTTTTTTTAATTTCACTTGTTTACAACGCATTTAGGTTGAGCGCTGGTTTAATACAGGCATTAAAGTATCTGTATAGGGACTCGAGTGCTTGTGTTAGAATCAACGGGGTCTACTCGGACTGATTTGGCATCCATAAAGGTCTGTGTAGCTTCCCCGTGGCTGTTCAACCTATTTATGGACAGTTGTTTAGAAATTTTGAAAGTTGAAGAATGCGGGTTAAGAATGTGTCAGTTAACCATCAAATGCCTTTTGTACGCCGATGATCAAGTCATGCTTGCGTCGTCGGCGGCCGAGTTGCAAATGATGGTTACATTAATGAACAGGTCATTAAAAGAAAGGGGAATGAAAGTGAACGCAAGTAAGACGAAAGTGATGGTTTTTGAAAGAGAAGAAAGCAAAACGGTATGTGAAATAAGAATAGAAGGAGAGTTAATTGAGCAAGTAGCTGAGTTCGTATATTTGGGATGTGTATTCAGCAGTGATGGGAGATATGATAAGGATATTGAACGACGAGTGAATGCAGGAAATAAAGTAAATGGGGCTCTACTCTCTATTGTGAAAAGTCAGAATGTGTCAAAAAAGGCACGTATGGCAATTCACAATGCTGTATTAGTCCCTACTTTAACATATGGTAGTGAAAGTTGGGTGTGGCAGAAGAAGCACAAGAGTAGAATAAATGCAGTAGAAATGCGTTTGCTAAGGAGTATGTTAGGGCTGAATCTAAGTGACAGCGTGAGAAACTGTGTGATAAAAGAAGAGTGTGGTTTGCAAGATGATGCAGTGACCAGGATTAAGAAAGGAATGCTTCGGTGGTTTGGTCATGTAGAAAGAATGAATGCGGAAAGACTGACAAAGCAAATATATGTTACAGAAGTGAATGGAAGAGTCGGAAAGGGACGTCGTAGGCGGAAGTTTGTCGACCAAATTGGCGATATACTAAAAATGGGCCAAATTAAGAGTATCCTTAACCGACGAGCATGTATGCGTAGGTATATGGATGTGGAAGAGGCGAGAGAGGTATGTCAGGATCGTGCTAAATGGAAGTCTGTAGTCTCTGCCTACCCCTCTGGGTGACAGGCGTGAGTATTTATGTATGTTTATGTATGTTTACTTATGTCGTGCATCATAAATGTTGTCCTCCTCTAGGCGTTTTTGATCACGTTCAATAGCGCTAAATTTATTATAGTGATTTTTTTCTATAAATGATGTAAAAGGAAAGTGAAGTTACAGCCTATAAACTTCCCACTGCTGTGCACTAAGCTTCTCTTATTTCGAAGAGAGTTGCGGAGTAAATCTCAACTTTATTTGCAATTGGTCGCAACAAATCTATCGATTGCAGCAGCTATTTAATTTTAATAGGACTGCAAGTTCGTTTGCCACTCCAATTAAAAAAAACTTCTACTATTCAATATCTTTATCAGAGGAACGCGTATATGCATTCTTCTGCTAAGCGTGGGCTTTTCCTATAAGGATGGCTTCATCACCATCATCACCTTTATAAATCGACCTTCGAAATATCTTAACAGGTCACTTCGTCAGGTGAGGGCAGTTATACACTCAACTTATTGGTACGGTTCAGATGCCGGTTTTTCAAGCGACAGTATACGTTATTTAATTTTTATATTATACAAATGTTGAATCAAACTAAAAGATTATTAAATCTAATGAATATATCGATGAAGAGGTAAATAGACATCTCTATTCCACTATAACGTCATGCCAACCTAGTCTTAAGGGGTTGACATGCGCGTGGCGGCCATTTTGTTGCTGATCAGCAATGAACGCTAGCTACATTCGGAAAATTTCGTGAAATTAAGTTGCGCATACCGGAAAAAGACCTTTTCTATGTTTGCGCTCCAAACTGATTCTCTATGATCCTAACATTTTACAATTAATTAATTATAATATAAATAATATTTTTATTGGTATCTATTTAAATCTTTATTAAATTAAATTAGCCTTTTAAATTACCGTATCTTGGTGAACAAAAAGGAACCCACGTGACTGACCCGAGTATAAGAACCAAAACGTTTATTTATAAGTGGTGAGTCACGCTACAGCTATATAGGGTTACTGGTAATTCGACGTATTCCCGCCAAGGCGTGATAGTTGGGGTCATAACCTATCAAATGAACCATAAAATGCATTATGCAAATGTGGACCAATTTCGAGATATTTCGGTTTAATTATTTTTTTCAAAAATCCCAAAAGTCTGGTGTCAAAAATTTCTAAAAAAACTTACAGCTGTATTATTTTCATTTTATTATTTTTATTTAATGAAAACCTGGATACTTATTTATCAATACTACAGTGTGCAAAAAGTCTCATCATTTTCGAAGTAATGCTACTACTTTACACAACAACAACATAACTTTTACAAAATTACTTTTTATACAACTTTTTCCAAACGGAAGATAAGTAATTAAAAATAAAAATGATTTTGTGAAAAATAATTGTATGTGATCAATTGTGCAAATCATGTTAAAACATCCCTATTTATCTAGCTACCTAAAGAAGTATCAACTTTGTAGTTTGCTTATGTAGAAACAGAAAAAAAATTTAAAGAATGAGGTCAGGTAGTCGAGTTCTAAGCAGACATATGAATTTGTGTTTTATTTTTAACCAATATTAATTAAGAAAATGAAACAAAGCACTGGAATGAAATTAGCTTTATTTATTTTAATACGATTTACAAATTTTGCTCATTATGGGAGCCCCTATTCCGTATACAGACACGCATTCGTTTTCTTAATTCGCTTTTGATAACGTTTGACGTTAATGTTTGTCCTATGTCGTTTGTCGCGTTGATAATGCGGTCTCTCAGTTGATCAAGGGTCGGCACTGGCACATTGTCGCAGTACACGATGCTCTTTATGTGTCCCCAGTCATAATAATCCATCGGTGTTATGTCAGGACTCCTTGCTGGCCATGGAATTGGTCCTCCTCTGCCAATCCACCGATGTGGAAATAATAATAATTTAATATATATATATATATATATATGTACATATTAAATAGATGAAATATTAAATAATTATTATATATTTTCGTCCAGCCATCGTCGCACAGTTACACGACAGTGCGCAGGACACCCATCATGTTGATACCACATGTTTTGCCTTGTGGCGAGAGGAACATCGTGTAACAATCCGGATAAGTCCTCACTTAAAAATGTTTCATAATTTTCGCGTTTAAATAGTTTGGCAGAAAATAAGGCCCAATTTAATTGTCGTTAATAATCCCCATCCAAACATTTAGTGAAAATCATCTTTGTGATTTAGAAGGTCTCTTTTTTCCAGGATTTCTTTGCTCTTTTGGAGCCCAAAAATGTAAATTATGGTAATTTGTAATACCGTCTTGATCGAACTTCGACTCATTAGTCCACAATATTTTTCTAAAAAACATTGGATCTTCTGCATCTGCGTTCAACATAAATCTACAAAAATCCAATCTTCTAACTGGATGGAAAGCCCCGCAGTATGCACAATAGACCAGACCTTCCACTGCGATACACCTAAGCGACGAGCAGCTTTGTTCGTGGAAGTGGTTGGATCTTCTTGAAAACTCAAAATTTCTTCATCTTCCGCACGCGGTATACGGGGTACGCCACGTTCCGAGTGCAAGGTTTCGAGAAGCGATTGTTTGGGATTACCCAAAATATTGCTACTCGAAACTTGTCTACCTGACCACTTTTTTCAAGTTTTTTTCTGTACTATTTAAGTTACAAGCTAAATTGATACTTCGTTGAGTAGCTAGATAAGTAGGGATGTTTTTAACATGATTTGCACAATTGGTCAAATACAATTATTTTTCACAAAATCATTTTTATTTTTAATTACTTATCTTCTGTTTGGAAAAAGTTGTACTTTTAGTAGCGTTACTTTGAAAATAATGAGGCTTTTTGCACACCGTAGTATTAATAAATAAGTATCCAGGTTTTCGTTAAGTACGAGTAAAAATAATAAAATGAAAATAATAGAACTGTAGGTTTTTTTTTGAAATTTTTGACACCAGACTTTTGGGATTTTTGAAAAAATTAATTAAACCTAAATATGTTGAAATTAGTCCACATTTGCATAATGCATTTTATAGTTCATTTGATAGGTTATGACCCCAACTATCACGCCTTGGCGGGAATACGTCAAATTACCAGTAACCATGTATTATGGTTGAAAAGGAACCAGACAAACTTTAAACTAAGAAACAGAAGGGGGGAATCGAGGCTTCGTTCCGTTGGGTTCGGGAACAACGTATGTGATCTCCGCAACGGAGTAACACACAAGGGCGATAACCTCTTCCTTTTCAGAAAATAGGTTCAGGCGGGGATTACGGGTCTTCCGAAGTCGTCCCGGTCCCAACGCCTTAATTCTTCGATGTGGACTGTATTATTTTAAGGGGAGAATTCCTTGGGAATAAAACAGCAATTATCTTCAAACCGTTCCGTGAGAGAGTAATTACTTTTCCCTATCACTCCCCTACACTTTTTCTTTCTTCTTCTTATTGACTGCTGGTCTTGCATTTTTCCCGAAGTTTCTCCGAACTTCCCCGAACGATTCCCGAACATTTCCCGAACATTTCCCGAACATTGCAAGAAAACTCGTTTACTGAGCTACCCCAGAGCTATACGCGAAAGTGAGCCGCACCATTTGTGCGCTTGCGCAACTCAGTTACATCAATTTGTACTATCACTTGTAGTGTTATGCTTATACATACTTACATATCATTTTACACTATTTTAAATTTATTTTTCCATTCTGTTTTTGATGTTCTGCATTCGCCTCAAAACTTGATATTTTGCATCACCTTTATTTCTATAGGATCCTGTAATATTTTTAATTCATAAGAACACAGTAACAAATCATTTTCACTTCGTATTTTACATGCTATCAGCACTTTTTAAATCGGTGTCAATGAAGTCTACCTTTTTCGGTCTTTTATTTAGTTCTCCGTAACTCTGCAATTTCGGGTTTCGTGCGCGCTGTTGCGCTATTTTTTTTTTCCTATATAAATAATATCTCATTTTTCACTTAAATCTTGCCGTTTCTGTATTACGAGCCTAAAACCAAAATTTGACATGTTTTGACATCGTTGTTTATCAGGTTGTCATGGCAATTTTTATTCAAATATCGTTACCGGCCTGATGTTTTTACTTCAAAATACTCCTTTCTTCTTGGCCATTTACAAGAATTTGCTTTTAATTTAAATAATTTCAAATTTAATGAGAATAATTTTCCGTTCTTATGCCAGATCCGTCAAAAAGGGAAAATAAGCCGATCAATCGGCGAATGGGGGAGTCTGACTTGAGCTTTGATACTTAAAGCATCTCCTAAAGGCCTTTTCTGCACTGCCTCGGGATCCTGCAAGCCTCTGCCCGCTCCTTAAGTCGTCGCCTAGCCACGCCTACGCCTCCGCCTACTAGTGCGCTGTGTTTACTTACTTCAAACGCTGCGTGCCTTCTCCTGACGTTGCGTGGACCTACTTCAGACGCTGCGTGTTTATTCCGGACGCTGTGTGGGTCTACTCCGGAAGTTGTGTTTGCCTACTCCAAGCGCCGCGTGTACCTACTTTAAACGCTGCGTGCCTACTCCAGACGTTTCGTGGACCTACTCCCGACGCTGCGTACCGGCTCAAGACGCTGTGTGGGTCTACTCCAAGCGCTGCGTGTACCTTCTCCAGACGCTGCGTGTGTTTTCTCCAGATTCTACGTGTTCCTAGAGCAGGAGCTGTGCACCTATCATAGGCATAGCCTGTGCATACTTCGTTGCAGTATCTTTTGTTATTTTTTTTTTTTTAATAATATTGTAAATCACCATCTTCATTACAACCCATCATCACCTTCATACCTTTTTTTTATAAAAGATACTGTAAAACTTCAAATTTTTAAATAATTTATTTTATTTTGGTTGTTTTCGTTCTAGTTAAGTTAGGTTCTTAGTTTTTTTATTGTCGCTTCACGACATGACGCCCCACGTTGGGCGCCAAATGTCGTGAAGCGACAATAAAAAAACTAAGAACCTAACTTAACTAGAACGAAAACAACCAAAATAAAATAAATTATTTAAAAATTTGAAGTTTTACAGTATCTTTTATAAAAAAAAGGTATGAAGGTGATGATGGGTTGTAATGAAGATGGTGATTTACAATATTATTAAAAAAAAAAAAATAACAAAAGATACTGCAACGAAGTATGCACAGGCTATGCCTATGATAGGTGCACAGCTCCTGCTCTAGGAACACGTAGAATCTGGAGAAAACACACGCAGCGTCTGGAGAAGGTACACGCAGCGCTTGGAGTAGACCCACACAGCGTCTTGAGCCGGTACGCAGCGTCGGGAGTAGGTCCACGAAACGTCTGGAGTAGGCACGCAGCGTTTAAAGTAGGTACACGCGGCGCTTGGAGTAGGCAAACACAACTTCCGGAGTAGACCCACACAGCGTCCGGAATAAACACGCAGCGTCTGAAGTAGGTCCACGCAACGTCAGGAGAAGGCACGCAGCGTTTGAAGTAAGTAAACACAGCGCACTAGTAGGCGGAGGCGTAGGCGTGGCTAGGCGACGACTTAAGGAGCGGGCAGAGGCTTGCAGGATCCCGAGGCAGTGCAGAAAAGGCCTTTAGGAGATGCTTTAAGTATCAAAGCTCAAGTCAGACTCCCCCATTCGCCGATTGATCGGCTTATTTTCCCTTTTTGACGGATCTGGCATAAGAACGGAAAATTATTCTCATTAAATTTGAAATTATTTAAATTAAAAGCAAATTCTTGTAAATGGCCAAGAAGAAAGGAGTATTTTGAAGTAAAAACATCAGGCCGGTAACGATATTTGAATAAAAATTGCCATGACAACCTGATAAACAACGATGTCAAAACATGTCAAATTTTGGTTTTAGGCTCGTAATACAGAAACGGCAAGATTTAAGTGAAAAATGAGATATTATTTATATAGGAAAAAAAAATAGCGCAACAGCGCGCACGAAACCCGAAATTGCAGAGTTACGGAGAACTAAATAAAAGACCGAAAAAGGTAGACTTCATTGACACCGATTTAAAAAGTGCTGATAGCATGTAAAATACGAAGTGAAAATGATTTGTTACTGTGTTCTTATGAATTAAAAATATTACAGGATCCTATAGAAATAAAGGTGATGCAAAATATCAAGTTTTGAGGCGAATGCAGAACATCAAAAACAGAATGGAAAAATAAATTTAAAATAGTGTAAAATGATATGTAAGTATGTATAAGCATAACACTACACACTCTCTCACGGTTTACTCAATAACTTTATTTGTATAAGACATACATTTATACAATTTACTTATAAAGATAGCACAAAAAATATAATCTATACTACGATATACATTACATTTTCATATCACAAAAAACCTTTTATTTATTTAACAAAATATGCTTAATTTACTCACATGTTCAAAGTTGAAATTTCTTAAATATTTAACATAGAAAGTTAAAACAATGTTTTCCACTTGAAATTATACATATCTTAACTAATACAATAGTTTAATTTACATTTTCTCTATTCATTTCACTATTAAAATACTTTTAAATTTCTTATACAAAACTATCATTATTTCACTTATTCACAGGAATTTTCACATAAAAATAACACAGAATTCACCTCTTTTACACGTACAATCAATCTGAAATGTTTTACAAGTCATTTTTGCATAAATTGCTGAAATTGCAAATATTTAAATTTCTACATATTTGGCCTCCTAAGTACGTGGCTAGCGTGCGTCTATGAACTCACACTATTTGAACAACTAACTTTTGCACGGCTATCGACTATCAGTAAAAATGGAAAGTCTAATATCAACAAACTCTGATTTACACAACGATTGTGAACTACCATCTATCTCCGAATATTTTAAGGAGATGTCCCAACGCTACTTCGACAAGGTAGAAACCCACCCTAACCCGCTAATGACAAACGCAGCTAACTACGTTCCGATAGCAAACGTCGCGCCCTACCTCCGTAGACCGCGAAATGTTTTAATAGAACCACCAATATCGCTCGATCCAGCCGACCCAAGCGTCGCAGGCACATCACACAACGACACTACACCCACACTAAATGGTACAAACACAAATAGGACAACGAATGGGACGCGTCGCACCCGCAGACGGGCACGACGCGTTCCAGCACACACCGCGTACACACCGTACAGCCGCGTTCCTGGACGGTTCTCACCGCCCAGACCATCGACCGACACGAGCTGAGCAGTCAGAGACGGGGGTCCGCACACCCCCCCTCGGACTGCGGTTAGATAGCTCAAAGAAAAACGCCTAAAAGGCGATATGATGATTGGTAACAATATCAAATCATAAACCATCTCATCATCATCCTCACCTCATTGCCTTTCCCTTTTTAATTAACTCGCGGCCTTGTAGGCCGCGAGCCCTGAGACAAGATGAAGCTGTAAGAGACGCATAGTCTAACAGCACCAACATCAAGATAATAGAATATCAACAATACTAGGTGAATAAATGATTCTACACAATTCTCAAACGTTGAAAACTATTTCTAATCAGATTCTTATCAGTTATCATGTTTCTTATCAAACAATATAAGTGAATGTTTTCATAAATCAATCATAGAAAATAGGCATTTGTTTTCATACAAAACATATCAAACTCATATAAGACAATACTTATGCAATTAATTTCCATTAATTCTACTTATGCACAGCGATCATCTCGACCGGAGAACAAATCCGGTAACATAATTTATATCTTAAAAATTCCCTATATGAATTTATTAAGAGATATAAGAAAACGATAAACTATTCCGGCCTGGGAGTCGAACCCAAGACCTTCATATCATTAATTCGATATTTCTTTAAGATTCAACTAAGCATTTTCTTATAGGAATATTGTTGCTTGATAATTTGCTTTTTAGAAGCTTTTCGTAATCGGTTAACTAATAAATTGAAATATTCTTATAGGCGCGTCGCCAACAATAGTTTTAGCACGAGTGGCTTGACTTGACCGGAAAAGGACGACGCTCTCACAGAATACCGGCGTAAAAAGTTAAAGTAAGCTAAAGCTGTATTAGGTACGGTGATTGTAGAGAACCGGTGATTATTACTACAAATGAGGCCTTCCATCTTGGTCCTCAAGGGTGATAACGCATTTTCATTTTTTTTTAATTAAGGTTAGATGTAGATGTCTATGGGCCACAGCATTCACTTAGGTGGACTATGTTCTCGTTTGTCACCCATATTCTATAAATGAACTGGCCTCATGTAGCCGCTCCGTATGGGCTTGGCGATCACAGATCGGAGAGATCGGAGGAGATTATTAAAAGTAAGTAATTGAAATGTATAAAATTACTAAAGGTAAATTACCTTTAGTATCGCTTTTCCTCTGTGTACTTATATGAAAAAATTAAAGTAAAAGTGCCCATAGTACGAACCTTGACCTCTAATGTCGTCAGGACTAATAATAGCCGTGAATTTTTAATGGAATTGATGGCTGTGTGCTCGGATTTAATATACGAGTATACAAATAGACTCGTTCGCTCCCTTTTGACAACAAATTAAGCTAATGTTAATGTAAATAATAAACTTTATTATAGTATAAGAATGACAACGATCACACAGTTCACCTTATGGAATGTAAATGCTGAGGCCCATAGATATCTACATTTAGTTCCAATTAAGGACCAAAATGCAGATGTGTTGTCACCCTTGAGGACTAAGATGGAATGCCTCCGTATATATTTCTAGTAAAAAGGGTCTCCGGTTTTCTATACTCACCATAGGAAACACAGTAGCAGCAGCTGTTATTTTAGTTTTAGGTAACTCTCACTTCTGTGTAGGTAAGAATACCTACACAGAAGTGAGAGCAACCTCAGGCTAGCCCACTAAACTTACGTTTAGTTTTGACCGTAGGCTAAGTTTATATTTTTGGATAGCTGGCCCAGCAGACGTTATTCCGCCCTTTCTGGTTGGTTACGCGATAAGTTTCTTTTTCGCACATACACTTATCTGTATACTTATTTAACGTAATACGTATACTAAACGTATACTAAATCCTCTTTAAGATTAGTAGAACCACCAAAACCATTATGACAATAAACTTTTAAAAAAATGTAACCCTTCTTTTTTAATCTCCCGTAAGCGGAAAAACAGTTGCCCATATGTTATACGCCATTATTTACTGTTTACTCACCAAATTTCATGGAAATCCGTCCATTATTTTTTGCGTGAATCGTGAACAAATAATTTTTCTACAGATTTATTGTGTGTATAGATATAGATATATAGATTCTAAGTGCCATTTGCTGTAGAAACTATCGGCCCGTGGGATCCACGTGCGGTGAAGTTCCTAAAAGAACTGTATCCGCGACTGGTCAACGCTGTTCGAAAATTTTCAGGATCATTTTTCCATTGATTTATAGTATAAACTCAATGCCTTTTTCGATCAAAGGCAAAGTATAGCCCTTGACGTAGGATGAGGAAGGAAACGCAGCCAGCGGTCTTAGCACGATACCATGGGGAATAGTACTGCACATATTAAATTATAGGGATAGTAGATTAAATTTTTAGTTATAGTTTATTATAGTTTTTTTAATATTATGTTATAGTTTTTTTAATAAAGGGTATTTAGTACACTACCAGTTAATAAAAATTAAATTAGATAACTAAATCGAACAAAATACCTGATTTCGATCCGTTGATGGTACGTGTACGACAATAAATCTAGGTTTACGAGTAAGGACACTGTGAGTTATAAAAAATATTTACATCATAAGGTCCGGGGACAATATAGGAGTGAAACTCATCGCGCCACTCACCGTAAAGGACCGAACAACGTTTTCTGGAACCGTTACCGTTAATTAACCGTTAAGTACACTGCTGAACATAGGCCTCCCCCACAGATTGGGGGAATATTTGGCATAATTGGCAAGCGGGTTGGCAACCACAGTTCTTTTATTTTTAGTCCTTATTAAGAAGTCGCTGCTGCTTTATATTTGACCTTCTGTCGCCTCTTACGACACCCACGGGATGATAGGGGGTAGTGGATATTCAGACACCTCCACTACTGGAACATCTAGTTTAAATGTCTGCAGTTTTGTCCACTTAGCTTTCATTTTTTTCTTTCTTTTTTAAAAACGTTACCCCTACTCTAGGATTTTCTCCTGTATCGTGGGGGCAGTTTACAAACATAAATTGCACAAGGACAAATATCCAGACCCGGAACAATTATTGGTAGGCCATACAAATACTTGTTCCGTGCGGGATTCGAACCCGCGACCCCCAGCGCAGCCACTCATTGCTAAGCCACTGCGCCACGGAATCGTCAAAGACTTAGCTGCATCATAACCTTTTGGTGATGATATTAATAGCCGTAAGTTTTAGTAATAGAATTTACAATTTGGAAGCACGTTAATGTCCCGATAAATCTGAAGGGAGCTACTGGTTCGATCGTATAATTTTAGTCTGGACACCTACTTAAGATTAAAATATATGATTTTAAACCCCAAGCTTCAGTAATGCATATACCTTTAAGCGTTTTTAAAATATATTATATCTATATTGAGTTATATTTCTTACTGCATTTGTATCCTAATGCTCTCTTACTGGTTAACTAAATATTTATAATCCCCCAAACATACAGAGCCTAAGAGTTCGTTGTTATTTTTTTCTTCAACTGCATCGCTTTCGGTGTGGCCCAAAGTTAATATGTCCTTATCTTAGGATTTAGTGTCTTAGCATTTTCACAAAGACGGACGTTGGGCCTACAAATATTGGTTTCGTTTCTGAATGAATCCTTGTGCAATTTATGTTCGTAAACTATCTCCGCGATACAAGAGAAAATTCTACTGTGGGGGTGACGTTTTTTTAAAAACACACCTGTGAGTCTTAAGAGCTTATAACTCTTTTAAACAAAGAGAGGAAAAACGCCACATATCATTATGGAAGTGATGTCTGTTCACGGGGGCTCTTGCCCTGGAAAACGATGACGTACGGCATAGCCAAAGGCAGAGAGTCAATTGAAGAATTATTAAAGCAACTTCCTCAGACATTGTCGAAAAATTTGAAAAACTTGTTCTTGAAGATCCTTGAAAACAGATCACAGAAATGACAGGAGTATCATCATCAACATTCTCCATGACAATCTTGGCATATCTAAGGTCTATAGCAAGGTATCTAGCAGTCTATCTAAGGTATCTAGCAAAATGGATCCAAGAATGCACACACCGCTTCAGAAACGGGTTGAGTGTTAGCACGAGTTTTTGGATCTGTGTAGTGAAAGCAGGGACGAAATTATGAACCGAATTGTGAGTGGGGTTGAAACTTGAGTTCATCACTATGAACTTGAGTCGAATCAACAGTGCACGCATTGGCATGAAAAAGGTGCAGCACTACCTAAGAAGTTCAAGCTGTCACAATCGACTGAAGAGATTATGGTTTAAATTTTTTGGGATTCAGAGGGGATTTCGTACTGCTACTAGTCATGTTAACTTTAAGCCATCCTCCTATAGTCAAGATTTGGTCTCTTGGGATTACTAATTGTTCCCAAATATGAAAAAAGAGCTTCGGGGGGGGGGGGGATACATATTACGAAGAAGTGAAGTCAAAAAGCTCGGGAAAATATCTGCCTAATTTGAGGGACTTGAAAATAAATTTTTGAAGGTATAAATAAGTTATACCGTTACGGTCTGAAAAATGTATTTGGGTTAATGGAGAATACCATCGAACAGGAAAAATAATTTCCAGTATTATTTTACCCCCTTTCCCTTTCATTGACAATGAACGTTGTAGTTAAAAAGCAGTTGTTACTACTAATCGTTATATTTACATGAGATTGTTAATTTTGTTACTATTAATATAAAAGACATAATAAAGTACTTTCCTACCTACCTACGTACGAAAATTCATAGCTTTTATATTTATCAAATAACTAAAATAGTGTTTGCATATTGAGTAAAGCCCTGACTTTTGAAGTCATTGCGTCTTTAGAAAGCGAGGAATTTTCAATGAAAATTGATGTAGCGAACTTTGGGCGTTACCCAAATAGATTCAACTCACGTCACACTGTAAAATTAGAGCTATCTAACGGCGCCTCTACACGTTGGCCAACACAGTGGCGAATGTAGTGGCCAATAGCATTGGCCAACGTGTAGACGGGGTGTTTGGGCTTCATTGGTATGTATTGGAACGATGGCCCGCAAGTTGGCGCGAGATCCGTGTGGTGTCGGTTTTTTACAAAAGATCAAAGGATTGTTGGCAGAGTTTGGTCGCGGCGTCCACACGTTGGCCGCGAGTTTAGTTTGCTACAAGCTCCCAGAGTGATTACACGCATCTGATTAAAATTTTGTATTCACGCTTTGTAGGGTGGATGACCCAACTATTTTAATTAGCGCGATTTAATTATTTTTAAACATTTGTTTTAATCGATAAGCTATTTATAAAAAAAATAATAAACATTTATTTACAATCAGATTATTACGAGAACAATTTTAAAATGAAAAAAAAATTGAAGCACGTCGTTTATACGTGGTAGAACCATGCAGTTATATTAGAAGTATAGTTGTAGCACGAATGGGTCGGTTCGACCGGGGAATAACCACGCTCTCACAGAATATCAATGTAAAATAGTAGCTTAATGATGCTGTGTTTCGTATAGTGAGTGTAGAGAACCAGAAACACTTTTTAAAGGAAACGAGGCATTTCATCTTAGTCCTCAAGGGTGACAACGCATCTGCATTTTGATTCGTAATCGAGGTGTAGATGTCTGTGGGCCACAGCAACTGTGTGCTCGTTTGTCACCCTATCCTATATAAAAAAAGCGTCGATTTCTTATAATTTAATCGTGCAAGTTTTCGAATCATCATCATAATTACAGCTCTTCACAAGTCCACTACTGAACATCCTCCTCCAAAGAATGCCGCAAAGCATGGTCCTGAGCCACATTCCTTGTCATGAGTTTTTCATTTATGTTCTAAGTTATAATTAGTACCTATTATTAAGTCAGTGTTAATTATATTTATTGCTATTGTTTTTGTCTTTCTCAAAAAAATAATTAAATTACCAAATAAATTATAAGGTGTTTTATATACATCAAATGTCTGATAGAAAGGCAAGTACATGTTTTGCTAAACTTTAAAAACAAAACCCAATTTTAAAACATAGAATAATCGATTATAACTATTTTAACTTTAAAATAGGTTAAGTTATAATTAATGGTATTTATTCCAGTTTCTGATGCATGTAAAGAATAAATAAAGCTAATCGTATATCGGATATCTATTTACAGCCCCATTAATATCAACTATTCTTTTATAATTATTTTATAAAAATGTTACCCCATACACTTGGATTTTCTCCTGTATCGCGGAGGCAGCTTACAAACATAAATTGCACAAGGACACACATCCAGTCCCGAAACAATTATTTGTAGGATATACAAATACTTGTTCCGTGCGGGATTCAAACCCGCGGCCCCCGGCACAGCCACTCATTGCTAAGCCACTGCGCTACGACGCCGTCGTCTAAAATAAAATAAATTCGTCCGCACATTGGCCCGAACCGAAGTAAACTGAACGACCTTCCAACGTGTGGACACCGTCACCAACTCTCGGCCAATATATTCGCCACTACATTCGACACTGTGTTGGCCAACGTGTAGAGGCGACATAAGACGTGCGACGTTTAAATTTTCATGGTGCTTTGTAAATCACATCGCCAAGTTTGTTGGTTTTGAAGATATTACTTTACTAAGTCTTACCAAATTCCGCCGCGAAGTAGCACTGCCTGTACTCCTGTCGCAGACTAAAGGGTATCGAGACCCACAGTAGCGTAGAGCTACCTTGGGTGGCACTCGGTGCGGAAGTTGGTGGTGTCACCCCATCGAAAGTAAAAAGCAATAAATTTTATATGATAAAGGACATGGATCATTTATTATTTATAATATTGAATAAATGACAAAACAAAATAGTAACTAAGACAGAAAAGGAATTGTTATACAATTAAAATTTCTTCTTTCTAGCTTTGACAGCTGCAAACTCAGCAATCACCTCATCGAAATTTATATTTTGTATTGCCTCGTGTCCAATGGCTAATATACCAAGATTTCCAAGTCGCGATTGGGTCATTGTTGCACGCAAAGAGTTTTTTATTAATTTTAACTTTCTGAAACTCCTCTCGCATGAAACTACGGACACGCAAGCCGCCACGAACAATTTCAGTGCAAATATATAATAACATTAAAAAATATTATAACAAACTTTTAAAATCTAGAGACACCCAATTAGTAACCGTAACATTAGCGGCTTTTAAGTGTCTTCGCAGTCTTGGTATCTCCAAAAGTAATTCGGTTTCTGAGACCTCATGAAAATCGGTAAATTAAGATGTAGCTAATTTCAGTTCTTCAGTATTCGCCAAAAGCAAAACATTAATTTGTACGATCTCGAACAATGAAGCTACATCTTGAAGAGACTTCGAGAGCGTCAGGCTCTTTTGAGGGAATCCCCGAATTATACATAGAGCTGAGCTAGTGCTAGTGGAGGAATCCCCGAAAAAGAAATGTTTGTGCTAGCGATTTATTTATTTTTTGTTTGTACATTGTTCTTAAAGTTGAGAGACTGGGTGGGTGTCACCCCAAAAAAGGTGACACCCGGCGCGGCCCGCCCCCGCCCCCCCCCCCACCTTTGCTACGCCACTGAGACCCAGTATGATTACCGTACTTGGCCCTTATGAGCTTTCACGACTCTAATATTTCTACCGTAGTAGCCACTTGCTGTTATACATGGTAGAGCCACGCTACAGCTATATAATAGCTATAGCTACAGCACGAATAGGTCGGCTCGACCGGGGAAGGACCACGCTCTCACAGAACACCAGCGTAAAATAGCAGCTTAATACTATGGTGAGAAACGGGAACATAGTTCACCTGATGGTAAATGGATGATGTGGCCCATAGACTAAGATATAATGGCTCGTTTCTAGTAAAAAGGGTCTTCGGTTCTCTATACTCGCCATGAGAAACGCAGCATTAAACTGCTATATTACGCTGGTATTCTGTGAGAGTGTGGTCCCACCCCGGTGGAGCCAAAACATTCATGCTACAACCATAATATAGCAGCAACCTGGCTTTACCACGTAAGTATAAGATAGATACATTACGTATTTTCACAGATTCTTCTTGAAGTGACTCTCATAATTTCCATCTCCCCTAGTCTCCTCTTAAATAACCACGATACGAATATCAGGATCCTCTTACGCAACCACCACATGTCGGGATTATTTTTGAGACTTAATAAAATAATATGTCGTGTACTTTATGTAAAATTATCGATGTTGAATAATTCATCTAGAACTATGTGTAGTTAATTCTTTTATTTCTTTTGGTATACCCCCTATGTCCGTTCACTGCGGAAATTGGTCGCAAGACACCGCAAAACCTGCATCGAAAGCCTTAATATTAGTTTGCTTCTAAATTTTCGGGTTCATTTTGACTCTGTTGGCGTATTGCCAAATGCGTCATAAAATCAATGTGCCGATGGTAATGTCTCCATTTTCTTCACTCTTACACGTTTTCAAGATTATAATAGACTTCATTGTAACTTTAACAGACAGTAGTTTGAATTTAAAGTGTTTCGTACAATAAGGATGAAGCGATTAGGATAACGTGTAACGGTGACGTGAGAGTATTTCACTACCCGGAAACAAATCAGGAAATGAGCACCAGCGTCTTCCTAATAACGACGAACAATAGAAAACTGCGGCTGCCAATCCGCTTGCCAAGCGTGGCAACTATGGCAAATATCCCCCCTATGATATACCGGCTGTAGCGCTAACGGTAATGGTACAGGTATGGATGTCATTATCATGTAAATGGTCAATGTAATGCAGGCTGTGGCTTCAGTTTTCGCACGTAACAAGTGTTTAGGTATATGACCTTCAAATATTTCAGTTTATTATTTGTGTGTAGGTGCAATTTGTGTATGTAAACGACACGATTCAAAAAATATCCAAGTGTGTGGGTAACGTTTAGGAAAAATAGCAATTTGATAGTTTTTGATAAATGCGCAGTTTGGCAATTAATTTAATTAATACTTTTATAATTAGAAAATCGAGGTTATAGATTATGAATTTGTCTTGCTCAATGATTTTTTTTGTCTACAGCAAATGGCCCGCTGCCGTCTCGAATGCATGCAGCGGGCTCCGTCGCTCCCAGCGCGGCGCTTTTAATTCTCGTATTTTAAAAATGTTTTGATTCTTAAAATATTGAAAGATTGTATATTATTTTAAACGTTACCTCCACACTGTGATTTTCTCCTGTATCGTGGGGGCAGCCTACAAACATAAATTACACAAGGACAAACATCCAGTCCCGGAACAATTACTTGTAGGACATACAAATACTTATACCGCGCGGGATTCGAACCCGCGGCCCTTAGCGCTGTAACACATTGCTAAGCCACTGCGCCACGAAGCCGTAATGACGTGTATTATGAAGCAAACTGTATCGACGCGGACCCGATGTACACGCCACGTGTAGCGCAGACCGAACGTCAAAGCGATGCTCTTGAACATTCAGCTGACTTCAAAAAAGGTGGAGGCTTACAATTCCAATGGTTTTTTTAAATTTATTTTTGTATGTTGAGCGATATCTTGTATCGCCAATTGTGAACCAGTTTTGATTTTTTTAATCAAATACTCGTAGGTTATACTTATGTAGTCACCCTATATACAGGGTTGTTTTACAATAATTGGCCAAATTTGCAGAAAAGGTTCAGTATAAGTTTTTAAATTATTTTTTCTTTACCATATACCTAATATAGGTATATGGTTAAGAAAAATTAATTTAAAAAATCTCAAACATTCAGTCCTTTCAATATTTTAAATACAAAATGCGTAGTAATGCACATTCGTTTGGGTAGATCGGTAGGCAAAGACTTTGTTACCCATAAATCACATTTAATATGGAATAATTTCAAAAAAAGTATATAGTGCATTGGGGTAAGATCGGTGATGGGGTAAGACCGTAAAATTCAAATTTCCGGTGAATTATGCTCTATTTTTGAAAGCTAGCAATATGGTACAAAACTCCATTTTATTCTGCCCCGACCCCAAGTTTCAGCCAGTCGCTCCGAAAAGTAGGGCGTGTGCTGCGCAGTATTTTATAAAACAAGGTAATTTTTGAATTTTTTCGTCTGTCTGGTCTTTCCCTATCACTTTTATTTGCGATTTTTAGCGGCGTCCGGTCTTCCCCTTGATGGCCAATTCTTCATCATGCATATAAAAAATTATGCCTTGTCTTCGCACACGTTTTAAGCAGAAACTGTTGAATTTTGAAAAGCAAAAGCTTCTTATAGCTAAATTACGTGTAACCATTAACGATTTGCATCATGTTACAGAAATCTGACGTACATGGATGTCGAGAAAATAAAGTTTTTGCCAGACTCTTTTAACTAGTTGAAAATCCGTTCGGTATTGCCCCAACGCACCTTAAGCCTTATTTACTCATATTATATATATAATATTTTAAAAATTGCAATAAATTTATATATTTGAACTTATGAGTATTACAAAAAAACGCGAAATTAAAAGGTTTCCTCGTTGAAATTATATGTTTTTCGTTGGTTGCTTGAAACAACAATTACTTACTTGGTAAAAATAGTTCGCTTTCTCTACTACAATAAGCTCAGAGCAAATTTTAGATAACTTATTTATTTATTTGGTAATAATCATTCTCCCGATGCATGTTTAGACCAAAACTCTCAGAGACACGATTTGGGAGTTCTAATTTGTAGATTCTATTGAATATCGACCATCAAAAAAATATTTTTATTTCTCAAATATCCTATACTTTAATAATCGCAGAATACATATTAGATTGTTATGACACCTACCTAAAATTTTCCATCGACTGAACTCCATCCTAAGAAAACTTGTATAATGGAATATCAAGATCGTTTAGTAGCTATACTCACAGTATCATAATTCGAGCGAATGAATAGATATGAAAGTATCGCTTGCGTAGTTCGTCGCCCGCTCGGTGCATAAAATACCTAAATTTTCTTAACGCCGAAATGTAAGATTCTTCTCTCTTTCTGAAGGCTCTTCAGTTTAAAATTTGGCTACTCTTTGAAAAATAGCCCTGTATAAATGTGTCAAAATAAAGTATTACATTTTTATGTAACTAGACAATATTGCGATTGTGATATTCATTAGCCCACCCAAAAAGTTAAAAAATAAACATTTAACAAAAAGTAAAGGCCGACTTTAAAGGAAATAACAGGAATAATTTCACATTCTGTCACTGTTACTTAACACAGTGGACGCCATAAGATAAATATAGGATAGTTTTGCGATATAAAGATAAAAATGTTAGTTTTTCACTAAGTATCTTTGTTGGTTGAATACTCAAAGCTAAGTGTAAAATCAGTGGAATCAAGAAAGAAGGTTTAAAAGATAGCTTTGTGTGGAATAAAACCAATGAAGTAAATCATCAATGCTTGTTTATAAAACTTTGTTTTTTCAATTAAAGTAATCACGATACTCCAAATAAATGAACAAAAAATAGAAATTCGAGGGCCAACTCTATGTTTTGCATAAGGTACCTATAACAATCACGAAATTTATTTTACAACGACGGCAGCTATTGATAATGTCAATTTATTGTTCAATTTTCTCAATATTATAACCTAATACATTAATTACTTAAGATTGTTTTTTAGTTAACGGATAAAAGTTATTCTTAGGATAAAAAGGATAAAATACAACATAAATAAATCACAAATTACAATTGTATAAATAAAATAGTTCAATAGTTTTTCTCCCATATTCTGCGTGTAAACACTAGGAACAAACAAAAGCTTGTTTTTGTTCCTAGTGTTTACAGTTCCTGGACTCCGCAGTCAGTAATTCATTCATGTGGCTATGTATACGCTATTACAACAGTCCCAAAAAGGTATCTCTATTGCAATATTTAAATATATTAATAAACAATTTTTTTTTAATGGTTATTATAATATAAATGCATACATGGTTGATAATAACTTCCGGAAGTGAGGCGATCGCTTACAAGCTGTTTCTTAAATAAGTTTTGTAAGTGCAACCTGCGTTTTTTATGTACAATTTTACTTAAAAAAAATCTTTGTTAGGTTTCTTATTCACTCTTCCCAGGAGAGAGCTGTTCCGAACCCGTAGTAAAAACAAAAAAATACTTTTAATAATAATTACCTGTACTTGATCTATATTAAATTAAAAAAAATTTCTATTCTTTGTTTTAGCCATCTTTACTACCTTTATCTACATACGAAAATATAATAGCTACTATCCTATTTACCGATATGTAATATTTTTCAGTCATAATTATGAGATAACGAACATAATTTAACCGAGTAACCGACGCAACCTTACATACCAGTAAGCTGAAATGGCAAAGGGCCGGCCATATATTATGTAGCTCGAAGAACCGACAACCAATGGCGAAGAGGTTCTCAGGTGGTAGCCTCGTACCGGTAGTCGAAGTGTAGTGCGGCCCCCCACTAGATGGAGTAACGACCGTGCATTATAGCATTCCTTGAGAATCCTTATGGCCCATGTTTAGCAGTGGACTTGTGAAGGGCTGTAATAATGATGATGATGAACATAAAAGTTAAAGTTACAGCCTATATACGTCCCACTGCTGGGCACAGGCCTCCCCTCATTTATGAGAGGGTTTTAGGGCAAGGAAGTGTCCGGCGCGCTACCCGAATGCGTGTTGGGGAACTTCACATGTCTTCTAAATATTTTTTTTCTTATTCCTCAGACACGCAGGTTTCCTCACGATGTTTTCCTTCACCGTCGAACATGTGTTGTTAAAATTGCAATTAACAGTTCCATGGGTGCAGACGGGGATCTAACCCGGGTTACTCGCGTTCTGTTATATTTACAGCGAGCGTTAACCATCTGAGCTACCACGGCTCTTGATGATGAACATAATTTAGTATTATAGTATGCGCCTAAGATTTCTCGTGATATTGATAACAGACTATAATTATTTTAAGGTTTTTATAATAGTTAAAAAGTTACAGACTGTAAAGGTACCAATGCTGGGTAGAGGCCTACGCTCATTTATGAAAGGGTTTCAGGGCAAGGAAATGTCCGCCACGCTACCCCAATGCGTGTTGGCGAACAACCCATGTCGTGGAAATATTTGCTTTTTTGTTTTCAGACATGCAGGTTTCCTCACGATGTTTTCTTTCACAGACGAGCAAGTGGTGAATCAGCAATCGCAATTAACAATTTCATTGGTGCCGGCGGGGATTGAACCCGTGTTGCTCGCGTAGGTATTGTGAAGTTTACAGCGAGCCCTTAGCCTCTGAGCTACAAAAGCGTAACGAAAAATTTTAAAGTTAAGGAAAATGTTACTAATTGTAGAATTGTAATTATTGTTCCTTTCTTTTTTTTAAATTGAATAAACGTGACAAACGAACGCTCTATTCAGCCGATGGTAAGCAGATGCTGGGGTCCATAGACATCTACATCTATCCTCGATTAAAAATCAAAATGCAGATGCATTGTCACAACCGAGAATTAAGATTTAATGCCACGTTTCCAATAAAAAGGGTCTCCGGTTCTCTACACTCACCAAACGAGACACAGCATTGAGCCACTATTTTGCGCCGGTATTCTGTAAGAGCGTGGTCCTTCCCCAGTCAAGCCGACCCATTCGTGCTACAACTACATATAATATAGCTGCAGCATGCTTATGTAAAAGTGATTATATGAATGTACTGAATAAAACATTAAAATAATTAAATACTAAAATTTAATGTCTGAAATTTTATATACAATTAATAGATTTCAACAGTATTGTGTTAATTTTAACGTATCTCAATCAATTATAAGATTATACATTACTCCAGCTACGTATAACTTTAACAAAGGTTAAGTTCATAAAAGTCCACTAGCAAACTATTCGTATAAAGTTAAACCATCGTAATTTCACTATTTAAATGTTGAGCAGTGTAACGTAATAAATAAATATGATAATAAATTTTACATAGGAAAATTACTTTTAAAAGAACACAGTAAATTTAAATACTGGTATAATTTTTACGTAAATAATATTTTAATTATTATTTGCGTTACGCTATCATAATAACTGCTTCTCCAATCGCGATGTGAAACGAGAAATGAAATCCAGTCGACCCATTTCCACCAAAATCTGTGAAATGCAGTTCAAGATTAATGTTAAGTAATCGCGACATAAAGCGATGTCTCATTTAGATTGTGAGGTGGAGGTAAAGTGAAGATACAGTTCTGTTTAGTTCGTTTAATGATGACAAATTTTTTGGTAATGCCATTAATTTAGATGTAATTAAAATGTCAAACCTTATTGATATAAACATACTCCGTAGGCCGTGGGAGCACAATGCCTCACTGATCCTGCGATGTATGACGAGGAAGCGATGGCCCCGCACGGTCACGCAATGTTATCACGCGAGTTTTCGTACGCAGCACGGTTCAACGTTATAACAACAAACAGTTAAAATCTCGTCCCGCACGTCCTTGCCAATCCAGACCGAAGATACGCTACGAGGGAATTGAAATTATGCTATACAGTTTTCATTTCTCGCTTCGCCGATAATTAAGTAACTTTAAACTGACACTAGAAGATCGTTTAACTGTCCAACTTGAAATTAACCCTGTATTCCGTGAATCATATATGAACAATTTGATTATTTATGTCTATTTCGTACGTATCTGTAAAAGAGAATTTTTAGCAATCATTACGTCGATTACCGAATATTCGCTAGGAGAGAAATGAAATATTGCTACATAGTTCTCGATTCTCGTCTCGCCTCACCGTTGGAAAAGCAGCTTCATACTGACACTATACGATCGTCCAACTGTTCTAATTTGAGATAAGAACATTATGATTGCATATTATATTATTTTTGCTTCATATGTTAATCCTGGGGGCTACTACGAAACTGCATGTCTGCTGAGTCAAATCATTTGAACCATTAACTATGCCTTTATGTTTTTTTTTACAAAATGTGATAGAAATTTAAAAAATATAATGCACACTATCATTTCAAATTTGGACAATTTTCGAAATAATTTATGCACAGACAAACCACATCGGCTGTCTTTAGTGGCGGCTCCATGCCTCGGCCCCAACGACTGTTCGCCCAATTTGTGGATCTACAAAAATCTAAGCGCTAACACTCTCGCCCACGAGTGGGACGGTCTTGTCGGCTTCTTTTAAGAAATTACTTAAGTGCCGATACTGGCGATGCATTCACACTGTAACTTGTTTAGTCTTGCGGCTGTCACAGTGGTTGAAAGCCCTTACAACAATTTCTAAATCAGATTGACTCCGGCAACACATTACGTTACTTAGATACATCATTTCCAATATCTGGATGCCAAGCATAATTACTAACCAACGTTGGTACCAACGTGAGGAACCGGGTTACACTTGCCTTATTTTATATCCTACTTTGCATAAAGATTTTAAATCTAAATTCAACCTTCTACTGATTATCGAACTATGTTATCCTGGGAATGCTACATCTACACGGACACTTTAAATTTAACTTTAATTATGTATGTACAAATGTCTTTATGTTGTTTGGCTTCTCGAGTAAAAAAATAATTTAATTTCGTTCACTAAATCGATGTAACAAGATACAGTGATTATATTCGATATTGAAAGGTGACAATATCTACAATTATTAATTAACAATGTTGATTTTACCTTTGTAAATTTATGTAATAACAACAATGGGATATGAAGGTGTTAAAGATAAAATTTATAGTTTGTCTTCACTTCAGACCTATTCTAAGTTTTATGCTCAGATAAGCAAAGAAAGGTAGAACATTACTTGGATATCATTTCACACATACGCATGAACCTAATAGCTCCTCTACACAATGGGTCATCACGATGGCCCACTACGATGGGCCAGCGTGTGGAGGGCGTAGTGATGTCGGATGGCTTATGACGCGTGCGATGTCCTTGGGGATGGCGGCGGTGTCGGTTTTTTCGCCGCACATCAAAGATAGTGGGCCAGCGATGGATGTACGCATCAACACGTGGGCGTGGCCCATTCCACAGTTGTGCGCGCTCGACGGTTGCGTGTGGACGTTCGTGCGTTGTTTATTAATTAACGAATTAAAAATGACGAATATGTGGCTTCATAATAAAGTTATAAAATTTTAGTCATAGAGCTACTAAAATCATTATTTATTTTTAATAATTAATAATTTCATTATTTATTAAATATTAATTATAATTATTTTTGTTTAAAGAAAACTAAATTGACTTAGGACATATTTACTTTTATTGCGATGGATAGATAACATCCACCATCTTCTTATACGCCATTTCTTTTTGATAACTCTAGTCTTATGCTCAAGAAAATAACGGTACGTGTCGTATAGATATATTGTCGCAGAGGCTAATTCTTTCACGTCCACCTCGTAAAACGTTTCGATCACAACTGAATGTCGCCATCGTGTAGATTCGTTTCAACCATCGCATGGCCATCTCGCTGGACCAGCGCTGGTCCATCATGTAGAGGAGCTATAAAACCATGTTGTCGCCTGTAAATGACTTTAGATACCTGTGTGAGTGAGTTCGTGTTCTTTAACTAAGTTTAAGTATAAGTAAGGTTCTATATTGCATCGCTAGTTTTATGTTATAGTGTGCCGATGCAAATAAAATGAAAACGATCAAATTAACTTTGCAAATTTGCAAATTACAAGTTACATCCCGCCTTCCCCCATTGTTCCTCGTATCTTCTTTATCCAAAAAAATCTAATTAATGACAGAGGCTTGTACACATATTATCTACGAAGTATTTACTATCAAATGTCTACAAAGCATAAGTACTTAGCGATATAAAATCGTGGTTATTTTAATGAATACTTAAATTACTTAATACATATAATTTTACAACTAAGTAAATCGATTTTTAACTCAAAGTAAATAAAAATAAAATAAATCACAAAACATTTTAAATAATTATTTTCGTACTGTGCTGTAACTGAAATATGAAAATGTTACTAATTTTTTTAACGTTTTGTAGGCAATATAGTATGTTTATGATTTCTTTTGGCACATTAATGACTTGAAAGTTCATTAAAAGTATCAGCCTCGTTTATTTATAATTTAATATACTAAGAAAATATATGATGTGATAGTTAAAGTGTAATAATTTTTATTTGGTACTTATTTTATTTATATAGCAGCCTGGTGTTTTAATTAGCCATTTATTTTGGACGACTAGCCTTTTAGTTTACCGTTGCCGTCAACTTTGCGAAGTTTAATGACTGTGTTTGAGAATCAACTATCTCATGTTATCCCGTGGTGTCACAAGTGGCGACGAAGACAAATGAAACGGATGGCGTCTTTCTGATAATAAATCAGTAAATAAATAATATTAAATTGATAACTTTAAACAGTCCAGAAACAAAAAGAGCTGGAATTTCAAACGGCTGCAAAGCAACAGCAATGTATACGTGGTAAAGTCACGCTGCAGCTAAATTATGGTTTCAGCACGAATAGAGTTGGTTTGACTGGAGAAAGATCACGCCCTCGCAGAATATCAACGAAAAATAACAGCTTAATGCTGTTGTTTTGTATGGTGAGTGTAGAGAACCGTAGACCCTGCTTACTGGTAATAAAGCATTCAACCTTAGTACTCAGGGTTGACAGCGCGACTCTATTTTGATTTGTAATCGAGGTTAGATGTAGGTATCTATTTACCACAGCATTTCCTTACCATTAGGTGGACTGTGTGCCCTTTTGTCACCATACTAGTCGCCTAAATAACCGCCTAATTAAACCTCTAGGCTGCGACATATTTTCAAGGACGTCAATAGTACAAAAATTCTGTCGGCAATACAACAATGCTATAAAATAATTGTACAAATGACACCGTAAAAAAATTGTCATGTATCAAAGTGATATTGACATTTATTAATAAATATTACAACAACGCTTCTTGTTTATGCGAGAACACAATTTGAATTTAGAATTACCAATTATATTAAATTTATTTCATCGCCCTATTATTTAAGAATTATAATGGTATGAGATCATTAACATTTTTATCAAAGATAATTTTAAAAAAAGCTGCTAAAGGATTGTCTCTTACAATCACTTGAATTTTATACTACAATATAATTGTATGGAAAAGATAGTATATGTATATAGTTTGCATAATAAAAAAAAGATTTAAGAGAATTTCTCTAATGCCAATGGCAATTAAGATACAAAAATATAACAAAATATAACGTGTAGAGAGAAAATAAAGAAAAAACCAAAAATGAAATGCACAACCCAATATTGGGGCTTACTTTTATTTGTATAAATTATTTTACATGCAACAATACATTTCTTAAAAAGAAAAATCATCACAACACTCGTTATTAAAAATAACGGTAAAGAACTTTACGATTTTTTGTAATCTCCATTTACGTATTACAACAGAAATTTAGGATCATTCTAAATTTCACTAAGCTGGATAATCCATTACTGTACTGTAACAATGTTTATTATACAACAACATCCGACCGAAAATTTTATGCATCGAGTTTTAAAAAGGAACCATGAAGGTTAGAGAACAGGAGAACAATCACTAACTACTAAAGCATAGCCGTCGGTGAGTAGTTACTATGAAGTTAGCTGTTTATGAGTAGATGAATTAAATTAGTTGAATAATGTACACATTTTCATTTCATTTTTAATGAGAGAATTTTCATGCTCTGTAATTTTGTAATTTTGGACAAAAAAGAAACATTAAAAAAATGGAGAAATATTTTATTGTTCGTGGATGTGCAAGTGGTTTAGCATCTGATCGGAAAAATAGACTGAAAATGGCTTTTATTGAGCGAACTTTGCGATCGCGGCGCCTCACTGATGGTGTCCATATTTCTGGCGCTATTTTCACTATTACATTATTTTCTACGGCGATCGTTCTCCTGTTCTCTAACCTTTATGAAAGAAACGATAAAAGTCAGCTATAGTAATTGGCAAGCTTTGGATATGTAGAGCGTCGTCTCTATCACACGAAGTTGTAACACCATCAGGTGGGCTGTACCTGTAAGTTTATTTTTCGCATAAGTTTTATACAAAAAAGGACAATTGTCTGTCGATGAGTAATCTTTACGGCCTTAACTGTACATTTTTGACAATTTGAACACATCTGTGATGTTACGTTTTCAAGCGAAATTCTCCACAACTAAAAATAACTACTATACTATACTAACGTACAAATTTTTCCCATCTTTAAAAATCAAGCACAATGGATATTCTAAGTAAGAATTTTATTACCATCAGTTTCTTAGCAATAATACGAATATTACGCTCTCGTATCATACAATCAAAGAATAAATAAATGATAGTCTCATACACACATTTTCTTGTGTATTGTATCACAAAGAATCACTTCAACTTTTGTACTAAACGCATCGATAATGACTGCTTTTACTAGACATGGGTAGCATCGATGTATTGATGATTGCAATTACATTTTTTGAACATTCCGGATCAAACGATTGGCACGACCTATGTCTGACGACCGACGTTACCGAACGGGTCTCACAGATCAGTGTACCGAAACAAGCCTTGTGTTCCGAAATAAAACCCAGTATACTGGCCAATGCAAATGACGTCTTAAATCGACGCCATACTGGTGAGCTCTCCCATTTTTTGTATTTGAATAAATAAAAACAAATCCTGGCATGTTTCGTTCAGCGTACACACTATTAAAAATTGTTTTAATATGGCGGGATATCCGACACAATATGGCGGCGGCACGCCTCTACAATAGGGCGTCATTTGCATTCTCCAGTATATTGGGTTCTATTTCGGAACACAGCCTAGAAATATACTTGAATGATCGGGTCACTAGAAACGAATGAATGACACATGTCTAGTTTTTACTTTGCTTCGATAAAATATATTTAACGATATTCAGTCGAGTCGTATAAAGAACTATTTTGACTTTTTTTTAGATTCAAAATAGTTCTCTTTTCGAATTTTGTTGATAATTATTACCTTACAAGTTTTTTTTTCACATTGCATACTGGCTCGAATTACCGTCTTCGTGTACATAAAATACTAGCACAAAAATCATTAAAATAGCAAACGTTCTTAACGTTAACGGTTTGTAGTTATTTATCATATTATTAAAATAGTTTTAGCCTGAAATATCACAAAATAATATGTTGAATTTACAAGAACCATCACGAACAGTTTGTCACTCAGATGATTATACTCATTATCATCACATTCACACTGAACAAAACATTTAATTTGCTGGGTTCTTTTAATAATGTTTTTTTTTTTTCACTGTTCACTAATAGCACTGTTAAAAACGATATAGCGTTAACGTTGAATTATTTAATGTCGCCTTTAAGGGCGCGCTCGAGGACAGCTTTCGAGGCGATCTCGACTGTGACAGTTTTACTTATGGTGGACAATTGACCTTGTTCACCAGCTGGCACCTCCGCGAGTGGTTCTGTGAGTATCTTTAGTGAAGACACTTTTGCCCGTTGATACGCTATTATGGTGTTTATGCTCAGGAATCTGTAAAAAAAGCATCATGTGTTATTTTTTTGCACTATTTATTGACACTTACAACGCGTAATATACGTTTTGATTCTTAATTGGGGATAAAAGCAGGCTGGCTGTCTATAGGCCAAAGCATCCATTTACCAACAGGTGGACTGTGTGCTCGTATTTCGGCCTTAGCTTAATCTTCAGCCTAAAAAGCTTGTTTTATGGGTAAGATCGTTTATGCGTTACAACATCCAATCGCTAGTGCTGACCTGACAGCATGTATTTTTTTTTAATTATTTGGTATGATAGAGCATGAATAAACCGCAGCACCAGGGGAATTGCAGGTGCGTTGCCGGCCCTTTAGAAAGGAGTAAGCTCTTTTCTCGAAGGTCCCCAGGTCGTATCGGTCCGGAAAAATCACCGCTGGTGAACCATTCCACAGAGAGGTTGTACGCGGAAGAAAACTCCTTTTGAAACGTACAGTGGTGGACCGTCAAGCATCCAGATAGTGTGGATGGTATCGGGACGTTTGCCGCGTAGTGGGTTCACGAAATTTGGCGGCTGGGATTAATCCGAACAATTCCTCAAAGCACTCCCCATGGTATATTCGAAAGAAAATGCAGACAACATGCAAGAGATGCAACATCTCTTCGCAGCGCCAGTGGATCGAGCCGATCGGAAATCACTCGTTCGTCGACGATTCGAGCCGCTCTGCGCTGGATGCGGTCAAATGTAGCACAGCACACGCACCACGGGCGAGGGGAACAGCTGCAGGTGGCAGGCAGCAGTATCGCTAGTTACCTAAAGGCCACGAAGCACACGAGCAGTGCGCCGCCGGCGCACAGCACGCGCACCACGGGCGAGGGGAACAGCTGCAGGCGGCAGGTCGCAGTATCGCCAGTTACCTAAAGGCCACGAAGCACACGAGCAGCGCGCCGCCGGCGCACAGCACGCGCACCACGAGCGAGGGGAACAGCTGCAGGTGGCAGGCGGCAGTATCGCTAGTTACCTAAAGGCCACGAAGCACACGAGCAGCGCGCCGCCGGCGCACAGCACGCGCACCACGGTCGAGGGGAACAGCTGCAGGCGGCAGGCGGCAGTATCGCTAGTTACCTGATGGCCACGTAGCACACGAGCAGCGCGCCGCCGGCGCACAGCACGCGCACCACGGGCGAGGGGAACAGCTGCAGGTGGCAGGCGGCAGTATCGCTAGTTACCTAAAGGCCACGAAGCACACGAGCAGCGCGCCGCCGGCGCACAGCACGCGCACCACGGGCGAGGGGAACAGCTGCAGGCGGCAGGTCGCAGTATCGCTAGTTACCTGATGGCCACGTAGCACACGAGCAGCGCGCCGCCGGCGCACAGCACGCGCACCACGGGCGAGGGGAACAGCTGCAGGCGGCAGGTCGCAGTATCGCTAGTTACCTGATGGCCACGTAGCACACGAGCAGCGCGCCGCCGGCGCACAGCACGCGCACCACGGGCGAGGGGAACAGCTGCAGGCGGCAGGTCGCAGTATCGCTAGTTACCTGATGGCCACGTAGCACACGAGCAGCGCGCCGCCGGCACACAGCACGCGCACCACGGGCGAGGGGAACAGCTGCAGGTGGCAGGCGGCAGTATCGCTAGTTACCTGATGGCCATGTAGCACACGAGCAGCGCGCCGCCGGCGCACAGCACGCGCACCACGGGCGAGGGGAACAGCTGCAGGTGGCAGGCGGCAGTATCGCTAGTTACCTGATGGCCACGTAGCACACTAGCAGCGCGCCGCCGGCGCACAGCACGCGCACCACGGGCGAGGGGAACAGCTGCAGGTGGCAGGCGGCAGTATCGCTAGTTACCTGATGACCACGTAGCACACGAGCAGCGCGCCGCCGGCGCACAGCAAGCGCACCACGGGCGAGGGGAACAGCTGCAGGTGGCAGGCGGCAGTATCGCTAGTTACCTAAAGGCCACGAAGCACACGAGCAGCGCGCCGCCGGCGCACAGCACGCGCACCACGAGCGAGGGAACAGCTGCAGGTGGCAGGCGGCAGTATCGCTAGTCACCTAAAGGCCACGAAGCACACGAGCAGCGCGCCGCCAGCGCACAGCACGCGCACCACGGGCGAGGGGAACAGCTGCAGGTGGCAGGCGGCAGTATCGCTAGTTACCTAAAGGCCACGAAGCACACGAGCAGCGCGCCGCCAGCGCACAGCACACGCACCACGAGCGAGGGGACCAGCTGCAGGCGGCAGGTCGCAGTATCGCTAGTTACCTGATGGCCACGTAGCACACGAGCAGCGCGCCGCCGGCGCACAGCACGCGCACCACGGGCGAGGGGGACAGCTGCAGGCGGCAGGCGGCAGTATCGCTAGTTACCTGATGGCCACGTAGCACACGAGCAGCGCGCCGCCGGCGCACAGCACGCGCACCACGGGCGAGGGGAACAGCTGCAGGCGGCAGGCGGCAGTATCGCTAGTTACCTAAAGGCCACGAAGCACACGAGCAGCGCGCCGCCGGCGCACAGCACGCGCACCACGGGCGAGGGGAACAGCTGCAGGTGGCAGGCGGCAGTATCGCTAGTTACCTAAAGGCCACGAAGCACACGAGCAGCGCGCCGCCGGCGCACAGCACGCGCACCACGAGCGAGGGAACAGCTGCAGGTGGCAGGCGGCAGTATCGCTAGTCACCTAAAGGCCACGAAGCACACGAGCAGCGCGCCGCCGGCGCACAGCACGCGCACCACGGGCGAGGGGAACAGCTGCAGGCGGCAGGTCGCAGTATCGCTAGTTACCTGATGGCCACGTAGCACACGAGCAGCGCGCCGCCGGCGCACAGCACGCGCACCACGGGCGAGGGGAACAGCTGCAGGTGGCAGGCGGCAGTATCGCTAGTTACCTGATGGCCACGTAGCACACGAGCAGCGCGCCGCCAGCGCACAGCACACGCACCACGGGCGAGGGGAACAGCTGCAGGCGGCAGGTCGCAGTATCGCTAGTTACCTGATGGCCACGTAGCACACGAGCAGCGCGCCGCCGGCGCACAGCACGCGCACCACGGGCGAAGGGACCAGCTGCAGGCGGCAGGTCGCAGTATCGCTAGTTACCTGATGGCCACGTAGCACACGAGCAGCGCGCCGCCGGCGCACAGCACGCGCACCACGGGCGAGGGGAACAGCTGCAGGTGGCAGGCGGCAGTATCGCTAGTTACCTAAAGGCCACGAAGCACACGAGCAGCGCGCCGCCGGCGCACAGCACGCGCACCACGGGCGAGGGGAACAGCTACAGGCGGCAGGTCGCAGTATCGCTAGTTACCTGATGGCCACGTAGCACACGAGCAGCGCGCCGCCGGCGCACAGCACGCGCACCACGGGCGAGGGAAACAGCTGCACGAGCGCCCAGGCGGCCGCGCCCACGCCCACCACGCTGCACACCGCTAGCACCGTGCGCGCCCAGTGCGCGCTCGTGAACCCGCGCTCCCACTCCACTCTGTACATAAGTGATTTTTATTTATTTATTGTGGCTTTGGATATGAGGCCTTTGGCCAAAAAATATGGAGAAGGCCGCATTAAGTTCTTTTTCTTTTTATTATTGTAGCATTGAGCACAAGGTATTTACCTAAGAAAAAATGGAAAGTAACCTTTAGCTACATTAGTTTGCATAATACAAGGTGTATTCCAAATTGTATCCCAGACAGTCTATAAAAGTCTACTGCTGAACAAAAGCCTCCCATAGATTGTTTCACTACAGTAGCCACGCTTGGCAAGCGGGTTAACATTGCATTTAAGGTTTTTAGTCCTTATTAGGAAGACCCTGCTGTCCATATCCTGATCAGTTTCTCTCTGTCGCTTGTTACGACACCTATGGGATGATATGGTGTAGTGAACGTTCTTACACTGCCTTTACACGGTGAAGTGTGGTCAAGCTCTTCACTCCATATTAAGGTGAAACAAACGGTCTACTCTCGGCCATTTTCCCAAGAGATGTTGATGAGATGTGTTTATTTTGGTTTATGTGTAATGTTATTTATGTTATAGAACATTATTAAGTCATAGAAGTAGCAACCGCGGTAATCGGACATTATACTTTATTGTACTAGGCCATATAATTGCCACAATATCCACACAATTCGACACAAAGTCTGATATAACATCTGTCAGTGTATATATATATATATTGTTGTTTACACACACACATTGGTGAATCCGAACTTAGGTGGAGAACCGGAGACCTTTTTTACTGGAAAAGAAGCATTCCATTTTAGACTTCAGGAATGACAAGCATCTGCATTTTGAAACTTAATCGAGAATAGATCTAGGTGCCTATGGGCTACAGTATCTACTTACTATCAAGTGGACTGAGTGCTCGTTTGTCACCTTTAATCTATAAAAAAAGGTATAACGCTCCACCAAGCTGGCTGGTAAACGCTAAATCATAGTAAGTTTTTCAGTTCAAGAAAGGGGTAATTAGCGGTCGATAGATAGGCGTATATACAAGTCAGTTTTAAATCTAATATATAGATAGCATTAAATATCTTACCTGTTTGTCTCTTGAACATTATAAGGAGTGTTGCACACTTTGCATTTTAAGCCATCAGGTGTTGTAGCACTCTGAAAAGAGAAACGTTTTTTGTAAACAACGATTAACAAACTTTCATTAAGAACACATATTGATAAGTTTGTTAAACAAAAACACTGTCTTGACAGAATAATATTTTTTTATTTCATTATTTTTTTATCCCAAAAGGGTAGTAGACGCTCATCACTTCTATGAAAATACTTTTATGAGTCATCAAAATAAAAATAAAAACTTTTTTACTATATTAAGCTAGTGCTTTACTACCATCTCACCTGATGGTAAGTAGTCATAGAATACTATAATACATAATATAATGGCTGTCAACATTATATTGTACGACGATAGGCGTCGCCGGGAGTCACATCGAGCAATTACGTAGTATTATCACTACTACCAACCCGATTCGCTGTGTTGACAGACAGATTTTAATACGTATTAATTTGTAAATAGCGTGCAATTTGGCATTTTCCAAATAATTTGCATGTGAAATTTGGAAACAATTGTAACGTCAAACACATCTCGTGTTGACATTTATACGTGTAAATTGACGTGTTAGTGATATTTTAGTGGTTACACGGGCTCCACCCACTCCCCCGTTCTATTACGTATGTAATTATAGTATTCTATGTAAGTAGTGAGGCAGCCGAAGATGGATAAGTGCACTTAGCTTCAAAAAGCCTATTCACTCTTGCCTTGAAGACACATTGTTATCGGATGGAAAGACTCTCGCAAATAATTCCACTCCTGTGTTGTACGCATTACAAACTACGAAGCAAACCGTTTGGTTCGATTGACTGGTATGTCGACAGCAAAGGGTTGGATACCAGCCGATCATGGTGGTCACACGATGGAAAGCTTTCTATAGAAATAGCAGTTAATGACATCTCAGTCTCTTTACACATCTTATCTTATCAGGCTTGACTTATATGGCAATTCGACCTAGCTTTTAGAATACGAAAAGCATTCAATTCAAATTATGTGAGTATATTGACATCGTTGTACTTAAGAACAGCGCCCTCAATTCGTGTCGTAAGAAGCAACTATTGAAAATGCCAGAAAAAAATTATGGCTTACGATAGATGGCGGTATAACCATCTTGTTTACGCCAGATTGTTGAGGGCATGGAGGTTAGAGAGAAGGAGAACGATCGCTACGTACTAAAGCATAACCCGCCTGTCCCTAAACTGCCGTCAAAGTACAAGTAGATGAAGTTAATCGAATAATGTAAAAATTTTCTTCGCGGCATTGGTGAGAAAATAATCGTGCTCCGTAATTTTTTAATTTTAGACGGAAAGAAACATTAAAAATAGTGAAATATTGTATTGTGCGTGGATATGCAAGTGACCTTTATTCAGACAACTTAGCGATCGCAGCGCCTCACTTATTTTGTCGATATTTCTGGGACACTATTTTCTACAGCAATCTTTCTCCTTCTATCTAACCTCCATGGTTGAGGGGCAGCAGCACCAGTGGTGGTGATAGTTAATTCATGCATGACGATTTAGGCAAACTCCCTACAACGGGACAGGCGCATGTTCAGCAGCGGACTTTTACTGGCCGACTACAAAGAAAGAATTAACTCATTACTAACTAGCGACCGGTCCCGGCTTCATTTTCTAATGTGGTATGGTGTCATTTTGAATTTTAAAATAATCATCAATGACCATTTATTTAATCAAATTTTCCATTTTACAAAAAAATTGTGTTTTTATAAAATATATAGCTAAAAATCACTCCTATCATTGCTCTCTATCTGTTTGAAATTTCATCATATCATCACAATCGGGTCAGTTATTCTGAAGACTAGTCCGTCCCTGAGTTCGATAAAAGGCAGTAATTTCGATATTATCGGTAAATACTTCAATTTTATTTATATATAAAAAGCGACCCGCCCTGGTTTCACCCGTATTGAATCTTTAAATTTGGCTTTAAGGCAATAAAAAACCATTCATTTCTATTAATTTTTAGTTTCTGCAGTGAAAACTTCTTTAGAATCGTTGCCATTGGAGATTAGATTAAACGAAAAAGCGACACTAAGAAGAGAAACATATACATCCAAACGTAGACAGAGAAACCTATAGACTAATGATTAGCGTAGCCTCGAGTGAGAAAGGACGATAACGTAGACAGAGAATTTCTCTGTCTACGGTTTTAGGTTATACAATAATCTTTATGACTTTTAAACATATTTGAATAAAATTTAAACGTATATTTATATAATTCTGTAACGAAATTTAAAATAACAATTGAATTTTATACGTAATACCAGATAAAATGTACTATACTTACGAGTGAAATACCGGTGAGTTTACGTTCACTATCACTTTTACATCCTAAGACACTAAATTTACCATTTTTAAAGTTTTTACTTGTTCTAAGAACCGAATGAACAAGATTCACCAATCTTAAGCTAATAAAACACTTTTTTCTCACTTAAACCAACTTATAAACTCCTTAGATCGCTACGAACTGTTAGTTGTCAAAAAAACTGAAAAAAACGGAGAAAGGGACAAATAATCACACCGCTCTGTCTCATTTCTATGGAAGACGTATATCTATCTTTTTCGTGTGCGAATGCGAAAGAAGGCGTCAATTTGTATACAGGTTTCTCTGTCTACACATCTAAAGGATGTAGCCTGCGAGAGAATGAGATAGAATACAGTATACAGTGTTTACTATTATGTATGAATATTATGTATGTGAACTATGAGCAGTAAGGGACGAAATTTGTTTATTATAAAATATTAAAGTATTTATCTTGACGAAAATAAAAACTTGAAATCTGTATAATATGTAATGTATTATACATAAATGTACAATAAAATGTATAATAGTTTTCAAACTAGGTCACAATATTATATTAAACAAATCTTATAATTATGCTACTCCTGTGATACTCTGCAATCGTCCCATTCCTTCCAAGTACAGTTTTCTGAAGGTTTCATTTCTACCGTGTGTGAATCACACACATATTTTGTTATACTTCCAATTTTTTCGGATAAAATATTGTCTAGATCACTACTCCTGGTCTCTCTATCCATTCGTGAAGTTTTATTACAATTTGCTTAGATAATCTTAAGATTAGCCCGGACAGGCAGACAGACAAACGAAAATATATAGTTGTTTGTGGCCGTAGAAGGAAAAGGGGAGATCTCCCGCCGGGCAAGGTGTTGTGCCCGGGGAGCGGCCAATGGTAGTTCGGAGCTGTTCTATATATACTGTTTATGATTCGGAACTTTGATAGCGCGATTTACGCTTCAGTGTGTTTCGCTTGTGGCGCGACGATAGCGCCGCCACATGTTTATGTTTTATTAATATACAAACACCCTCTGCTTAATAAGCGGTAGTTATTTCGATAATACCAACACACACTTTCATTTATTTATATGTTGGCAACTATTCAATGTCAGCAGTCTTAAGAATTCTTTATAGTAATGAGAAAAGATATGTTACCTCAATGAGCCACCGGCGCAAGCAGTCGTGGTGCACGGCGGACACGTCGCCGGTGCAGCGGCACGGCCGGATGAGCGGCTCGCCGCGCGCGCCGTCGTAGCAGATCCAGCAGTCGCGCCCTGAGCCCACGCTGCCCACCAACGAGTCGGTCTCTACGTTCTGCAATACGGAACGATTAAGCACCCACTGTAGTTAATTGATAGTATCAGTGTGTGCGACAGTAGCGTCTAGTTTTGATATTGTCAATTCGCCTACCATATGTAATGCTTAAAACAAAACCTAGACCTATCCCTAATACATTTTGTATTTTTATTGTACACCCAATGGTAATTACTACAGTCTATGAATATCTAATTAATAATAATAATAATGTCCTCCAGACCGAATTTCGGCCACGGCGGCCTGCCTCAACGGAGGCTAGCCATCGGCGCAGGACAGGATTATAGTGCCCAAGTGTATGCGCAAGCACAGGTGCACTCTCTATTCCCTCACTCTCATAACCCGATGGGACGGTAAACCGACACGACCGGAGAGAGATCAGGCGCAGGACCAAGGCTTTACGTGCTCTCCGAGGCACGGGGGTGAGACACCGCCAACTTCCTGACTCCGGGCAGCTACTGAGAATTTCTCTACAGAAAACTCAATAATTGATTTTTTGGCCCGACCCGGGATCCAAACCCAGGACCTCATGATCAGTAGTCGCACTACTGCAACCACTAGAACAACGAGGCAGTCAATGAATATCTACAAGCAACTTTACACAAAAAGGCTACAGCTGCGTTATCACCTCTGAGGACTAAAGTGCAAACCTCCACGCCCTGTTATTATAGTGACACCCTACTCAAACCGTTACACAAGTACAAGCACTGCTATTTGGCAGCAGAAATGGGTAAGAAGGCGGCGCCTAGCGATACTCCTGGGCAGAAAGTAAGACTTATCACCTAGAATGTTATCAGTGTACAGCAGTGGAATTTTGTCTGAGAAAAAAAGTATAATATACAGGTATAATTCTATATTATGCATCGTTATTTCTATTTTATGGTAGATAGTAAAAAAATATTTTATGTTTGTTGCCAAATCACACACATGTTTTTATTATTCTCTTGCAATCCTGTCCACCCAAAAGTTGTCTGGAAGAAATCGCTCTTAGCGATAACACCGCCCATTAAACCACATTTCTTTCTCTCCTTTTTTGTTAATATTTTTTTGCATGCAATATATCACTAAACTAAACTAATAGTAAAGAAGTAAACTATCTATCTAAAGAATATAATAACATTTATGAAAGGTCTTCAAATAATATTTTGATAAGTCAAAAACAAAAGAATTAAAGTGATAAATTGAATTTCCTGAACGTACATAGCAGAAAAACTTATAAGTTCTAACGAAAGCCCTACCTTATGAAGTTCAATTGATTCCCTAATACAGAACTTACCTTCGTGGGAATCTGGTTAACATTTGCATTCTCCCCATTGCGCCCTTCTTCCAAGGGCGTCGCCTGAACAACGACAGTTAAAACGACGCGCCAAACCAACCATCGCCAGTAACGAAACATCTTTACAACCAACCAAGCCCTGTCGTGCCATCTTAAGTTTCCAAAGTTCACCAAACTCTGAGGATTGAGTGTGCAACCATATATGGTTTTCAGTAAAACAAGTTTAAATATCGAACTGAATTATTAAATTTACTGTTAAATTTAAATTATAATGTAACTTTTAAACATATTAATAATAATTTATAGTAGGATAGATAAAAATCGTTTAAAACCTGATAAACCTGAAATTCCAAACTATCAAATATTATTTTTAAATAATTATAGCAATAAACAGCTTTGCAAAACATCGCAACGAAAAGCCATCGACGCAAAAAAACAAACACTTACCAAAACCTTCAAAGCTGATCCACCTTGCTAAAGCAGAAATGTAAATATTTACATACATAAAATAATTTTTGATAACCATATTATAAGATTTTTTTGATAATCATCAACAACGACTTTACAAAACAAAAGCAGTAGCATTTAAGCTGAAGACTTGGACGACCTTCAACCAAACTGGATGACGATGATAATGGAAGAAACGGAACTACACTACGAGTACCACAACCCTCATGAATTAATTGAATTATAAACATATTCATCTATATGCTTAAAATATAAATTATAATATATAACACGTAAAATGCAATTTATATCACCCTCAGATATTAACCACACCTGGCAGGTTAATTGCCAGCACGCACTAGAGAGAAAATTAACAGGTGATATAAAGCGACATTTGCCTAAAAAGTAATTGAAAATAATTTAAAAAAAAAACTGCGGTTGCCACTATACGTCACATGTGTGGTCCAATCCACGAGGCGATCTATATGGGAGGGAAACCTTTGTTCAGCAATTGACTTCTGATAAGCTGTAATGAATGAGTGAATGTTTTACTAGGATCTCAAACTGATACTTTTATGTGCAACATTAGAAATCTAATAAAGTTATAAGGTAATGTACAGGAAGCATTCATTACTCCATCACTCTATCTTGTCCCGTGGGTGTCGCAAGAATCGACTATGGGAAACCAGGAAGATCTCATGGCATCTGACAGACGACGGTATGACCACATCTTAATTAACAAGTAAAATATTTAGACACGCAACGGGTAGTAGCGTCGCTAATCATCCTGCAGGGGATTGTAAATGCTTCTTACAAAGGCAAAAGCTCAAATCTTAAAAGCTTAAATCCAGTAGTGGATTGTTTAAAAGCTGTCACATCGGTACATCGTATTCGAAGAACACACGCTTACGTTCAGAAATATATATATATATATATATATATATATATATATATATATATATATATAGCCAGAGCGTTATAAATTGGCCGGGCTGAAGTTAGTCACGAGTAGCTATGCAGATATAGTTTTTAGGAACAAAATGGTGATAAGAAGTGGGAATTGCGGTAACTAAGGCTAACTAAGTTACAATTAATACTCGAATATCGTTATTTTCTATTATACTTCGATTTTATTTTAAAATTAATTGTTAATTACGTTTATATTTTTTATATGTGTGTAAACGAAACATGGCTTAGGTTTGAAATTAAGTCGCCTGAATTTGAGGATACTGTCACTGTGGGGGAGTCAAGGGGTTTATCTGAAGCACCCCCACGCCATTTTTCTGCCGAAGTAGCGTCGAATTTTTTTATTATTTTTTAAAAATATTAGTAAATGACTAATTAAATATATATTCTCACGTTTTTGACCATAGATTACTGCATATATACTAGAGATTTTTGACGTTGCATGTGTCAATGTCATTTAGGTATGTCGATCTGAAATCGAATAATCGTTTTCTTGTGCCAATAAGATCGAGTTTTAAATCGATATTAGAATCGATCCAATGAACCGATATTTCCACCCTAGAGAATCGAGGTCGAATCTTTTTCCGTTTTAATAAGAACTATAAAATTATTTATAATTAGTATAATTTACCCAAACTCGTAATGAAGGGCAGTTTCTGTATTCAAAAACTCGCAAAACTGCTGTGTGCTCATTTCCTTTCACCTCTTCGTAATAGATTAAAGAAAAAAAAAATAAGTTACGTTTGTTATCTGTACTTTGTGGTATCTTTTGATATTGTAAATAATAAACTCTTAACGCAGCAAATAAAAAAGATCGATTTTTGAGATATCGAACTTTAAAACTTCGAGTTTTAGTGTGAATCGATTCATCTGATTTCGATTTGAATCGATTTAAAAATGTGTAAAATGAATCGCTAGGCCGGTCATTTTGCTGACAGTAGCAGACATACTTTACGTCAATCCGAATAGTGGAATATTTGTGGCGGCGGGATACTGTTAAATATCGCAACGATCCTTTTTTACAAATGGTGGCAGTTGGGGGCGACTCTGCTACACCTCCCCCTCCCCCCACCACCATCCAGCCCCTAATTCAGGCGGCTTAATTGTAAACCTTAACCCGAAACATATCGTTTCAATACAGTAATGTATTGAAAAAATTTGAAGTTGTTTTGGGGTTACTGAAAGAAATAGTAGTATTACTATAATTAAATATTTACTATTTACCTATTTAAGTTTTTTATAGTAATTTTTTGAAAGATAATATTGTCTCATTGAAATACATAGATATTTTCGTAATAAACATAATCTTCAATTTATTTTATAATCGATATAGTGGATGAAACAAACTGTTTCCGCAAGCACTCTTAGGAACGAATATGAATTAGCACATCTCCGACGTCCTGCCGGTCGATTTCGTACATGCGCGAATGTCCCGGAGAGCCAACTTCAGTCCGGCCAAGACAGAACGCGTCAAGGTGAAGCTGTGACTAAGTTAGTACCTTAGCGTCATGATGGTGTGCCAGCAGGTCGGAGAGGCGCGCGTCGTCGAGCTGACGGGCGAGCAGCCGGCGCGGGTTGAGCAGCCACAGCCGCTCGGGCGCCATGGAGTTCCACAGCACGCACGGGAACCATAGCGCGACGCCGATCTCGGCCAGTCGGAACACCACGTCGTGCCAGTTGCGCGACACCACCGGCACCCTGCCGGTACACACAACCAGATTACACTCACACAAATAATGCGGACTAATATGTTCTACTAATAAGTTCTCATCCTCTTGTATGCAGGTTTTTTAATTTTCAGTAAAATCTTGTGGCATGTTGAACTGCTTCGTCCACTCAATCAATGCAAGGTCATATTCACTTTCAAACTCAGGCTTATAATCTTCAGAACAGTCCAAAGAGTGCTGTATGGCCGTGGATGTCCTCTTCCCAGGTTTTGAATAAGAAGTTAACTGCATGCAGCATATTATTAGAGGTTTTACCTTCTGATTTGCTTAGCTCCATTGACAGTTTCTTTCTATAGTGACCTTTGAGACTTTTAAGCACATTGATCCATTGTAAGGTTGTAAGATACTTGTCATGTTAGCTGGTAAAAATGCCAATTCTGTGTTTTGAAAGGGATGATTGGAACACTAGTCAACAAGAAGCAAGATTTTTCTTTTAATACTACATCCAATTTTTTGTTCACCAGATGTCGCTAGTTGACACTGAGGTGATGTTATTTATTACACAAGGTCATTTAATTGAAAATTTAGTTTTAAATAAAAGTTTATCAGTTTCTAACGTATTATATTAATAAACAAAACAATGCCTCGGTGGTTTGCTCTTTAATTGTTTGCACATTTTTAACTCCTATTTTTAATTTTTCTACTTTTATGAATATTTGCTCCTTAGTATATTTATTTTTAATCTAATAATAATGTCCTCCAGACCGAATTCCAGTCACGGCGGCCGGCCTCAACGAAGGCTAGCTATCGGCGCAGGGCAGGATTATAGTGCCCAAGTGTATGCGCAAGCACAGGTGCACCCTCTAATCCCTCACTCTCATAATCCGATGGGACGGTAAACCAACCAACCGTCCCAAACCAACACGACCGGAGAGAGATCAGGCGCAGGAGCAACGGCTTTACGTGTTTTCCCAGGCACGGGGGTGAGACACCGCCAACTTCCTGACTGCGGGCAACTACTGGCGATTTCTTGACGGAAAAACTCAATAATTAATTTTTTGGCCCGACCCTATATTCGAACCAAGACCTCATGATCAGCAGTCGCACTACTATTACTACTAGACCAACGAGGCACTTTTAATCTAATATAAAACTTAACTAAAAGTGCAGAAAGAAATATTAATCTTGAAATTTTTCAAACAAATTAACTTCCCCGCTATGAAATCTGTCAAATATTACACCTCATTTCTATGTGGCGCCGCTGTGGCAGAAAAAGCCGTGGATTTAAAGTTTTTAAAAGCCCTCATCATTACATCTCAAAAAACTACACAATTAAAATTACATTCGTTGAGTGGCAGAGAATGCAAGGAAGTTTATCGACGAAATTGGCGATGTATTAAAGATTGGGTTAAATTAAGAGCCCTATCACATTTCGGCGTTACGCAAATTTAGGTATTTACGCTTCAAGCGGGCGATGACCTACGCGGGCGACACCTTTATTTCATATTTATTCATTAGCTTGCACTTTGATACCGTGAGTACAGCGACTAAAAGTTTAGTCTTTTATATAAGTTTTCTTAGGATGGAGTTCAGTGGATAGAAAATTTTTGGTGTTTCATTTTTAGGGTTCCGTAGTCAACTAGGAACCCTTATAGTTTCGCCATGTCTGTCTGTCCGTCTGTCCGTCCTCGCTTAATCTCTGTGACCGTTAGCACTAGAAAGCTGAAATTTGGTACCAATATGTGTATCAATCACGCCGACAAAGTGCTAAAATAAAAATTGGAAAAAAATGTTTTATTAGGGTAGCCCCCCTATATGTAAAGTGGGAAGTGATTTTTTTTTTAATTTTAACCCTTACGTGTGATATATTGTTGGAAAGGTATTTAAAAATTAATAGGGGTTTACTAAAATCATTTTTTTGATAATGTCAATAATTTCGGAAATAATCGCTCCAAAAGTAAAAAACAATGTGTCCCCCCCCCCTCTAACTTTTGAACCATAGGTTTAGAAAATATGAAAAAAATCTGAAAGGTAGAACTTTATAAGGACTTTCTAAGAAAATCATTTTGAACTTGGACGGAAACAGTTTTTGTACAAAAAAGACAAAAAGTTGTACAAAACAATTTCTGGACTAAGTTTTAGTATGATCGTTTAAGCAAGCATTTTTTTTAACTTCGTTTACATATTTTATTATCCTGAACGTATCTTTTTTCAAACAAAAAAAGAATTATTAAAATCGGTTCTCGCAATCCAAAATTACCACCGAAAACTTCTGGCACGTCTATGTATTAATTAGTAACCCAATTCCCCGAGAGATGGCGCTGTAGGTACTTATTACATTGGGTCGGGTATTATCGAATAGTTCGGTTGGTCTCTCCTTTGCATCGCCTACCGCGGAGCGTGCAATGTTGCACGCTCCATGTTCGCGCACGTACGCACTACCGGGAACAGTTGCAGGAGCGCGGAGCGCTGCTGGAGCGCGAACATAATGGATTCCCACCTTTAAACTCATAAGTGGGAACACTTATTGTGACGGACGGGAAACTACGGAACCCTACACTGAGCGTGGCCCGACACGCTCTTGGCCGGTTTTATTATGTTATCTAATTAATTTATTATAATCCATTTGATTTATTTTTCATTATTTATGAACCTTAGTTTTAAAATAAGTACACATAAATATTTTAATAGTTTCACAGTAATCGATTGTTAACCGATGTTGGTTAATAATCTTTAAAATAAACTTTGGAGATATTGAGGCTTATATCGAAGCTTTTCCGGTAGATAATTGAATTATGTCGATTTTTCCCCTTACGTGAAAGACATATAAAGAAAATTTATTTAATAATTAAAGTATAGGATATTTGTGAGATAAACATATTTTTTTCGATGGTCGATATTCAATAGAATCTACAAATTAGAGCTCTCAAATCATGTCTCTCAGAGTTGTGGCCTAAACATGCATCAGGAGAATGATAAAAAAATAAATAAATAAATAAGTTCCCTAAAATTTGCTCTGAGCTTATTATAGTAGAGAAAACGAACTATTTTTTACCAACTAATTGTTATTTCAAGCAACGAACGGAAAACATATAATTTCAACGAGGAAACCTTGTAATTTTGCATTTTTTTGTAATACTCCTCTTAAGAGTACCCGCCCGTGAGCGAAAATCATGTACGAGTATATGCATAGACACATGGATGTGAAATAATGTCCACGGTATCCACGACTTCTTCTGCCATCAAAGCGACGCCACTTAGGAACGAGATCAGATATAATTTATACTTGCGATCATTGTCACTTGGCGAAATTACAGCTTTATTTTTGTAATTTGGATAAGCACTTCTACTTGTTTCACAATACTTTTTAATGAGGTGAAATATTTGACAGCTATACTAGCACGGGAGTAATTTTTTAAAAAAAAGTATTGAGATTACTGTTTCTTTCTAAAACATTAATTATTATATTTTATAATAAATAGATTACAAATGGATAAACCAGGTTCTTTGAAGTAGAATAAAAAAAGTAAAAAATGTTTAAAAAATCAAGGAAGCATAAGGAATCAAAAAAATAAAATTTAATCGCAACTTTTTAATGATGATGAGTGTATAACCATCTACGAAACAAATATCTTCACCTTAATCTCAACCCGCTCGAAGCATGGGCCGATTATTATTAGCACTCATTGAGATTGGTGCTTCGATCAATAATATTGATCGAAGGATTGGTGTGTCAGAATCGTGTCGAATGAAAGTCCGTAGACTCCGTCTAATCCTTTGGGTAAAAGGTGTACATTTTATGTAATCTCTGAAAAACTCTTTACAATTTAAGTTATAAATTACTCTTATGGTTCTGATTTAAAAAAAAACAAATATTATTTCAATGTCAGTCTCGCTTCCGCATATGAAATTATGCTACGCAAACAATTAAAATAAACCATTCCAGCTGCTTTAATACCGGTGAGATTTCTTATCTTTTTTACGGAAATAACAATAATATTATTATGCTTCGAAAGTAAATATAATTAGAATTTTTGATAAATGCAATTCGCCCGTTAGAAAAAAAATTTCGACCGGAAAAATCTCATACCTTGATAACCTTAATAGTCTTGTTACCTCTTCCTAACACTATCAAATACTATTAATTGCGTATGAGAAATTATACTTAATGTTATACTGTGTCAATGGTATTCTATTTATTGGATTCATTTAAGCCAGAACCACACGGCATCTGTACTATCTATATCATCATCACAAGAAATCCATTGGACGTAATGAGTTAAATATTTTTTTAAACAAAAACAAACTACTCTGAAAACACAAACTATCTAGGAGAACATCGTCAACATGCAAAAAACTTACTTGGTCTTCCAGAACTCGCTAAGAGTCTCCGAGGCCAGGAATCCCGCGATGAGGATGAGCATCAACGCCTGGCTGACGAGGCCAAGTCGCGATTGATGCAGCTGCGAGTGATCCACAGAGCGCGGGTCTACTGAGCCATCACGATCAGCAAGGTCGGTTTGTATGCCCTATAGACAAACATGCTTTTTGAAATTTGACATTTATGGCGTGGTAGAGCCAAAGTGCAACTACATTATAGTTGTAGCACGAATGGGTCGGTTCGACCTGGGAAGGACCACACTCTCATATATTACCAGCGTAAAATAACAGCTTAATATTGCTGTGTTTCGTATGGTGCGTGTAGAGAACCGGAGACTCATTTTTATTGGAAACGAGGTTTTCCGTCTTAGTTATCAGGGTTGACAACGTTATCTACAATTTTATTGTTAATCGAAGATATTTGAAGATGTCTATGGGCCAAACTTACCATCAGGTAAACTATGTGCTCATTTGTCATGCTTAGTCTACCTATAAAAAAATTAAAGGAATGTTAAACGACTTAAGTACTAAGTTATTAAGATCTGGTTCAAATTTATGAGATTACAGTGCAAATATAAGACTCAGGAATATCGGGGAATTATCTCGGACATTATAAAATATGCATACTGGGCAAAACAAGATTTTAAACAAGATAAGATTTAGAACAAGGTAATGCTTGCCTGCCGGGTTTTCGTAAAGACTACTCAGTGCTCGACCACATTCACGTAGTACGCCAAGTTATGGAGAAGTATAAAGAATACCAATTGACCTACTATATTGGATTCATCGACTACAACAAGGCGTTCGATTCTTTATTTCACGCAAAGATATGGGAGTCATTAAAAGAACAAGGAATTGATCACAAGTATATTCGCTTAATTAAAAACGTTTACAACAAGAGTACAGCGAGAATACAACTGGAAAAGAAAGGCGAATGTTTCAAAATCGGCAAAGGCGTACGACAAGGAGACCCTCTGTCACCAAAATTATTCTCGGCGGTGCTTGAGTCAATATTCAGAGGTCTTCATTGGGAAAATCTCGGTATCAACGTAGATGGTCGTTCACTAACTCATCTGAGATTCGCTGATGACATTGTGCTATTTGCAAAAACTCCCGAAGATTTAACAAAAATGATAAACGATTTAGCAATGGAAAGCAAGAAGATGGGTTTACAACTGAACCCAGAAAAAACTAGGGTGCTGACCAATGGAGAGAGAACAGCTATAAACTTAGGGAGTAATCAAATCGAGTATACGGAAGAATATGTTTATCTGGGACAACTAATAACGAATGATAACCCCATGCGCAAAGAAGCTGAAAGAAGAATAACCAACGCCTGGAAAAGGTACTGGACTTTAAAAGAGATTATGAAGGATAAAAATCAGCATATTAATATAAAAAGCAAACTTTTTAACACCTGCATACTGCCAGTTCTCATGTACGGCAGTCAAACATGGACCTTATCACAAAACCTGACTAACAAACTTGCAACATGCCAGCACGCAATGGAAAGAAGCATGATGAATGTGAAAAAATCGGACCGACTGAGAAACTGTGTAATAAGAAGCAAAACAAAGGTTACAGACATAACGCACAAAATTAGAAGACTGAAGTGGCGATGGGCGGGGCACATGATAAGAGGAAGAGATAAATGGAGCAAAAATGTGACGCAATGGTATCCAAGAGAAGGAAAAAGGAAAAGAGGGAGACCACAAAAAAAGTGGGATGATGACATCAGGCAAGTGGCAGGCGTAACATGGAACAGGGTGGCTCAAGAAAGACGTGAGTGGAAAAGGTTGGAGGAGGCCTTTGCCGACTGGCAAACAGATCTTCAAAAAATAAGAAAACCTCAAATAAAAGACTAGATTAAGGATAACAGTAGTATTAAGCTTTGCATGTATTTCTCTTTTTATGTAATTTTTGATCTGATTAAAAAGGCTATATTATAATGCTTGCCTGCTGAGGCGGTAAGGTAAAAATTTAATTAGTTATTATATAAAGTTTAAAAGAACAAAGAGTACGCATTGATCACGAGCTATTATGAAGAACACCAGGTCATAATGGTGAAATCATAACTCCGTGTGCAAATTTCAGATAATAAATAATTCCATTACGTTCATACTACTCCTACTTGTTCTTTTATATCACGGCAACTCTTGATAGCATTCTGCCAGTGTCAAGTCAGTTTCATACCGCTCGCGGCTCGCCGAGCTGTCATCAATCATCATACGAGTACATAAAGCGATAGCGGCGCTTATAGTTACATCGTTAGTTTACAAGAACAGTATTATATTAATTAAAACGTTATGTGTTTTATTTTGTAGTATTTGTAATTTTTTAATTATTGGAATAAACTGATTTGTATATTAAAATCAAATAAATCCATAACAATCTATAAAAATCCACTGCCGAACACAGGGTTGGAAAAAATCCAGATTTTTTAAAAAATCGAATAAAGTACTATTTTTTAAAAAATCCTCACAATTTTTTTCATTTTATTATTTAATTTAATCAAATTTTTGCGCAAAACAATTGTCCCCCAATCCCTTTTTGGCATTTTTTTAGACCCAACCCAAACAGAATTCACACTGACAGACGGAGAGAAGAAACGTTGGAGGAAGCACGATTTCACTATGATGGTTCAGTTCTGCTAACATTGATAGTAAAGCTTAAGTCAAAATCACAACCAATTAGAAGTGTGATGTTTGCAGAAGAAGTAGTAAAAAATGTGACACCACTAGAATGGTGGATGTCACAGAAAAATATATTTATTGAAGAGGAACAGTCAAAAATTTTTCCAGTGGTGGAGCAATTGTTTGGGGCGATAGCTTCTTCAGCTGCTGTGGAAAGAGTGTTTTCCATTTTTGAAATTGTTCAGAGCAAATTAAGAAAACGACTGGGAATTGAAAAGGTTCGAAAATGAATTTTTTTATTCAAATATTATAATAATGATTCGTCGCAGGGTCGTATAACCCTAGTTTGTAACTTAATTATAATTTTAAATCTGTTTTTTTATGTTGATTTCTGTGAAAGAAACTGAAATGAAATGAAATGAAAATGATTTATTCATGCCAACCCCGGCTGAACATTAGACACTACCATAGATTGCCTCGTAAGGAGGAGTTTGCAGTTTTTTTTTAATATTTTAAGTTGTTATCAGGAAGATGTTGCTGTCCATCTCCTGCTTCAGTTTCCCCCTGTCGCCTCTCACGACACCCACGGGACGATTTGGGGAAGTGGATATTCTCACACCGACACTACACGGTCAATTAAATTATGTACTTAAATGTTTTTAGTGAATATTAATTAGAAATGTAAATCCAATAACAAATAATATTTATTTTTAGTAATTAATAATTTAAACTTCAAAAAACCAATTAATAACTAAAAAACAGTATGTCATCAGCACAAGAACGGTTATAGACGCATAAATGATAAGTTTTTACGGAATGTAGTGACAGTAGTGTGTAGTGTAGTGACAGCTATATATATATATATATATATATATATATATATATATATATATATATATATATATATATAGCTGATGTGAAGAATCGACGCTCCGGGAAGTCTGCAGTCTGTGAACACGTACAGGATCGCTCCCGTCACTACATCAGATTTGATAGACCGCAAATCCTCGCTAAAGAACACCGATTCCTTCCAAGGATGATTCGCGAGGCTATTGAAATCAAAAAACATCCTAATTTCAATAGAGAAGATGGCTGGGTGCTACCATCTGCTTCATTATCATCATCATTACAGCCCTTCACAAGTCCACTGCTGAACATAGGCCTCCCCCAAGTAATGCCACAAAGCACGGTCCTGAGCCACCTGCATCCATCGACTTCCTGCATATCTTACCAGGTCGTCACTCCATCTAGTGGGGGGTCGCCCTACACTACGCCTACCGGTACGAGGCTGTCACTCGAGAACCTTTCTTCCCCATCGGTTATCGGTTCTTCGAGCTATATGGCCGGCCCATTGCCACTTCAGCTTACTAATCCGTTGGGCTATGTCGGTCACTCTGGTTTTACTGCGGATATCCTCATTTCTGAGTCTATCACGCAAAGAAACTCCGAGCATAGCCCTCTCCATAGCTCGCTGAGCGACCTTGAGCGTCCTCATACGGCCAGCAGTGAAGGACCACGTCTCAGATCCGTAAGTCATCACTGGCAACACGCACTGGTTGTACAATCTAGTTTTTAGAGATTGAGGTATACCTGACGATAAGATATGTCGTAATTTCCCGAACGCTGCCCAGCCGATTTGAATCCGTCGATTTCTGCCATAAGGACTATATCGTCGGCAAATCGAAGGTGAGTGATGTACTCGCCATTGATGTTAATACCGTATCCTTTCCAGTCCAGTAGCTTGAAAACGTCTTCCAAAGCAGCGGTGAAGAGTTTCGGGGATATAACGTCACCCTGTCTTACACCTCTCTGCAGTTGGATAGGTTTCGAGCTCTGGTTCTGTACTCGGATAGCCATCGTAGCCCTACTGTACAAACACTTCAGCACTTCGATATACCGACAGTCAACTTGGCACCGCTGAAGGGACTGCAGCACCGCCCAAATTTCGACGGAATCAAAGGCTTTCTCATAGTCCACATACGCCAGGCAAAGTGGCAAATTGTACTCTTCAGTCTTCTGTACAATATGCCGCAGGGTATGTATGTGGTCTATGGTACTGAAGCCTTTTCGGAAACCGGCTTGTTCGAGAGGCTGGAAGTCGTCGAGTCTGCGTGCGAGACGATTCGTAATGACTCTCGAAAACAGCACGTAGACGCGGCTCAGAAGGGAAATCGGTCTGTAGTTCTTCAAGAGAGCGTTGTCGCCTTTCTTAAAGAACAAGACCACCGCACTTCTGCTCCACGCCTCTGGAGTAGTGCCACCATGGAGGACGGAATTGAAGAGCTTCTGAAGGACCTCAAGTACCGGTGTTCCACCCGCTTTCAGAAGCTCCGCTGTAATTCCATCCTCGCCTGGGGCCCTGCCGTTTTTAAGGTGCTGGAGAGCCATTCTAATCTCGCTTAGACTGATGTCCGGGATATCATCGGAATAGTGTCGGATAAGACTTGCTCTTGGATCGTTACTCACACTTGCGTGTGGCTCCAACGATGATGTGTACAGCTGCCCATAGAACCTCTCAATCTCACTCAAAATCTCAGGTGTCCCGGAAACGATGCTGCCACACTCAGTCTTCAGCTTTGACAGTTGGCTCTTACGGGCAGACAGATCTGTGACAAAGACTTTGGAGCCCTGGTTCCGCTCGATCGCTTCTTTAATACAAGCAGTATTAAAGTTGCGTAAGTCTCGCCGCATGCATTTGGAGATCTGTCTGTTCAGTTGCCTGTATGCTGTCAAATCTGTTGACGATTGCAGCCTCATCTCCCGTCTAACAGCCATGAGATTAAGAGTGCGATCGGAGAGTTTTTGTGTTCTTCTGCGGCGGGTCTTGCAGAACTTAGCTCCGACCGCATGGACAGTTTCCACGAGCTTGTCATTCATATCGTCCACTGCATTGCAATCTTGTAGGCACTGAAAGCGGTTGTGTAACTCGAGCTGAAAGTTTTCGGGATTCTGGATTAGAGCTGGAGGGGGACGGAGCGTTGACTTCATTACACGAGACCTCTCCAACTTAACGTTTAGGTTCAGTGTGGCTCTAACCATTCGGTGATCGCTGCCAGTTTTCACACTTGCGATCACTGAGACATCACTGAACAGTTGGCGTCTGGTCGTCATAATGAAGTCAATCTCATTTTTTGTCGAACCGTCGGGGCTCGACCAGGTCCACTTCCTGTGGGGCCGCTTCTGGAAGAAAGAGTTCATCATAAAGAGTCCCTCTTTCTCCATAAAGTCGGCCAGCTGCTGGCCCCTTCGGTTTCGTTGCCCTACTCCAAATTTCCCTAACTTCAGCTCACCGTTTTCTCTTGTGCCTAGTTTTGCGTTGAAGTCTCCCATCAACACCGTGTAGTGGGTTTTGGAGGAATGCATGGCTTTGGATTTATCCTCATACATTTCCTCCACCTCCTCATCGGGATCATCTGCTTGGGATCCTATAATAAATAAAATTAAATCCCAACCCAAGCATACAACTGCAAGACTTCAAGATACCATAAGTTCATACTGTATAGATCGGAACAAAAGTTAAATTTTAATCTATGGTAACCGCGGTTAACTATGACATATGGACGTTGAACATCTCAGTCCCGCCCGTGACCATGAGTGCTGCAAAGCGTTCGAAACGTCGGGTATTTAAAAAGTCAAATATACGCGATAAATTCCGTAAAAACTAGTATTATTTCAAGGTTATAATTTACTTGATGGATAACTATTATATGACGATTAAAAATTGGCTCCAAATAAAATGTCCAAAATGTTTAGTCTCTAGTTGGCTCTTAAAAGGTTCTGAATCAGAAAAATTCTCTTAAAGTATTCTTTACATACATACAATGAACTTAAAACTAATGATGAATTTCGCACCACTTGTGTGCTACCGCCTAATGCTCATTTAATTCGTTTATTTTTACCTAAACTGCAAATAGACCATTCCCGGGCTTCCTTTCTATGCCTTTTTAAAATGCGTACTCTCGTGTTATCGGAGCTCGCATAAAACACGCACAAGCAACGGCTTCTGTCACGCGCCATCGCACCCGCCTTTGTTCAGTTTAGATATTAAACTATACTAAAATGTCATAAAGTGTAGAGACATTTACAATAAAATAAAATACAAATAAACATATTTCGCGGTCATCTGTAAATTATATATGTGTGAAGAAAGCCAGCGCCGAATCATCGTGGCTGCAACCCTTGACCGACACGAAGTAGGTCAGCAGAAGTCCAGCTGAGTGCGCATGCATACCTTCCACTACTTCCTGTAGCCCGAAATAAATCGTAAATCCTTCTCGACGTTCGCTCCGCGTTTTATAATGCAGTCAACTACTTATTTTAATAATAATTTTAAAAACCGCACCGTATCATCATTTTTTCTTTGTAAATTTGAACCAGCATTTGGTCCTTTAAACCAACACATAATTATTATACATTTTTAATAAAATATACAAAACAAAATTAGATGTATTAGATAAGCAACAGATTAATTAATGTTTGAAATACAACATAATAGTAGCGAATGGCGGTCATGATCAACCGCTATTCGGCCGGCCCGGCAGCTTATCTAACTTCCGACTCGTAATATTATTTAACGTCTAAACGAATTAGCATAAATATTTATGTATGTAATAGCGTAATTAGTTAGGTCTGCCGATAAAGGATTTTTTATAGAAGTGAAGGTAACAAAGGCGCACACAATCCACCAGGTGGTAAGTAGATACTGTGGTCCGTAGACTATCTATAATCTATAGTAAGTAATAGCCCCCGAGGACTAAGATAGAATACCATACCCGGTAAAAAGGGTCGCCCGTTTTCTACAATCGCCATATGAAACACAATAGTATTATGCTATTTTACGCTGGTTTTCATTCGTTGCTGACAATATCTCTTTATACTTAGCATATCGAAAAGATTGGGTAAGATTTTATCGGCACTCTTGGTGGAATGATGGAATAGTAAACATGGCATTACCTCGAGCTACGTACGCAAGAAGATATTTGGAAAGAGGATTGCCGTGTAGTGGCGGCATACGAGAAGCTACCCCATAACATCTCATGTATTGGCAATATTAATATTTAATTATATAAATGGCAGCACTCTATAAAAATTGTTTCTCTTGACAACAGTCAAAGAGTAAAAATTTGGTACAAACATAAGATTAAAATATTTGTGAATACAGGTGAGAGATAGAAATAGGTGTTAGAAAAAATATGGAAATCGATTTATTTTTCGCCCTAAACCTTCTAACAACACAAGGCATCTACGCTCTGCTCTGTGCTACGCTACAAGCACCATGAGTTTTGGCGGGAATTTACCCGCCTGCGGATTGCTGTTCTTGTTTTATTATATAAATAGTTTGAAGTGGTTTTGATACGTAAAAGTGATGCGATTTTGTCTATTAATGTCTGTGTATATAAACTATTAGTAGGAACGATGAAACTGTGATGTGAACCTCAAGATAATGTTTAGGCGCCTTAAGATACTGTCACCATCCACCGTCTGTTGGCTCAAAAGCTGCCGTCAAAACCTTGCAAATACTTCGCAATATGACGCATCAACATATTGTGAAGAATTTTTTAAACAAAAAACCTATAAAAACAAAGACCCCGAATGAAATGAAGATACGGCTTAAAGGACAAGCATCCGAACCAAAAATCTTAACAAATAAATAAAAACCATGGGAGTCATAAGAAGTTACAGAGTTAAACTGAAACACGAGAGGCAGCAGTATCATTCTGATAACAGCTAAAATATTTTATTTATAGGATAAGGGTGACAAAATAAAAAAATGTCAAATAATAAAAATATATATAATATAATAATCAAAAAATAAATACTGTAGTTGTCCTACCGCCTCCCAGTAGAATGAAAATGAATGTAAGGTGGTATACGATTAAAATAAACTCTTACAGGTTGGTACTTGTGACCTTTCTAGTTTGTTTCAATAACCATTCCCTTTCTTACAGTTAGACGTTACACAAAAAGATCCAAACCACAAATATTTTCTATGAGACCATATTTTTTTTAAATATTTTCAGCCTAAATTAAGTAAAAATTACAACACATCTGAGTCTATAGAACAAAGCATCCACTAACTAAGTGGTTTGCCATTCTTACTTTTATAAAAATTAGTGGAAAAGCACTGTACTTGTTTAGTGACGAGAGTGTCCTGCACGTCGTCGCCATCGGCAGCCGTGGAGGGCCCCGGTCGGGGCAAGATGATGGTACATACTTTGGTCTCCTTCAGGAACTCTCCGCGAAGCTAAAAAACAAATTAATAAATACATTAAAAAATAATAAAGCATCTAAGAGTGCGAGGGTATCAATCCCACTCGCTTAGGGTAGCGTAATTCTCTACTGGATGTCACTTCTCGCGCCGGGACTTTGCAATAAATAGATACGGTATAATATCCTAATATTTTAATTAAGGATTTGTCTCACGCCGCGCGTCGGCTTATTGCTTGACGACCCCAGTACACTACTGACTACCACTATTGACGCTCTGCCCGGAGCTGCTCTATGCATTTTACACATAGGGGCAAAAGACGTAAAGAGATAGTTATATATATATATATATATATATATATATATATATATATATATATATATATATATATAGGCGACAAACTATGTCGCCATATTACATAATTATGGACGCACCGAAAAATATTAGTGGGATAGACGACTTTTTCGAGGTTATATTTACTAAATAAAATTATTTTAGATTTTAGAGTTACTGAGCAGTTTCGCAGCACACTTAAACCGTCGACAACTGCTAAGTTCATTTCATCGCAGTAGCTACGTAAGCGCTGTTGTGGAGGGTTTTTGAATTGTTATTTACTGCTTACAGATGGCCACTTTTTCAACTATTCTACTATGGGAGTTGGTACTCCTTACTTCTACACTCCATATACATAATCATTTTAATTATATAGATTTACTTTACATTGGATTTAAAAAAAAACAGAGATAGAAAAAAACACTGTCATAATCATCATATTTCCATCCAACCACAACAATTGACCACAAATTATTGCAATGCAAGATCCTGAGCAACAAGGATCCCAACCCGCTTTTGATCAGGTTATCATTACCACTAGAGAAACTTTCTTCCCATGGGTTCTTTAAGCTATATGGCCGGACATATTCTGCTGCAAATATTCGTTAAGGTCTTTTTAAAGCCCCAGAATAGCTCGCTGCGATTTTGAGTTTCCTCATACTGTTTGTCGTATTTTGAGTTTCCTCATACTGTTAGTCGAAAAGGACCATGACAGAACTTTTAGCAATACTTAAAACGCTTTGGTAGAATGCTTTAGTTTTAACAACTTCTCTGTCCACGAAATACTCTCCACAGTTGAACAATCCAAATTTTCATTATGACTTACGATACAGGTTTACCTCTCGTTCGATGCACAAAATGCTAGCCGAATTTCGTAACAATATCTTAAACGCAATAAAGTCTGTGGCATTATTTATTACAGATTGTTTTATATTTCATAAAGTCGTAAAATTATTACAACATTTCGAACACACAGTTGCGAATTTAAAATATTATAAATATGCCGAAACTAACTGTCCATAGGTGGCTCATAAATCTAACTAGTCTGGCCATAAATGCTGTTACACAAAAACTTTTTTCAACTTTTTAATTATTTTGAATTTGGAACGCGGTCATTATTTTTTAAAAGCTCTTTTGATTTCGCGCCATTTCAAATATTTTTTCGTGTACATTATCAAATTACAATATGGAATGGGGTGTTAAACAAAATAGGATAGCGGTGATCGCCTTGCATAAAGTGGGTATGTAGCCTTCGGTCATATTCCAGACACTTCAAAAGCTTGGTATCAGCCGTATGTTCGTATATCGTACTATCAACAGATACAACAACACTTCCTCTATCGAAGACCAAAAAAATCGAGGCGGCCGCGTGCTGTTAGAACTACAAAGGCTGTTAATGCTGTTAAAGCCAGAATTCGTCAAACTCCGATTAGGAAGGAAAAAATCTTATCACGATAAACGAAGATTCCCGCTAGGACTCTGTCGCGCAATATAAAACAAGACCTGAAGCTCGGTACTTATCGTCAATATACAGGACATGCCCTAAATCAATCTTTACAATTAAAGAGACACTCTCTCTAACTCTATCTCTGTAACTCTCTACTCTATCGATCAAAACGCCTTTTGTCGCGATACGCAGGTGAAGGGCACAGAAATATCCTCTTTACCGATGAAAAAATTTTCACGAGCATTACAAAAAGCAAAATGATAAAGTGTTACGCTCATAGTTCTAAAGAAGCTGCTCAAGTGGTCGGAAAGGTACAACGGTAAAGGTAAAGGTAAAAGGTACATCATTCTGCGTCAGTGATGGTTTTGGGGCGTGTCTTATCAAGACGTCACAAAGCTACATTTTGTTAAAAAGGAGTGAAAACTTCAGCCAAAGTGTATCAAGAGACAGTCTTGGATCGTGTTGTGAAAACTCTCAGCAATATACTTTATATAAATGTATGTCAAAAATCTCTGGAGCAAGCAGTGGCGAAATTCCCCATGGAAACAGTGTGTAAATCCATAGATTTGTGGCCAGACAGATTAAAGGCCTGTTTAATAGCCAAAGGTGGGTGAAAACTTCAGCCAAAGTGTATCAAGAGACAGTCTTGAATCGTGTTGTGAAAACTCTCAGCAATATACTTTATATAAATGTATGTCAAAAATCTCTGGAGCAAGCAGTGGCGAAATTCCCCATGGAAACAGTGTGTAAATCCATAGATTCGTGGCCAGACAGATTAAAGGCCTGTTTAATAGCCAAAGGTGGCCATTATGAATAGAATATTGTTTTTATTTCCTGCTGACACTTTAATAAATATGTTTTTTTTTGTATAGGAGAGGGGGCAAACGAGCATACGGCTCACCTGATGGTAAGTGACCGCCGCCCATGAGCAAATGCAACACCAGGAGAATTGCCGATGCGTTGCCGGCCTTTTAAAAAGGAGTAGGCTCTTTTCTTGGGACCTTCCCTAAGTCGTATCGGTCCGGAAAAATCTCTGGTGGTAGTCGATTCCAAAAGGAAGTTGTGCGAGGAAGAAAACTTCTTTTAAATCGCACGGTGGTGGACCGCCAGTCATCCCGATGGTATGGATGATATCGTGAGTTTTGTCGCGATGTGCGATGATGGAATTGTGCGGCTGGAATCAGTCCGAACAATTCCTCAGATCACTCCCCGTGGTAGATGCGATAAAATAGGCAAAGAGATGCAACACCTCTTCGCAGTGCCAGTGAGTCAAGCCGATCGGAAAGAGCTCAGTCGCCGACAATTCAAACAGCTCTGCGCTGGATGCGATCAAATGGAAGGAGCTGGCACTGGGGAGCCCCAGCCCAAAGATAGGAACAGTATTCCATGTGCGGCCGAACCTGCGCCTTGTAAAGTAGCAGGCGGTGAGCCGGCATGAAATACTGTCCCGTTCTCCTGAGCACGCCAAGCTCTTTAGAGGCCAATTTGGCCTTCTCTTCCAAGTGACCACAAAACTGCATGCTACTCTATATGTCGACGCCGAGGATTCCAATACTGGCTGAGGCAACAAGGAAAGTGCCTTGAAACTGAGGAGATACGACGAAGGGGTTTTTTTAGCTGTAAACGCGCAAACGTGTGTCTCCTGGGGATTAAACTGGACTAGATTTAGTCGCCCTCAGTCAGAGACTTTGACTTTGTTCAACAAAGTTTCAACTTCAGACACAAGTTTGTCCTGGTACTCTGCGAGGTTTTCCCGAGAAATATTGGCACCGCCGGTGCATAAAGTATCACCAGTGCTGTCGTCTGCATAGCAATGAATGTTACCGATTTGCAACATGTCATTGATATGCAAAAGAAACAACGTCGGTGATAGCACGCAGCCTTGTGGAACACCAGCGTTAATGGGTTTATAATCGGAGCATGCACCGTCTACAACGACCTTGATGCTCCGATCAGCAAGAAAACCGGTGATCCAATTGCACAATTTCTCGGGAAGCCCATAGGAAGGAAGCTGAAGAGGAACACAATCGAAGGCCTTCGCTATGTCCAAACTAACAGCCAACGCCTCCCTCTTGGACTCTTCTGCCTCCGCCTATTTATGAGTTAGGTAACCCAGAAGATCACCAGCTGAGCGACCGCGACGCGAACCGTACTGACGGTCACTAATCAGCTGGTGATGTACAAGGTACCGCATGAGGTGGCTGTTAATGCTAATAATGGATTCCATTATTTTAGAGAACAAGGAGGTGATAGAGATAGCCCTATAGTTGGACGTATCAGAGCGGTTACGGTTCGTAGGGATGGGGTACACGATGGCTATCTTGCATGATTTCGGGACTATGCCGAAGGAGTACGAGTGCCGGAAAAGACGCGTTAAAACCGGTGCGAACTCCGGAGCACACGTTTTCAGCATAATAGGAGGGACGCCATCCAGCCTACTCGACGTCCAGAGAGAGGAGTGCTCTGCGCACTGAGCGTTGGGGAAACAGGACATCCTGCATGGAGCACTCACTCCGCGGGATGGTCGGCGGTGTGTTCCCCCCGTCATCAAGAGTCGAGTTGGACGCAAAGAGAGCCCAGCAGATCGGCTTTGTCCTTTTCGGCATGGGCCAGTGAGTAGTCCTCCCTGTGCAGAGATGGGAGAGACGGCTGACAGAAGTTCCCTTGGACAGCCTTGGCGAGAGACCAAAATGCACGTGTTCCCGATGAAAGACGAACTAGTTTCTCGCCAATTCTGCCGATGTGCTCTGACTTTGCTTTGAAGATGACACTTTTGAAGGACCTGGAGGCAGAATTGTACTTCTTTTTAAGGGCGCTGGTGTTTGCATCCCGAGACGTCGATGCGCAAGCCGAGGTCTTGTAGCACTTCTGCTTATGACGTAGTGCAATTTTGCAGGAGCGACCAAACCAAAGCTGAGTTCTGCCTCCGATAGGAATCACAGATGACGGAATATAAAGCTCCATCCCCTGTTGCACCACGTCAACGACAGAATCAGCAACAACGCTGGGATCATCCGAGAAGCAAACCCGCCCCCAAAGATAGGATGCAAAAAAAAGATCGCATCCCGTCCCAGTCTGCTAACCTATAATGCCAACACGGCGACAACCTGCAGTACGTAACCGCGACGAGTGCGGGAGTGGCACCGTACTCAGGATCAGACAATGGTCCGAGGAGCTAAGAGGGGCATCGACGGAGACCTGATATCCGTCCGGATGAGAGGTCAGCAGAAGGTTCAACAGGGAAGGTACATGATATTCCATATAAGGGACCCGCGTAAGCGAGGTAATCAGTTGTGTCAGACCATATGCCAAAGCAAAGTCATAAGTAGATCTACCCGCATGATCAGTTAAACGAGAACCAAGCCATTCAGCGTGGTGGGCGTTAAAATCTCCAAGTATCACGATCTCTGCGGATGGGATCTGTTGTAGCACGGAGTCTGTAGCCATCTGGACGTGGTCGATGAGTCGGTCTATTTCATCATTACCGCTATGGGACCTATGTCCTCTCTGAAATACACGCAAACTTCGGCCCGGGGCAAAAAAGAGTGTTCTAATTTGTACCCCGGGTAGGAGAGATACGAAGCATCAGCTGGAGAGAACACCTGTGTCTCCGTTATAAAGAGTAAGGCCGGCTTCACTGTTTCCAGATGGTAGTGGACTGCGTTAAGGTTTGAATGAAGTCCCCTGATGTTGCAGAAACCCTCGGATAGCGTGGCAGGCCGCCTTTGACTTATTGCTCCGTTTGCCCCGAGCAGGTTTAGTCTCGAGCAGGATTTTGCCCCCCCCCCCCCCAGAATACGCATGGCACCCTGAGCACCCACGCTCAGGAGTGGAGTAGCTTGGTCATGGACGCTCAGCGAGAGATTCTCCACGGGTGTTGGTACCTTCCTGGGATCGTCTTGCATTTAATTCCGTTACCATGTCGAGGGGGGTGGATTGGGCCTCCGGCCACCTGCATTCACCAGAGGAAACGCAGAAGCAAGGCCTCTACTTCACGCTGGTCTTCTGTGAGGTCGTGGTACCACCCCGGCCCATGCATGCAACAGTAAAGGCTACCGGGTGGCTCTACCACTGTTAATACATGTACGTATAAGTTCGTGTAGGTACATATCAGTTTTAGTAATATTACATTACTTCATTAAAAAAATGCATTTTCATTTGTAACAGAACTTATTGCCGGACTAGGTATAAGCAAAACTACAAAGCTGATTAATATAGTTGCTTTTCATAATTAGCATATTTTTATCGTAGCTTTTCTGATTATTCGTGATTTCACCTCTCTGAACTCGTAAAGATGAAAACAGCAGCAACTGTAACTGAATTTAAGATCATAAACAAAATGTTATCGATCAGCCATTTAATATCTGAATTTTATCCCAAAACTAAAATTGTCAATTCGTTTGCACTTTGATCGAGAAATAAAGAATATACATAGAGGAGAGAGAGAGAAAACACTGTTTGAAGCCAATATTAATATTGCTTTTTGAATAAAAATTGTGTGTGACTTTTTACAATATTTGTTCCTATTTAATAGAGTCAACACAGTCCAGTCACAAATCGATAAGTATTTAAAAAATCGATAAAATAAATGTAAGAGGTATTTAGGTACGAAAACAGAAAATATCTGTTACAATATTTGCATTAATAATTTTGATCGACAAGTTTTTGTAACGAGTTACTCCGTAGTATAGCGCACAACCTGATGTCGTTGCCCTTAGTAAATTAACCGCTTAGTTAATATGACAAGAAACAAGTCAGATATAAAACATTAACGTTTCCTTAATTAAAATTCTTGAACCCTTTTTTAGTATGAACATATCGCGTGCCGTACGAGAATTTAGAAACAACCATATAATACTATAATACACAATAGAACGGCTGGCAACCCTATTTTGTACGACGATAGGCGTCGCCGGGAGCACACATACAAGCAATTACGTCGTAAATCACTACTGCAAACCCGATTTGGTGTGTTGACAGGTGGATTTTTACACATATTTATTTGTAAATAGCATGCAATTTGGCATTTTCTAAATAATTTGCATGCGAAATTTGGAAACGATTGGGTGCGTTTGGCAGAAAAAAGCGCTAGCAAGCGCTTGTAAGCAAAATGGCGACCGAAAGCGGTTAGCGCTGTCAAATCGTAAGTAGCTATTTTCCTCCAGGACGCGATGTTAGTTTTAACCGGGGAACCTAACCTAATTTAAATATATGTATGTAAAGTATTCATATTAAAAACTTACCTATCATGAATTTTAATAACATGTACCTATATGTTTATTCATGTCAATATATTACTTAAAACTAATATTGCACAAAACAACTTTTAAACTCTACTTCAAAACAAACAAATTAAATAAGCAAAATGGCGGATTGTGTCAGCGCTACTGAAGTAGCAATCGTGTCCTGGCCGAAAACTATTTCAGCGCTTGTAAGCGCTTTTTTCTGCCAAACGCACCCATTGTAACGTCAAAACACATCTCGTATTGACATTTATACGTGTGAATTGACGTGTTAGTGGCATTTTAGTGGCTACACAGGCTCCGCCCACAGCCCCGTTCTATTATGTATGTATTAAAGTATTCTATGGAAACGACTATGGATTACACCGTTACCGTTAAAGGCTATCAGTCTACTACGAAACATAGGCCTCCTCCATTAATTATCTCATAGGGAGACATTTGCCGTAGTTCGCTTTTCAGGCTAGTTGGTAACCAAAGTAATTAATTTTTTTTTAATTTAATTAGGAAGACGCTGCTGCCAATCTCCCGGTTTATTTCCCGGTGTTGCTTCTTACGACACCCACGGGACGACATGAGGTACTGGATATTCTTACACCGTCACTACACGTTGGGATATGCCAAAGGTTTAGATAGCTGTACTTCTTCGAAGCTAAAATTGGATTCGGGACTCGTTATTACTGAAGCGAACGCAATTTGCGATGCATTTAATCGTTTTTTTGACAGTCGGTGCAGATTTAGCAAATAAAATACCAAAAAAAAATATCATATAAGCACCGGTAACACTTCAACGTACGAACACAATTACACACTTGACACTATGTTGTGTAAATATCATACAATAAAATCATTGATGGAATCAGTACGAAGACAATAAAATGTCTAAAAAGCATTAATGTCGACAAACTTACGTATTGTATTAATATGTGCTTTCATAGTGGTGTCTTTCCCGATACACTCAAGGTGGCCAAGATAAGTCATATTTATAAATCAGGATAGTAGAAAGTAGATCTGACCGAAATGCCTAGAGACCCGTATCAGTCTTGCCAATCATTTCGAAGATATTTGAGCGAGTTTTGTAAGATCGTATAAACACCTATTTGCCAAAGAAGATTTTTTTTATTGGTCAGCAGTATGGATTTCAAAATCAAACACACTTACAGCTGCAAATATTAATAATAAGAACATTGTTTTATGGGTTTTCATCGATTTGAAAAAGGTCTTCGATACAGTAAGCCATCAAAACTTACTGCAGAAGTTAAGTAATATTGGTGTAACGTGTACAGCTCTGAAGGTGATCACATCGTACTTACAAAATATGCGTCAAATTATAAAGATTGATTGGTTTGTTATTGCTCCTCAAAATGTCACCCTACGGCATTCCATAAGGTTCAATAGTCGGGCCATTAATGTTTTTGATTTAAATCAATAATATTGGTAAAATAGGTCTAACCGGACATCAAACATTATATGCGGATAACAGGTACTTGTCTTATTTTATAGGTCAATTGAAAACATTATAGCTAATGCACAAAGAAATCTCGATATACTTAACGAATGGCTAAAATTTAATTTCCTAACTATTAACACGTCTAAAACATCTTATATGATTATAATTAACATGTTAAAATTTAATTCGCACACATCCGCTTATTTTGATTGAATTTCGACTTTTCGACTTTGATTGAATCGCTCAATTCTTAACAACTTTAATATAACGGATTTCCGCAAATTAGCGCCTGATTCTATATATAATTATGATTATAACTGCAAAAAAAATAAGCGCATTGCAGATTTCACTATATAAATAATATAATACAAAAAGGTATATTTTCTATCTAACCTGGAAGTATCACATCGAGCATGTCCGAACAAAAGCAACAACTTTACTATGGGTTTTACCTAATGTCTAAAATTACATTCCGAATTCTCACAATATACAATTCTTTAGTAAAATCACATCTAGAATATTTAATCCAACTGGTCATCGGAGGTAGTTTCTCTTGCACCGTAAGGTAAAATTATGAGAGACGCTGAGAAATTGAAAATTTCTTTTAAATAGGATGGGCTTGATATATTAAATAAGGCACAGTAGAGAGCGGGAAGAACGTGAGTATTCCGGCGAACAACGATCGGGAGACACTTGAGTTTAGAATGGGAAAAAAGCTTACCATTTAAAAGTAAGAAATATGACCATAATTTCCCAGCTAAAGTTAGCATGTACATACATTTTTGCCTCCAAAACCATTTTAATCATATATATTAATAGTAACGCTACCACGTAAACCAAAATACATACCTATGTGTGTAACCTACCCTATTACTGAGAACGTTATCTTGTCATATCAAACTAGTTGACATCAGAATGAGATATTAACTAGTTTGGCGATTTACTCAGATTTAATGGCTTTAGATACAGAAAAAATAAACAAGTTTTTATTTCAAGCATTGACATAGTGGCTTACTATGAATGATCAAGATCACTTTATCCAAACGACGAGACTTTTAAACGTGAAAGTACAATGCTGCTGTCACCCGTGAGGACTAAAATGGAATGCCTCGTTTCCAGCAAAATGGGTCTCCGGTTCTCTACAATCACCATACGAAACACAGTAGCGTTAAGGTGCTATTTTACGCTGATATTCTGTGAGAGCGTGATCCTTCCCGGATCGATCCGATCCATTCGTACTAAAGCTATACTACTAATATAGCTGTAGCTTGAACGTGTTCAAAAGAAATTTCTGTCAATCCGGTGCTATAAGGTATGGTTTAAGTAGAAGTCTGTCCGCCTTTAAAGACCAACCTAAAAAGTTTAAAAATATGTCACTACAAATACATATTCGGCGTAAATATGACTTACATTTTCAAAATTATAAATTCCCTTATTGATTTCCCCAAGCTCCTTAATTTGTCAAGATTAATACCTTAGTATTATTTGGTCACGTAGAAAGAATGAATGAGCAATGAATGACAAGGAAAAATCTATGTCGCAGAGTCGGGAAGGGACGTCTTAGACGAAATTTTATCGACCAAACTGGCGATATATTGAAAATGGGCCAGATCAAGAGTACCCTTAACCGACGAGAATGTATGCGTAGGTTTATGGATGTAAAGGACTTGAGAGAGGTGTGGTAGAATCGTGTCAAATGAAAGTAGTTTTTGCCTACCGACAATGGGGTATACTTTCTTTCCCAAGTTTATAAAAATAATACAGCCTGTACATAATCCTCTAGTACGAATATGTTGCCTCTACAATGGCTTATTGATTAATAATAGTAAAAATAGCGTCATATTTAATAATAAAATAAGAAGTTTCAAAAAATCCGTTTTAGATATACTCTGTAAATAAGGCATTCAAGGCTTATAATTTAAATGTAAATGTACATTGTTTTTATGAGGACTTCAATTTACTTAATTTTCCACAACATATTTCGCTATAGGTTATAAGTATTTGTGCTGTATACTGGTTACTGTTCCCCAATATCATGTTAAGTACCCATGTTTTGGAATACCGTCCAGATCGTAACATTGCACTCACTATGTTCATCTTGTTCATGTTCTGATGTTATTTTGTTTTGTGTACCTAAATAAATAAAAAGGTGGCTGGAAGAAATTACTTTCCGAGAGATAAGATCGCATATTTCTTCTTTATATATTTCATTTTTGTTTTAATATGTATTGGTGTATAATAAAGAATATAATGATTGATAGTATCTGCGAGATAATTAATTTTTATTTTATCACGTGCGAAGTCGAGGACACTTTATAATGGAGGTAGTGTCAACACCAACCTTGGCATATCGACCACACACAACAATGACACCATAATGCAGCAAGCTAATAGAACTACTCTAATAAGACACCCGATGAGCTCCGGACTCGTTAAAAAAACAATCGCTCGTCTTAAATATCAATGTGTGGTCGCGAAAATGTTATCTTCGCGATGTGTTAACGGGAAAATAATGCTTGGAACTCTACGAGATAAAGCTTGGGAAATGTTAGGTATAATTATTTATTTTGTGCAAAAAAATCGGCCAAATGCGAGTCGGACTCGCGCATAAAGGGTTCCGTTCGTAAAAACAGGTTTCTAATATATTTCTTTCTAAACTTTTATTTTTATTATTTTTTGTTATAGTGATAACAAAAATACACATTCTGTGAATATTTTAATTGTCTACCTAATACGGATTATAAGATACAGCCCTCTGACAGACAGACGGACGGATGGACTGTGAAGGCTTATTAATAGAGTCCTGTTGGTTACGCTTTGGTTACGGAACCCTAAAAAAGGTCAAGTTTAATTTAAATTCCGCATAACAAGTGACAATTTCCGCGGCAAATTTATTAACTATCACACGCAAATGCGATAGGCGGTTAATTAAAACATTCCGTTAAACCTGTCTAGAGGACAACCTTTTGAAGCATACGTACCGCACGCACACGAGTCTCTAACGTTTCATTACGCTTTCAGAAATAAGAGGAAGCCCGTACCCAGCACAGGGACATATCAATATATAAAGCGACAGTAGCCTAATGGCAGGGCGCGGACCGCAATCTCAAAAAGGTCGTGGGTTCGAATCCGCCATTCGATTACTGGCGTGAACCACTCGTAACACAAGCAATTTAAGCTTACCCACGAGTGGTTAAGGGGAATATTAGTATTGCAGCATTGTTAATATTCTTTTTTTAAAAAATATATCCATCCATCCAATTACAGCTGAACATAGGTCTCTTCCATAGATTGTCTCATAGTGGGGATATTGCTAGAGTTGACAGATCTGAGCTGTCAACCGCTGTTTTTTTTATTATTTTGATTTGTTATCCAGAAGATCACCCGTTTCAATATCCCTCTGTCGCTTTTTACGACACTCGCAGTCGATATGGGATAGTGGATATACTTACACTGCCCCTACACGGCAAAGTAAATATAGAATACTGTTACTTTTATTTTTAACGCAAATTAGTATAATACTAACGTAAGGAGTGTTTGAAAACAATAATGAATACACACGCGAATTAATTACAACTAAATGAATGTGAATTTTACTGTAGATATCTCGGTACTTAAAACCTTAAAAGTCTAGATTGTATCTTTTAATCGCGTAACACGAGACTAAGCCTGAATAGAATACTAAATTGACATCCACGTGTATTTTCTAATTAACAATGTTGGTGCAACTAAACACAAGTCTACATGCCATCACATACGATGACGATCGCGATGCTCATTGGTTAGAGTGACTGTGTCAGGAGTCGCGATTTAGTTTTTAGTTTTTATTTTCTGAGAGAAAATCTTTGAAACGGCTGGAGCTGGACTTGAAAATCTAATCATTGATCGGTTGATTCGTTCTAAAGATATCGAACGACAAAATTTTATTTACATACACACACGCACGTACGCACGCACACACACACACACACACACACACACATACGCACACACACACTTCCTATGAGATTAAAATGAATGGCTGGCTTAGTAATTAATATAACTTACCTTAAAGTAAACTTCGACGCCATAAATGAGGAAGAATATGACCACAATGAAAAGTAATACGGCGTAACATCCGTTGAAGACGTGTTGATAGAAACTCTGAAACAAAAAATTGCAGGTAAAGAAAATAATGAAGATAGTGAGAATCTTCTACAGCTATAAAGGCCGTTGGTTTGTATTAATTGCTATTCTATCAATCTTTTCTAAATCCTTAGAAAATCTTTACAAATTAGAGGTCAATGCGGTTATAAGCAAAATAAATTACTAATGCATTAGACAACAATGTTATCGAGTTTATTATTTGCTATTGCAAAAAATTGATGTCTCACTGACTAAACATTATTAATAGTCTTAAAATTGATAAAAGAATACGTTACGACATAATTTATGTAAGTCACAACTAATTGTTAAGTACTATGGTGAGGAGTCCCTAAGGAAGTGTGCTAGGGTCTTCCTTGTATAAAATTCACATCAATGATTAGCAATCTGCCCCGGCTTCGCACTGGTGACATCTGGATCTCGACAACAGCTCTAACTAACGGTTCCAATTGTGAATCTAAACCATCCAGGAGCCCACTCAAACACACATAAAATTTCATAAAAATCCACAAGGAATTTTCGAACTTTTGCGTGACTAACGGACATCAATTGATTTTTATCGATAGAAGATATACACTAAATATAATAACAATGTAAAAAAATTAATTATAACAGTTATATGAATTTTATATCTACAATACGAGTACATTTTTAGTTTTTACCTTTTGTCTCTACATCACCCACTGCTAAACAAAGACATCCACAAGACAAAGATGACTTCATAAGTCATCTTTGTTCATTATCATATTTTGCATGGTGGCGACGCGTGGCAAGTGGTTTGGCAACCGCAGTTTTTTCGTAGTTGTTATGAGAAAAACGTTGCTCCCAATCTCTTGGTTGGTTTCCCTCAGTCACCTCTCACAACACAAAACGATATGTGGTAGATATTCTTACACCGCCAATACACGGTTAACAACCTCCACCTCTATCATCTTCATTGCTGTGCATATTATTCGCGAAAATTATCTCCTGTATGACCTATGATATATTTAGATACAACTTACATACTGATGACATATGAATACGTAATAGTTTTTGATCTTACCGATATAATAGAAAAAACTGAACTGGTTATTTGAATAAAAAATCATGAGTGCAATTAGTTTAATTTAAATTTTCGTGTTTTTAAAAAAGGGCTCGACGTAATAGATTTTCTCAAAAAAGAAGGGAACTTTAAAAAAAAAGGAAAAAGTCGGACCGAAGATAGGACTCGAACCAAGGTACTGTGATTTCAGGACCGTCCGATATCCTATTTGAGCTATTATTATCAATACGTTGTCAAAAATTTACCTACTTATTCTAACAATATTGTAGCCGTTTTTCATTGCCTGAAAACACAGATAAAACAACATTTTCTAAAAATGAATCCTAGCTAGATCGATTTATTGCCCCCGAAACCCTCTGGAAACAAAATGTTATAAAAATCGTTGGAGCCGTTTCCGAGATTCCAATTATATAAGAATTGCTCGTTTAAAGGTATAGGATAAAAGAAATGGAAATAAGAATTCTTATATGAATGATAATAATTTATAGTTATACGTGGGTGGTCTGAAAAGTTACCGATATAACAAAGATAGAGAAAGAAATGAAAGAAAATGAAAGAAATGTTTTCTATGTAATTTATTTTTATTTTTCTCCGTTGTGTCTTTACAACTCTACACGCTTCTCCCAGCGATACTCCCATCTCTCTAATCTAACCCGTCCAAACAGTACTCGGTGTTTTTCTCTGCAAAATAATTGTTTATTGACGAGTGCTCACATCAGATCACAGTCGGAAACTTTTCAGACGATCGGGGTAGTTTAATGCCTAGTTGAAGTCTCAAAAATATATTATGTAAAATTTTCGACATATATCAAAACATTTTTTAATTTTATTTTCGTATTGTATGGGAAAACTAACGGCTATAAAAGCATACACAAGCCTATTTGAAATTAAACAACAAAAACAAACAATACATAAAGCTCGCGAAAGACGTGCGTAAATAATGCGTTAATAAAAAAAGTCGTTCACCTTGCTAATTCGGAAAATAGTGCGATGAGATGACTAACGTGTTGACAAAAAAAACCAGAATAAAGCAATTCATGAAAATTACGTTTAAATTTTACGAACGAACCAATTCTAACACAAACGTCGTCATTCACATGAGGAGTTACCCTCATCGACACCCTTAGCAATTGCAATTTTTGAATGTATAAGTTTGACTTGACAAACGAGCACATAAACACCAACGTCTAATACCTAGTACGTTGTCGCTCATAAAGACTAACATCGAACGCCTCATCTATACAAATAAATAGAATTGAAGTGTATGTTTGTAATGTCAAGAAAACATCTTTTTACTAAATGCATATGAAAGTATATACGGTAATTATAATAAAAACACAATTTTTAAAATTTTTGTCCGTCTGTCTGTGTCTTCCGGCTAATCTCCGAAATTGCTGGACTAATTTTGAGGGAAATTTCACAGGCAGATAGCTGATGTTATAAGAAGTAACTTAGGCTACTTTTATTTTAGAAAAATAATTAGGGATCTCCACTCAAAAAACACCTAAATTACACGCGGGCAAAGTCGAGGTGAACAGATAGTTACCAATAAAAGATTATCTGGTTCTCGTTATTTTTTTTTAATTCAATATAGTAAAGTAAAGTTACAGCCTATATACGTCTTACTGCTAGCCACAAGCCTCCGCTCATTTCTGAGAGGACAAGGAAGAGTCCGCCGCGGTGCCCCAATACGTGTTAGCGAACTTAACATGTCTTCGAAATATATTTTTTCTTATTAGTCAGACATGCAGGTTTCCTCACGATGTTTTCCTTCACCACCGAGCACGTGGTAAATCAGCACCTAAAATTGCAATTAACAATTTCATTGGTGCCGGCGGAGATCAACCCGGTTTTCTCGCGTACTGTGATATTTACAGCGAGCGCTAACCATCTGAGCTACCATGGCTCATAATTCAATATAAATTACAATTAATTCTTATTAAAAGACATTGTTACTTTTATCACTAGTTCGATAAAAACTTCCGTTCTAGGAACAACCAGCAAGAAACCCAGCGGAACTTTTATTTTCAAAGTAAAATAAGAATACAATAAGTAAACAGGGTGTACAAACTACTTACAAAACATATAAAAAACAGAATTCAACCGGCCACCTCATTCCCAAGGGTTATTAATAACTATGTATACATTTATAAAATAATAGCCTTTTTTATACAGTTTTTGTTTAATAATATATTTGGTAACAGAGAGTCCTTGTACATTTTATGGGACTTAGTTGTAACAACCTATACATTGCCCCATGAATGAATTACTAACTCTGTGGAGTCGCGAAACTGGAATCACTAGCTTGTGTTTGTAGAGTGTTACAAGTCGATGGATGTATATTTTATAGCATGAGGGTGAAAAACGAGTACACAGTCCACCCGATGGTAAATAAGTTCTGTAGCACATAGACATCTACATCTATCCTCGATTACCAATCAAAATGCAGATGCGTTGTCACCTGTGAGGACTCTACGGTTCTCTACACTCACCATACGAAACACAGCAGCGTTAAACTGCTATTTTACTCTGGTATTCTGTGAGTATATATAAATCAGGACCGGCTTTGTAGCAGTCTTTGTCAGGTTTACGTTCAGCAGTCGACTGGCGATGAGTCGTAATGATGAAGTGTGGGTGTGCGCGCAAACGAAGTAGCTCTAACGTACGAAAGTACGAAAAGAAGACTATATACATAGAGTATATACATAGACTTTATACACAGAGTATATACATAGACTATATACATAGAGTACACACCTACTGCATTTTAAGTCATCATCCACCCATTACAATCTATAAAAGTAGTTGCCGAACATAAGCCTACCCCATAGATTGTCTCAGAAGGGATTTTACCGTAATTGTCACGCTTGATATATAGGGTATACAACGGTAGTTTTTTTTTAATAATTTTGACTTGTTATCAGGAAGATGCTGCTCCCCATACCCTGCTTGACTTTATCTTCTGGCGACTTTTGCGACGCCCACGAGACTAAGACAAGTAATATATGTATAATGTAACGGATCGTCCAACTTCCTATAATATGGTTGAGAAGGATGGATGGATCCCATATGCGACATACTTTTGAACAGGTGCCGCTAGTGGGAGCTGGTCTACTCTTAAATATATAATAATAATTTTAAGATTTTTGAGTGCATCATACAACATGCTTTAGTTTTACCGAGGGGTCGGTTGTTTGTCATTCTGTATATATTAAGCTTTTGTAATATTTATTTTAAACATTGTTAAGCTGCTATTCTGCGAGAGCGTGGTCCTTCCTTGGTCGATTCGACCCATTCGTGCTGTAACCACAGTATAGCTGCACCATGGCTCTACCGCGTAAAATTATGTAACTGATAATATTATTTTTAGTTACCTACGTTGTAACTGTTATCTAATCTGTGAGTTTAGTTAGAAAATTAGCATAATAGTAGTAACATTGGATAAATGTATTTTGGCTTCAATAACACAACTCGTTTATCGAAGCAAAAATGTAATAAAAATAACGCACACTCCTTGAAAAATGACGTCATTCCATTATATGCTTATAAAACTTCTGTAGAATTTTTTGTTTAGAGGTATTATAAATCCGTGGTGCTAATTGTATAACAAATAAAAGAGGCAAATATGCAAGCCAAGAAAATGTCTATATCTGTTTTGTCTAGCACCATAGTGTTAAAAAATAATAAAAATCCATAGAAATATTAAAAATCACTTATAGTCCGTATGGACAAAGAATGGGATTGGAAATGGCGACTCATCGAGCCCGTACCGTCAACATGCTCAGTACCAATAGCGAAAAGCCGCTAAAAACGGTATATCATTATAAGGTTAATTGGAAATTTTCTATTGAGGAGATTTTTTATAGAGTAAGGATGACAAACGAGCACACAGTCCACCTGATGGTAAGTGGATGTTGTGGCCCATAGACATTACATACCTACATACTACCTACATTTCTACATTTATCTTCAATTAAAAAACAAAATGCAGATGCGTTATCAGCCCTGATGACTGAGATGGAATGCCTCGTTTCCAAAAAGGGTCTCCGGATCTCTATACTCACCATACGAAACACAGCAGTATTAAGCTGCTATTTTACGCTGGTATTCTGTGAGAGCGTGGTCCTTCCTCGGTCGAGCCGACCCATTCGTGCTACAACCATAATATAGCTGCAGTGTGGCTCTGCCACGTATAAAATTAATTTATATTTGAAATGAATTGTATACGCAAGTAGGTATATTAATTTAAAAATGACATTTATACCTAGCGACCCGCTATAGATTCGCCTGGTTGAGACCTATTAATATGGCATTATTTAGATTTAAGATAATCATTTAAGACCATTTATTATGACTTATCAATTTTTCTATTTTAATAAAGACTAATTTTTTCGGATAGGATTATTCTAGATCGCTCCTGGTATTACTTTCTATTTATTCGTGCAGTTTAATAACAATCAGTTCATCCGTTTCGAACATTAGCTCGTACAGAGACACAAACGAAATTTTAAAAGTTAATCGTATCTTAATAGCATGTAAATATTTTACACAAAAATATCAACAAACAAAATCAACAATAATTTTGAAGAAAACTCAAAAGGCTTCGTAAGTCACAAATTAGCAAAACCGGACGAAAAACGCATATCACTACATTTTTTTTGTGTGAGATGAATAGGGGCGACACCATTTTCAATTCCATTCTTTAACCGCACTGGTAGTATAAAAATTATAAATGGTAGGACTGCTTTAGTTCCCAAAAGTACGTCTGGATGGTTACCACACTCGTACGTATTTCTGCCGCAAAATAACAGTGCTTGCACTGCTGTGTTTCGATCTAAGCAACATTGACAGTCAGTATAATTACACGCTGTGAGAAGCATTTCATCTTAGCCCTTAGATGTGACACCGCATCCGTAATCTTCTTTATTTGAATTCAGTTGCAGGTACTTACCACCAAGTGAACTGTCAATTCGTTTGTCACTTCAGTTATATAGAAATGTCCAGCGATTAATTGTATTGTTTCTATTGTGTTCTGTTAGTATTTTCTGCGCAAAGACATGTGAGTGTAAAACATGAGGACTGTATGCTTACCCTTTTTTCAGGTGAAGTGTCAGCTACGTTCGTAGTAAGAACCTCAGCGGCCAGCAGTGAGTAGCTGATCAGGTTGAAGGTCACGAAGGCAAGGAAGGACTTCGAGAGGAACCGTGGCCGCTCCCAGCGTATGTCGCGAAGATGGAACACCTGTTGTCAAGTGACGAAAGATGAATATTTATACTTTTTATGCATGTACGTTTGTGTTGTATAAAATAAATGTTTAGTTTTATTTATTCAATTTTTAAAATACATAATTAGTTGTACCGGTGGCACTAATGAACTCGTTAATTGAATTTTTAAGTGCTAATTTATCACGTGCTTGGTGGAGGAAAATATCGTGAAAAACCTATATGACTGAGAAATTTCAAAAATATACTTCGACGACATGTTAAGTCCGCTAACACGTATTGGGACAGCAGCGATAGACTAGAACCCTCACAGTGATTAGAAGAGACCTCTAGCCAGGAGAAGGACTTATATTGGAGCTTAGGTATAAAAAGAGTATGTATAAAATAATGAGTAGAACAGTAATCAGTTATTTCATTTATATATACAATATTTTCAAATTCAACTTGTTTATTGCATGTCACATTACAAATTTAAGATGGTACAATTTTGATAGGTATTATACATGTGACGCCCTGCAAGGGCTAGCAATACTAGAGGACTAACTATTTTCGTATTATCTAATTTTTAAACATAAATTATAAAATATCATATCATCACCATTCAATATTATTTTATAAATATAAATTGATTTAATTTGAAATACAATGTACCTAGTCGAAGTATTCTTACTTTGTCGTTATTTATCGTCAAAAAATTCATTTAAATAATAAAATTTATTAATACGAAATATTTTAATTGTTTATTAAATTGCACAGAATTTTTACGGAATTCGGTAAATGGTTATAAATCTCTATTGACATAACGTGAGGGCTGTTTGAAACTAATTTTAATTTGGAGAGGGGTAACTAGGCTTATATAAATTTCTATTATTTCTTTTAGTTTTTTAATAGGTGAGTAGAGTTTTGGGTGTTTCCTAACGAATTAACAAGACTCGAGGATGTAGATAGACGATAAGTGTTAAAATTTCATTTTTAATGAAGTGGGGTTTACATGATTCCATTCTGTCTAAATTTATTAATATTCGTAGACACATCTTTTGTAATATAAATAATTTGTTTACATCACAAGAGTTTCCCCACAAGTTGATGCCATAGGAGAGTACGGAGTGAGCATGTGCATAGTAAGCCGCAAGTGCAGTCTTAAAATTTGTCACACGTTTAAGGTGTTGCAGAGCATAAATAAATGAGCCGTTGCCAACTCAAATGTGTATCCAGATCTATTCCTAACAAAGTGCCTGAATTAACAGTTTCTAGTTTTATGTATTTATAGTTAAAAGATATTTGTAAATCAATTTTTTGGTAGTGTTTGAATTGAATAATTTTAGTTTTATTAAGGTTAAGTTGTAAATTATGTAATTGTAGCCAGCCAGTAATTTTATCTAATGTATAGTTCAATTTTGTAGTTAAATCTGTGGAATTAATGCAAGAGATCAAGATGGAGATGTCATTGGCAAAGAGCACACATATATCGTCCAGTATGTTTGGGAGATCATTTATGTAAACAAGAAACAAAATATAACCCAAAACTGTATATTTTCATGCGTAAAGTAGTAAATAATATGGCGGACTTAATGCCATAGGGCAGGGATGGCGAACCTATGACACTGGAATATTTTGGGCACGCCACCGACCACAAAGTACACCATGAGTATCAAACCAGCTATACATGTTCGCGGAGCGAAGGAACGTAGAGACACCCCATTTGTCTAGCCTCGTCATTGATCGTTGTCGCTCGTGTGCCGAGCTGTCTGAGTAAAGGCAAGCGGCAACGTGTATACGGTTTCTTTGGTGTACGTTGCCACCACTCGGGATCGCTCACCACGACTCGTCTCACTTCGGAACAGTATCGGTTTTTCTGCACAAAAGAAAGGCGCTCGCCTGCACTCAGCAAGACGTGTCCACATGTCAGTATGTTCACTCACTTACACTTGGCCAAAATGAAGACTGTAGCACTTAGGTTGGTTGACGCTTGACCTACATGTATTGCCGGCTTTATATTACGAACGAACGCGACGGATCCTACGCTACAGTGGTCTACTATTCGTTCGTGAACTACTATTGCTAATGACGCATGGTTCGTTTCGTCATTATCATCATTACAACCCTTCACAGGCCGATGGCTTCCCCAAGGAATGCATAGTTCGTTCACGCATAACCTAATACTCAATTTCGTTGACACAACTGTATTTTAAAGTTTATTTGCCCTATATTTAGATACGATTTTACAACCCTAATATAAGTTATTTGTCGTCTAATATGCAACAACAGAAGTTACACTAATGTAACTTTAATTTGAATTACGCGTAACATTTATTTTTATACATTTTTATATTTTTTGTAGTAAATAAAGAGCTTTGAGTTGATAGTATTTAGTATTATTATTTTCCCAATAATCACGAAGTCAAAATTATTTTACGGCACGTCTGACCTCGTTAAACATTTCTTTAGAAAAATGGCACGTTGAAACATAAAGGTTCGCAACCCCTGCCATAGGGCATTCTCTCCCAGTTAACCGTTAGGCTAAACAGATATAGGATATACAGAAGACGGAGCTGCAGTAATAAAAATTAAAAATATTAAATTTTAAAAGTTTATATATATAATCCACGTTTGAATACTCTAGTAAACCGAGTTTGATTTCACCGCATGAATTACGCACCAATTGAATTATTTATTGCTATTTCTTTTCTCCATATTTGGAGATATATCATACCATAAAAGTTCACTACCGTGAACTTTTACGAGCTGATGATGAAGTAGAATAAGATAAAGTAGGCGAGGAGGCCTGTATAAAGAGATAAAAAAAATATTTTAATGATACCAGTGGGCCAAACATATATAGGCTTTTACCATTCTTGTGGACGCCACACACGGTCAGTTCAACTCATCATTCCAACTGATCTCTTCAAACTAAAACTGTTGATATTTTTTTGAATATCGGATTTTCGATATATCTATCATTATTAATATATTAATATCGGAGTTTTACATATAACTTTATTTACGGATATATCGAAAATCTGATATTTTAAAAAATATCAAGTTTTAGTTTGAACTGAACGGTTGGAATGACCAGTTGAACTGACTGTGTGGCCACCATTAGTAAAACGAGACTTTTCAAGGCCAATGTGGGACTTAAATTGCGGCCAAAGCTCTAAAAAATATAACATAAAATAAACATGCAAATATTATTTATGTGAGCGTCTAGCTCAGATGAAGTAAAAAAAGGTAAATATCGCACCTTGAACAAGAAAATGTAACCAATTTTATAACTTTGTGTGAGTCAGAGAAGTGTTGCCACTTTTTTTAAAAGTCCCTGAAAATGGAGATACAATACTACAACTATAAGAGTAATATGCGATGCGAATGCGAAAGTATATCTGTCTGTTTTAATAAATTTCAACAATCTGACAATTCAAAAAAGATGAAGCACGTAGAAGGCGTCTGTAGATCATTTAAAAGTCTTCTTGATAGATTGTCCAGTGAGCATATAAAAATCGATAAAATATATAACATATATAATGTAAAACGTGTTTATTATAAAAAAATAACTTAATATAAAAAAAAACTAGCTGGAATAAAAAATAAAATTTCATTGAATTAATAATAAACTTTTCCAAATGAAAAACAAGTATTGGTAACGCCAGTTAACAATCTACTTTATCAACATTACATTACATATCGCATTGAGTTCGTCCTAAGTTATATCTACTTTATCGACATGACTTTCCGACATCCCTTTCCTACCGCACGCGCTGCCGCCGAGGTGGAAAAGAGGATCTCGGCGCGCGTCAGTATACTAAGCGATATTACGCCATCCGCAGCGCACGGCCACCCGTCGCGTCTTCTGTACATTAACTGCAAACCGCGCAGGATGAACATTGAGTTCTCCTGTTTATGTTTAATATTCACCGCATCAGACATTGTGTCTTTGTAACTCATAAAAGTGTGAGACGCCCCCGTAAGGGCAAAGGTGGAGAGTGTGGGACTTCACGAGACTGTTCCGAGAGTGCGTGTGCGCCGAACCACGTGGCGAGCTAGCTGTATAGCAGACACTCCAGGAGGAAGGCGCGGCAGCCCTCATCAGGTCAGTGCGTGCTATCCCACCTATTTATTTTCCCCTTTGCCGTATGCACCAAAATTACAGTCCACTAAATCTTTATCGAAGATACCTTAAGTTACTGGCGTCTCCATTTTTAATGGTCACTTCTCGCTGGATTGACCTTGACTTTCCGCCCTTATTAGATCGTTATCGTAATAAGCGTTTATATAATTAATTATTTATATTTTAATCCGACTTCGGATTAACCCCGCCCTTATTAGAACACTAGAATAGGTCCTAATAGGTGACATTCATAGTAATTTTAAAACTATATTCATAGAATGAATAAGCATATAATTATCTATATAAATTATTTGTTGTATGTTCACATCACGTCATCAACTTTTAACTACATCTATAGATTATACTGTTAAATTACATTTATTATTTGCACATATATTTAAGCATTATATTCGTTGTAAATAACTTCATAATTATTATAAAAGTTAACAATTAAAGTTCATCGTTAACGAAACTAATATTTAATAATTCAACCGCGTAGCGAGGTCGCTTACAGACTACCCGCTTATAATTATATTATTTTTGCCGCATAACTTAAGTTGTAATGCCGCCTAAAAAACAAATAGCATCGAATAATAGCGATTCCTCGGATAATGAGGGCACACCTGATGCTGAGTTGGTTTTATTGTTAGCTAAACGAGATGCTTTATTTGAAATAGTGCAAAAAATATATGATATGTCCTCGGACATCCACACAAACACTTCAACGATGGAGCGTTTTCTTGATGGAAGTTCTAATATTAATGCTTTACGTATTGAGTTTAAACAGGTCTTAGATAATTATAATTCACATTTATTAAAATTAAACCCTATTGCTAAACCTGATTATAACAGCCTCATTGCGTTTGAGTCTCTTTGCGGTAGAATAAATAGGCTTTATTTACAATATTCGCAATCTAATTCACAAAGTACTAGTACACCGTCTAAAGCCAGATTCACACTTCCGCCTATCGAACTTATGCCATTTTCGGGTGACATTCGCTCATGGCCTTTATTTTATGCTAGCTTTAAATCAACCGTCCATGACAACACATCGCTTACCGACGCTGAAAAGTTATACTATTTGCTAGGTAAACTAACGGGCAAAGCCCTATCTGTATGCTCAGGTATAACTCCTTGCGCTGAAAATTATAAAATTTTATTGCAAGCACTCGTTGACAAATATGAAGACCGGCGTATGCTAGCATCTACATATATTAATCAGATGTTCGAATTTAAGCCATTGCAATCGGCCACCGCAAATAATTTTGATTTATTTACTGATAACTTTATAAGTGCAGTGCGCGCTTTACAAAACTTAAAGTTAGATAATCTCGCGGACTTAATTGTTCTTCATATCGCGCTTAAGAAGCTGGACCCGGATACCATTCGCTCTTTCGAATATAGTCATAACTCGATGGTACCTACCTTTGATGATTTAGTAAATTTTATTAAGACCCGCTCCAAAGTTTTGCAACGCACCGATTCTAGTACAAATTCTAATAGCGCACCAAACAATCGACGAGGTAACGGTAATAATCGTCGCTGTAATAATACTTCGTCGCCGAAGTATCAGGCGTACGTAAGCACGACGACTAGTTGCTCAGTGTCTGTGCGATAATATTGTGCATCAACACCTATTTAAGTGTGCAGACTTTAATAAAATGACGCCGCAGGAACGATTTAAATGCGTAAAGAGTAACAATGCATGTTTGAATTGTCTCAGTTTAAGTCATCGAGTGTCTAGTTGCTCTTCAAATTATAGTTGTCGAGTTTGTAAATTTAAACATCACACATTGTTGCACTTCCACCGCAGAAGCGATAATGCTTCCCCTGCGCTGGCGCGTTCTCCACCGCTTCAGCCAGTTACACTGAAGTCTACAACCCCCGCGCCCGCACACTCGCCACCCCTCACCGCAGGTGCGCGTTCAGACGTTGCGCTGTGTACTTCGTTCAAGAATGTTTCTCAACGTTCACCGCCTCCCGCGCGCGCAAGTCGTTCGCAGAGAACTGTTTTATTATCAACCGCTCAAGTATTTGCTTACGATGCTAAGGGAGAGAAACAAATTATTCGTATATTATTAGACTCCGCGGCTCAAAGCCATTTTATGACTAAAGAGTGCTGTCATCGTTTAGGCGTTCAACAACACGATACCGAATGTACTGTAGTAAAGGGATTCGGTGGAGTTGAAAAAATTGTAAAATCGAAATCGATTGATATTAAAATTTTCTCACGATTCGACTCGAATATTAACTTCAATATTTCAACGCTAGTTGTTGATCAAATCACCGACCTTTTGCCCACCGCTGTGGTAGACACATCTGTCTTATCACACTTCCATGGCATAAGACTCGCTGATGAATGTTATAGCATGCCTAATAAAATTGATGTTTTGATAGGCGCATCCCTTTTCCCGCACTTACTATGTCCAGACGTAATTTATTCGTCTAACGACTTGTCCGGGCCCTCAGCTTTGAGTACGGTATTTGGTTACGTTATTATGGGTTCAGTGCCGACACTTCAGGTAAATCATTCTTTAACGTGCTGCTCAGTTCTAGAGTCTCCTATCGTTGACAAATTAGTGCAACGATTTTGGGAGCTTGAACAGCCACCCTCCGCACCGCCCATTCAGTGTCCTTCAGACATTGAATGTGAAGAGTTTTATAAATCTACGACATCCCGCGATCCTTTTACTGGTAGATATATTGTTGGCCTGCCATTTAAAGATGACGTTTACTCTCTCGGAGATTCTTATGAAACCTCTCGACGACGATTCATGTGCTTGGAGAGGAAACTTCAAGCCTCGCCTACATTAAGGTTAGCATATGATGACGTCATAAAGGAATACTTAGCTAAAAATTATATATCCCCCGCACCGCCGTATGACTCTCATGAACCCGCTCCAATATATGTCATACCGCATCATGGAGTCTTACGCGAAGATAAGAAGTCAACGCGTCTGCGCATCGTCCTGGATGCTAGCAGTAAGACTAGCACTGGGCGATCATTAAATGATATTCTTCATTCAGGACCAAATTTGCAAGGCGACTTGTTCAATATAATTTTAACTTTCCGCTTACATCCAATCGCTATGACAGCCGACTGTCGCCAACAATTTCTGCAAATAGTTGTTCGCGATTCTGATCGTCGTTACCAATGCTTCCTCCTATACCGCTTCCGTCCACAAGACCCACTTGTGTTATACCACTTCAATCGCGTGTGCTTCGGTTTAACTTCCGAGTCCATACCATGCATTGCGCACGGTAAGACAGCTCATTGATGACGACGGCGCAAAGTATCCGCTTGCGAGTCGTATCGCATTTACTTCGCTATATATGGACGACATCGCGTTCTCTATGCCCAGTGAATCCGAGGCCAGTGAGACCTCTCGGCAGCTGATAGACTTATTCAAGGGTGCCCAATGGGACCTAATAAAATGGCATAGCAACCGTCGATCTGTTTTAGATGACCTCCCTACTTCCCATAAAATTACAGGAGAAGTAGAGTTCGATAAATCAATGCCACATAAAATACTAGGCTTGCATTGGTCTACCGATAGTGACGCCTTTTATTTTAAGATATCTGTTCCCGCTGATGTGACGTGCACTAAGCGCGCCATCTTATCTACTGTCGCTCGCCTGTGGGACATAATGGGTTTCGTTGCTCCCACAGTCGCGTACGCCAAATTGTTAATAAAGCAGCTTTGGCAACTTAATTTAGATTGGGACGACATACCACCACCGCCAATTATTAAGATGTGGAGGCAATTCTGTGCTGAATTACCATCTCTTAATGATTTACGTATCCCGCGACATGTTGGTGTATCCAAAAACTGTACTGCGTCACTCCTGGGGTTTTCCGACGCCAGCGAGCACGCATACGGTGCCGTAGTCTACATACATGTAAAGAGCGTCAATGGTAACACCGTCCAGTTGATTTGTGCAAAGACTAAAGTCGCACCGACGAAACCACTATCTATTGCACGCCTTGAGCTTTGTGGAGCGGTTTTACTCTCAAAATTGCTTCGCAGAATACTCGACAATTATTCTCTTGACCTTGCAATATCAGTCTATGCCTTTGTAGATTCAAAAGTAGCTCTGTACTGGATGAAGAGTTCGCCACACAAGTGGCAGACCTTTGTTGCAAACCGCGTTGTTCAGATTACCGACAATATTCGCGCTGATAACTTTTATCACGTCGCAGGTACTGAGAATCCCGCTGACATACTTTCACGTGGCGTTACGCCAAATAAATTAGTTTCAAACCCCCTGTGGCTCCATGGGCCTCAGTGGACTTCGTTAGATCCATCTCAATGGCCTCTTCGTACTTTAGACAATGAGGTTATTGCAAATATGCCTGAGAAGAAGATTTTGTCGCACACTGTGTGCACATCCGTCTGTAATTCTGCGATTTATGAGCTCGCACTCCGCATCTCTTCTTGGAGTAAACTTCTACGTATAATTGCGTACGTGTGTAAGTTTGCTAAATTATTGCCCCGCCGCAGCACTACTGTAGTGACTGCTGATGATCTCAGTTTCTCTGAGGTTATAATCCTCCGCGCCCTGCAAAAACAGCATTTTGCAGTGGAATATTTAAATATTGAAGGTAACAAACCTTGCTCGCCCGCTTTCAATCGTTTAAGGCCTTTTATTGAGAATGGTTTAATCCGCATTGGTGGTCGTCTTTCGAACTTCGCATTAGATTACACGCAAAAACATCCAATTATACTCCCGCGCAGTGATCATGTAGTGAACATGATCATTGACTATTATCATATTAAAAATTTACACGCTGGGCCTGAATTGTTATTGTCATTGCTCCGTCAAAAATTTTGGATACTTTCCGCACGCCGCACTGTGAGAAGCAGAGTCTACAAGTGTAAAATATGTTTCCGGCTTAGACCCCGTCCAACTTACCCTTTGATGGCTGATCTTCCCCATAGTCGTGTAAGACAAGCTATTAAGGCATTTACACACACGGGCTGCGATTATGCCGGTCCTATCGCATACACTCCTGTACGTCGTCGTGGTGTACGCAGCGAGAAGGCGTACTTATGTGTTTTCACATGCCTCACGACTCGAGCTGTACATATAGAAATCGCTACAGATCTTAGTAGTTCTAGTTTCCTCGCTGCGCTTAAACGTTTCCTCTCTAGACGAGGGCCGATTCAGTTTTTATATTCGGATAATGGAACGAATTTTAAAGGTGCCGCTTCGTATCTTCGCGATCTCTATAAATTTCTAAACGTTGAATACCGCCCAAAGCTTGAGCAAGAGTGTGCTGAGAATCGTACACGTAACATGGAAGTTCATCTGTCCCAACTCTCCTCATTTTGGAGGCGCCTGGGAGAGTATGATCAAAGTCGTAAAAACGCATCTGTTCCGAGTTATCGGACATCAGTTACTTTCATACGAAGAGCTTAATACTGTTCTTGCGCAAATTGAGTGCTTGCTAAACTCGCGGCCCTTGACAGTATTGAGTTCTGATCCTGCAGAGCCTTCAGCTCTTACTCCGAGTCATTTTTTGAATACCGCACCTTTATTGTCATTACCCGCACCCAAAGTCAAATCTGACTCTACCAGTCTGTTACACAGGCATTCTTTACTGGATAAATTAGTTCAGTCGTTTTGGGACCGGTGGAGGACGGAATACCTTCACGGATTACAAGTTCGTCAGAAGTGGAACACCCCGTCTACGGCTATCGTACCAGGCATGGTTGTAATTGTGATAAATGATAATGAACCGCCCCTTGCTTGGCCATTAGCGATTCTCGAGTCTGTTCATCCTTCGAAGGATGGCGTAGTTCGAGTAGTGACCGTGAGAACTACTAAGGGAACATATCTCCGTCCTGTTGCTCGTATTTTCCCTCTCCCAAGACAATAAATCACGATTATTTTGATTATAATTATTTATCTAAATTAGGAATTAAGTTTATATTTATATATATTAAAAAAGTATTAAACCGCAATATTATATTTATGTATACATTTTCTCGCTTACCAAGTAAGGTTAGTAGATGAGACATGCGCATTGAGCGCATCCTCTCACTTTATATACCGCTTATTTATTTGTTTTCCTTTTACTTTTATATTACGGTTGTCTTTTAAAGGTGACCCTTTAAGGGCGGGAGGAAATGGTAACGCCAGTTAACAATCTACTTTATCAACATTACATTACATATCGCATTGAGTTCGTCCTAAGTTATATCTACTTTATCGACATGACTAGTGCATATTTTTTGTTTCCTTCCTTCCTTCCTTTCCTACCGCACGCGCTGCCGCCGAGGTGGAAAAGAGGATCTCGGCGCGCGTCAGTATACTAGGCGATATTACGCCATCCGCAGCGCACGGCCACCCGTCGCGTCTTCTGTACATTAACTGCAAACCGCGCAGGTTGAACATTGAGTTCTCCTGTTTATGTTTAATATTCACCGCATCAGACATTGTGTCTTTGTAACTCATAAAAGTGTGAGACGCCCCCGTAAGGGCAAAGGTGGAGAGTGTGGGACTTCACGAGACTGTTCCGAGAGTGCGTGTGCGCCGAACCACGTGGCGAGCTAGCTGTATAGCAGACACTCCAGGAGGAAGGCGCGGCAGCCCTCATCAGGTCAGTGCGTGCTATCCCACCTATTTATTTTCCCCTTTGCCGTATGCACCAAAATTACAGTCCACTAAATCTTTATCGAAGATACCTTAAGTTACTGGCGTCCCCAAGTATATTTTGGTAAATGCAAAATAGAACAAACTCCAGCCGGGAGCACAAAAGTGTGTACTAATTTGGACCCCGGGTAGGAGAGATATGAATTATCAGCCGGAGAGGACACCTGAGTCTCGGTTAAAAAGAGCAAGGCCGGCTTCACCGTCTCCGAGTGGTAGTAGACAGCTTACGATTGGAATGAAGTGTTCTGATGTTGCAAAAATTCACGGATAGCGTGACAGGGGTTGCCTTGGTTTTATTGCTCCGCTTGCCCCTAGCAATTTTAGTCGCGAACAGAATTCCCTCCCCCCCCCCCCCAAGCTGGCCAATCAATAGCCGCTGCGTGGCTCTACCACTGTCAAGTCAAGGGGACGGCTGCCATTTTGGTTCATTTCAGATCAGTCTTATAGCAGCTACCCTTCATTTTGTTATAGGATTGGATGACAAACGAGCATACAGTCCACCTCATGATAAGAGATAATCATAGACATGTATATATCCTCGATTACGAATCAAAATGAAGATGCGTTGTCACCCGTGAGGACTAAAATGGAATGCCTGGTTTCCAGTAAAAAGGGTCTCCGGTTATCTACACTCACCATACGAAACAGCATCATTAAGCACTATTTTACGCTGGTATTCTGTGAAAGCGTGGTCCTTCTCCGGTTGAGCCGACCCATTCATGTTATGACTATACTACAAATAGTATAACTGCAACATGGCTCTACCACGTAAAAAACTCATGTCTTATTAAAATATTCGAAAAATAGCCTAAAATCATAAATATTTTTTCATAGTAAAATAGTTTGCAAGTACTCAGCAATTAAAACAAAAACATCAGCGACTTAAAAAATTAAATATTTACCTCGAATTCAATTTGATGTAACATAATAAATAACAACTAAATAAAAAAATATAAGTACTGACTACCTAATATATTTTTATAACTTAGCCTAAAATTAACTACCCAAATCTTGGACCATTAGAAATAAATACTGGCAACATTCTCCCGTTACGTAATCTCTAAACATTGAGATTCATGCTTTGAATAAACTTCAAAGTTGTGTTGGAATAACAAACTAAAATATAGTTAAATGAGTAATAATAATAATAATAGTTAAATGAGTGTTTACGAGTGAAACGACTTCAGTTTCAGACTTTTTGTTCACTTTAGTATTGTTTTTGTAATACTTAACTACACAGGACGGCATTTTGTAAGCAAATTTACTCCACGACGCCGCGGGAAGTATTGAGCGAAAATGAGCGTAGTTTGATGCACGTGTGTGCGTGAACGCGTGTGCTTACATAAAGGAGCGGAGTTTTTTGGCTTCACCAATAACAAAGGCTGCGCTGTATCTACCTTTTTTTACTTCATCTGAGGCGTCTAGGTATGTGCACGTTACATAGGTTTTGTATATTCATTTACATAACGATCCTATTAAAATAAATAGCGCACCTGTATTTTCAATCTACAATTCATTAAATAAAAATGAAACAGAATCGTGTACTCCTAGCGAACCACCCCGGCTTCGCACGAGCGATTAGTGGATCTCGACAACAGCGCCACCTACCGGGTCCAGTAGTGAATTTAAACCATCCAGCGCGGTTTAAATTCACTCTCATCTAAACATACACTAATACACGCAAAACAAAATTCACCAAAATCCGTCCCGCCGTTTAGGAGTAGCTGAGTGAATAACACACGTGCAGAAGAATTAATTTGACACACGTTGTACACAAACATAAAATGAAACCAATTTGTACAGATTTTATCGCGTTAAATTTAACTTTTGATTCCCGACATTTCGGGTGCTTTAGGTGCGTCCACACTTGTGACATGAAATCGGACCGGACTACGGGACATGTTACGCCTAATGTGGACGGCCTGAGTTGTACTGACACGGTCACAAACCATGTACGATGAAATGTTGCAAGTATAGACGCATGGTGTCGACCTAGACTACGTGGCGTCAAGATTCTGTTGGTGCTGTCATTTAAGCATCAACCACCTGACAGATATTATGTCGTCTGCAGAAGAAATAGCGGAAGTAAATTTACATTTGGCTTGTGCTAGTACAGCCTTTATGATATTACTTTGTGCTAAAAATAAAAGAAAAAAGAGCTGCGATGCGGTGAGGTGTGGGCGGGGGGAGACCAAAACATGTCACGACATGACCCGATACTGTATCCTGTGTCATCTGGAGTACTTTGACGCGTGTCATAAATTTAAGTGTGGACGTGTCCAGGTATTGCGGATAATAGCAAAATCCTTTGAAAAAAAAACTGACTCTCGATGGATCGGCTCGTAGATGTGTAACAGTACACAGACCAGCGTCCACACTAGACCGAGCTATAGGTCGTAACTCCGTACATTGTCCTGTGTGTCAAGCAGTTTCTTCCAGTGTTCGGAATGGATTAAAGTGTAACTGCAACTTGTAACAATTGTTCGCGTTACAAAAGACGGTACTGACAACCGATAGTATGGACGTCTTTTGTGTTACTAATACGGTTACGGGATAATGTTAGGTAAAATGACACAAGTGTGGACGTACCTCACCCATAGTCACGGGGTACTGAGGTGTTTGACGTCCCGATGTCATAGTTAGCTCGGCTACCTTCAGTATTTAATATAAATTTTTGGTCCGATCTATTAGCTTACAGTGTCTCGAAGTCTTGCAGCGGAGCGGTATGCTTAGATTTTGATGTATTTTTTTAATTTCAATAGCCTCGCGAATCATAAAAACAAATTTAAATTATATATGTCAAAGTCGACAAATAAATCAGTGTCAGATAAATGTAAATAGCTCCGTGAAGAATGTTCTGCTTATAGAGTACCTGCTTTTAAACGAGAGACATTGAACTTGTTAATCTAAGCTACAATTATCGACGTAGCCTTACTTTTAAAGCCTTTTCTATATTGAGAGCAATTAACAAGTGCCTTTTTTATTGTAATTTTCTATAGTTTTTTTTTAATATGATAAGGGTGACAAATGAGCACACAGTCCACCTGATGGTAAGTGGTTGCTGTGGCCCATAAACATCTACATCTATGCTCGATTACGAATCAAATTGCAGATGCGTTGTCACCCACGAGGACTAAGACGGACCTCGTTTCCAGTAAAAAGGGTCTCCGGTTCTCTACACTCACCATACGAAATACAGCAGCATTAAGCTACTATTTTACGCTGGTATTCTGTGAGAGCGTGGTCCTTCCCCGGTCGAGCCGACCCATTCGTGCTGCAACTATACTATCAATATAACTGCAGCATGGCTCTACCATGTATAAATGCCGTTAAATGATTGTACTTGACCTTGTAGCGGCGGTGTAAGAACATACTCTACCCCATATCGTCCCGTTGGTGTCGTAACAGGCAACGGAAGGCAATTGAAGCACGAGATGGGCACCAGCATCTTCGTGATAACAATTCTAAATAATACAAACTGCGGATGACAATCCGTTCGCCAAGCGTGGCAGCTGTGACAAAATTCCCTACGAGGTAATCTATGGGGGAAGCCTATAGTGGACTGTCATAGGCTGTAATGGATGGATGAACGAAAATGATTGTAAAAGCGATGACAGACTAATGGCAATGTGAGGACCCTGAACTCAAAATGTCATGGTTTCGTATCAGCTATTCGACTACTGTAGTGAACCACTCAAGATTTTTAAGCTTACCACGAGTGGTTATAGTGAATATTAGTAATGTTAACAGCATATAGTCAGAGAATACACAATTTAAGAAATATATACTCAGAGAATACATAAATAAGCATAGCTTGCTTACGTATGTATACTCTAAGGTTATAGCAGTATCTTTTTAAGAGGTTAGAGTAAGTCAGCTCAAATTCTAATTTCGCCCCCACTTCCCCGCGCGTCGTATGCTATGTACCGAAATATTTGTAATCACTAATACTATAAGTAGAAAGGTCGTTAGACACTTATTTCATTAGTTTTATCATATTTATGCCTGTTTCTTAACGCCAAGCCAGCCGCTTCTTATTTTTATCACGGTTATTTCCCATTTTAATTTTACGTCGTACTGTTGCGACGATGAATTCACTTCGTCAGTACACAAGCAATAGCAAAGCAAAATGCATTAGCGCCCAAGCACTTTGACCACGTTAAGCTGAAATCCAATCATGCATGATTCTATATGAAGAGAGATCAGAAGTGAATGTACTCGTAATTTTATTAATGTAATTCGACGCCCACTCCGACATATCACCTAGAACACCGACATGCTGACAACTATACTGACGTATTGAATACTGTGCAGCTTAGACTTCAACAACAAAGAGTTACCTCAATCTACAAGTCTTCCATGTCTGCCAATAGCACTGACGCACAATTGGTGATCAAAGTTATTCATAAATAGACGTTCTAACGCGTGGTCACTGCGTAACAAATCCCATCACTAAGTCTCATGGTTGTCATAACAGACGACTATGTGAATTGCCAGAGAAATCTCATGTTTTCCTAAAAATGGCGGTATAATATTCTATTTAGGCTTGACTTACGAGGGGTGATCCAAAAGTAATGATAATGAATATGTTTTATTTTTCTACATAGTCTCCTAACAAGTCAACAAGTTTAGACCATTTTTTTCTAAACTCGGAATTTCCTTAGAAAGAAATCTTGATCTCCACCCTCCAAAAAAGCCTTAACAGCGTCCATCACTTTACTATCGTCTGCAAATTTGCTTTGAAGGTGTTCCTTGAAACGAGGAAACAGATAGAAGTCACTGCGAGCTAGATCTGGCGAATAGCAGCAGTTCGAGCAGTTCAAATCCCGTTTCTTGAATGGCAGCCATCGCAACTGCGGCTTTTTTCACGTTATATTCAGTGAGGGATGTGGATGGGAGTCCTTCGCGATGTTCATCTTTCGTGGATGTTCTGCAGAGCTTTAACTCCTTGGCCCGGCGTGAAACTGTGGAATATGGAAGAGCAGAGTCGCAAGTACCAGGTCGCCTGGTAGACATTTATTAAATAGAGGTACTTGATGACGTTTTCTAATTTCGTGTTTCTCCATTTTAATGTAAAATTAATGTACCTCCCGGGAATTGTAGCCTATTTATATTATTTTTATGATCTAGTGATAAGAGAGGCAGTCCATCAGTGTACTTTTATAAGATGATGAGTAAAAAGAAAAAAATATGAATGACAGCGTTGTTTAATGTTGCCGAAATTTGTGCATAAAAACAAAATAGGGTTCAAGGTCCGGGAAGTCTGCAGTCTGTGAACACGTACAGGATCGGCCCCGTCACTACATCAGATTTGATAGACCGCAAATTCTCGCTAAAGAACACCGATTCCTTCCAAGGAATTCGCGAGGCTATTGAAATCAAAAAATATCCTAATTTCAATAGAGAAGATGGCTGGGTGCTACCATCTGCTTGGGATCCTATAATAAATAAAATTAAATCCCAACCCAAGCATACAACTGCAAGACTTCAAGATACCATAAGTTCATACTGTATAGATCGGAACAAAAGTTAAATTTTAATCTATGGTAACCGCGGTTAACTATGACATATGGACGTTGAACATCTCAGTCCCGCCCGTGACCATGAGTGCTGTAAAGCGTTCGAAACCACGGGTATTTAAAAAGTTAAATATACGCGACAAATTCCGTAAAAACTAGTATTATTTCAAGAGTAGAGAATTCTCTTATAATGCAACACCCAGCCATCTTCTCTATTGAAATTAGGATGTTTTTTGATTTCAATAGCCTCGCGAATCATCCTTGGAAGGAATCGGTGTTCTTTAGCGAGGATCTGCGGTCTATCAAATCTGATGTAGTGACGGGGGCGATCCTGTACGTGTTCACAGACTGCAGACTTCCCGGAGCGTCGATTCTTCACATCAGCTATATGTTCTTTAACGCGGGTTTTTATTGATCTTTTAGTTTGTCCTATGTAGGAGAGACCACATTCACAATCAAGCTTGTACACTCCTGCATCTTGCAGAGGGACATTACACTTGACCGATGGTAAAAACTGACCAATCTTCTTCAGCGGCTTGAAGTATGTTTTGATGGAAGCGCGCTTCAAGATGTAGCCAATCTTGTCAGTGACTCCTCTAACATATGGCAGTACAGCAGGTACACGCTCGACTGTGGCCGGCTTCACTCGTTCACTGTGACGTAGGCGCTCTACTCTACTCTACTCATGGGAAAATCCAGAAGGATCTTAACCCGTAGGATACCATCATGCTCAGGCTTGACAGACATAATTTCCTAGTACGGTGTCGGGAAGCAACGACAATGGTGGGAAATTTCTGCAGTGTTATTGTGTAATTACCGACGAGAATCGTGATTGGCTTCGCTTTGACGTGTTATGTTTGGTTTTATTGTATTGTGTAAATGTGTCAATACCGATTATAAGCCAGTGTCTATAGTAAATTAAAAGGTTACAAAGTGTTATTATAATGTAAAACGTCACACAATCGCGGAGCGATCCCACCGGCAACTATTTCCACTAGTCACGCAATCGTAATGCTAGTATCATAGTGAAATAATACTAGTTTTTACGGAATTTATCGCGTATATTTAACTTTTTAATACCCGACGTTTCGAGAGCTTTAGAGCACCCATGGTCACGGGAAGGACTGAGATGTTTAACGTCCAGATGTCATAGTTAACCGTGGTTACCATAGATTAAAATTTAACTTTTGTTCCGATCTACACATACATCTATTATTCTACACATATTTTAATTTTAATCTATGGTAACCGCGGTTAACTATGACATCTGTACCCCGAGCACGAATAATAAACAATTGCGTCAAGAATTCGTATCGAGTCAACTAAGCGAAAACTTTTACCAAACTGTGGCTACGGTCATCGGCAGCACGAACGCTTATCTCTTACTCACGTGTACTCGATACTATATTGTAACTATATGTAAACAAACCTTGTGACTCAATATTAAAACGAACGAATGAAAAGGAATGATACGTTTATAAATTGATATTATTATAGTTGTAGAGTCTTTTACCGTGTGTAAAAATAAGAATAAAACCGCCAAGAGCGTGTCGGGCCACGCTCAGTGTAGGGTTCCGTAGTTTCCCGTCCGTCACAATAAGTGTTCCCACTTAAGAGTTTAAAGGTGGATATCCATTATGTTCGCGCTCCAGCAGCGCTCCGCGCTCCTGCAACTGCTCCCGGTAGTGGGTACGTGCGCGAACATGAAGCGTGCAACATTGCACGCTCCGCGGCAGGCGATGCCAAGGAGAGACCAACCGAACAATTCGATAATACCCGACCCAATGTAATAAGTACCTACAGCGCCATCTCTCGGGTAATTGGGTTACTAATTAATACATAGACGTGCCAGAAGTTTTTGGTGGTAATTTTGGATTGCGAGAACCGATTTTAATAATTCTTTTTTTGTTTGAAAAAAGATACGTTCAGGATAATAAAATATGTAAACGAAGTTAAAAAAAAATGCTTTCTTAAACGGTAAAGGTATATATACAATATAATGGATAGCGATAATAAAAATTATTCTCGTTTAATAAGTTTTAACTGCAAATCCATCAAGAGGTCATTCGAAGGCGTTAGGGAATTATGTCGCTCAGCCGACGTAATAGCCTTACAGGAGACCTGGCTTCTGCCACACGAGTTGCCTTTACTGAGCACAATTGACAGTGATTTTGGTGCTACGGGAACGTCGGCAATCAACACCTCTGCTGGCCTACTTACTGGTAGACCGTACGGTGGTGTTGCGTTGTTATGGAGGAAAAGTGTGTTTCAAACGGTATCTGTGATAAATTGTGAGAATGTTCGGACAGCGGCGATTAAAATAACTGTAAGTAATAGATCCGTAGTAATTTTTAGCGTCTACATGCCGACAAACTGCCATGAAAACTTGTGTATATTTACAGAATGCCTTAGTTTAATAAAATCTATTATTGAAGTGGAAGAGAATTGTGGTGTGGAGGCATTTTATTTACTTGGAGACTTTAATGCGCATCCAAAGGAAATATTTTATAATGAATTAATTAATTTCTGTAATGATTACACATAGTACTGCGCGGATGTTGATATGTTAGGGCTTCAGTCTAACACTTATACATTTCGTAGTGATGCACATGGGTGTGAGAGATGGTTAGACCACTGTATAGTCACTCAATCTGCACGGACGACGATTAATAAAGTGTCGGTGAAACATGACGTATATTGGTCGGACCACTCTCCGCTCATAATTGAATGTGACCTATACAAATTAAATCAGAAAGTTGAAATTGATGTTCCAATTGGCGAGTCCAAAAAATGTATAATATGGGGAGATAGGCAGTTGGAACAGATAAATAAATATCATGAATTGTGTCATTCTAAACTAAAGAATATCGAATTTCCGCTAGAATTAGACCAATGCTGTGATTACTCATGTAGTAATAAAAGTCATTACTTAATATTAGACAAATTGTATAGGCAGATTGTAAGTATTCTGTCAGAATCAGCTTCGCAGACCTATGTTAAAAGAAAATGTACAAGAAATAAAGGTTATGTCACTGGGTGGAATAAATACGTTGCTGGCGCACACAGGGAGGCTAGACTTAAATTTCAGATGTGGTTATTGGCAGGTAAACCAAAAATCGGCAATATTTATAATGAAATGTTAGAAACGCGTAAAAAATTTAAATCAAAGTTAAAATGGTGCCAAGACAGGCAAGAGCAACTACAAATGGATTTACTTGCTTCAAATCATTCGGCTAAAAATTTCAAAAATTTCTGGAAGAACACCAATAAATTGAATGTAAAACCTACGCTTCCTGTGAGTGTCGGCGGCGTCCATGATCATAAGACGATTGCCAATTTATTCAGCGAGCATTTTAGTATTCAGTCGTCCTCGGATCCAGTTTCTTGTAATGTAAATGATGCTGCGACCATTGTGACGGAACGTAAGGTGTCCTTCTCAGCAAAGCATGTATCGACAGTTATAAAAAACATGAAGAGGGGCAAATCGCCTGGTCATGATGGTCTCAGCATTGAACATTTTAAGTATGCTGGGGTGCACCTACCGCGCGTACTCGCGATGTTCTTTAATTTATGTCTATGTCACTCTTACTTACCTGAGGCTTTAATGCGCACTATTGTGATACCGATCCTCAAAAATAAGACTGGTGACACTTCTGATAAAAATAATTATCGGCCTATCTCACTTGCTACAACAACAGCTAAGTTGCTTGACAGTCTGTTGAATAGCAATCTCGAAAAACATGTGAAGCTGAATGATGCCCAGTTCGGGTTTAGAGCCGGATTATCTACCGAGAGTGCTATTCTGAGCTTGAAACATACAGTAAACTATTATACGAAGAGAAGGACTCCAGTATTCGCTTGCTTCCTCGATATGTCAAAAGCCTTTGATCGCGTAATTTATGACCGCTTATGGGAGAAGTTGGGGTGTGCGGGTGTGCCGATGGAGTGCATCTCCCTCCTCAAATTCTGGTATTCAAACCAAAAAAATCAAGTGAAATGGGCCGGTACGCTTTCGAATGAATATAGATTGCAATGTGGTGTAAGACAGGGGGGGTTAAGCTCGCCTCTATTGTTTAATTTGTATATCAATCAGCTTATTGAGCGACTCAGTAGTACTCATGTCGGCTGTCATATTGACGATGTCTGCTTCAATAATATAAGCTATGCTGACGACATGGTGCTGCTGAGTCCCTCAATCAATGCACTAAGGACTTTATTGTCAATATGTGAGACATATGCGGAAGCACACGGGCTTAAATATAACGCTAACAAAAGCCAACTTCTTGTGTTCAAAGCAGGCAAACACCAGCCCTCCCGTGTGCCTCCAGTAGCCCTCGATGGGTTGCCTCTAAAGCTGGTGGATAGTTTCAAATATTTGGGTCACATTGTGACAGCAGACCTCCGGGATGACGAGGACATAGAAAGGGAGCGCAGGGCGTTGACAGTGAGAGCCAATATGCTTGCTCGCAGGTTCACTGGATGTACAGATACAGTTAAAATAACGCTGTTCAAAGCGTTTTGTCAATCATTTTACTCTAGTGCCCTGTGGGTGACATATACGCGTCGAGCTTTCAATGCTCTGCGCGTTCAGTATAATAACGCTTTCAGGATGTTGTTGCGGCTGCCGTGGCATTGCAGTGCATCAGGTATGTTTGCACAAGCGCGTACTGACACTTTTCCAGCGATCATTCGAAAGAAAACAGCCTCACTCTTGCAACGCTTACGAAACAGTAATAACAGCATCCTGAGAGCGATATCTGTAAGATATGACTGTCCCATACAGAACCACTGGGTGGGCGTAGTCATAGGATTAATATAATGTGTAATTACTTACAATACTAACATAGTTTTAAGCCACTATTGTTACTAACAACTTTACTAACAATATATGGACCTGGATATATGGTCTGAAATAAAATTATTATTATTATTATTATTATAAACGATTATACTACAAACTTAGTCCAGAAATTATTTTGTACAACTTTTTGTCTTTTTTGTACAAAAACTGTTTCAATCCAGGTTCAAAATGATTTCCTAGAAAGTCCTTATAAAGTTCTACCTTTCAGATTTTTTTCACATTTTCTAAACCTATGGTTCAAAAGTTAGAGGGGGGGGGACACATTGTTTTTTACTTTTGGAGCGATTATTTCTGAAATTATTGACATTATCAAAAAATGATTTTAGTAAACCCCTATTCATTTTTAAATACCTTTCCAACAATATATCACACGTATGGGTTGAAATTAAAAAAAAAAATCACTTCCCACTTTATATATAGGGGGGCTACCCTAATAAAATATTTTTTGCCAATTTTTATTTTACCACTTTGTCGGCGTGATTGATACACATATTGGTACCAAATTTCAGCTTTCTAGTGCTAACGGTCACAGAGATTAAGCGAGGACGGACAGACGGACAGACAGACATGGCGAAACTATAAGGGTTCCTAGTTGACTACGGAACCCTAAAAAGTATTAAAACTTATTAATAATAGTGTGTTAATTAATTTAAAACAGTTAATTAACAAAATACTGCTTGTACAATTATTTACGGAGGAACATTTTTATGTTTATAAAACCATATTTTACGTCTTATGAATTGTGATTTCCGAACGCGACATTCTTAAGATAAACATTTGACTTCGCGGTTCGTGTCGTTTTAATAGTTTTGTATTTTAGATTGGTTTTAGTCAATTTTTGCTGAATTTCATAATGATGTCAAGAACTAGCCACACAGTTTACAATAATAGTAGATTTCATGTAAAAGTAAGTAACTATATTAAACATGAGTTTGGATTATTTTTCAGTGTGTGTATTCATTATCTATTGATATTGATTCATTCTGTTAAACAAAGATTATTGTTTATTTCTAGGGAATGGTGATTAATAGAAAGCACAGAATTAGTGCAAGGACTACAGTGGTGTATTCAAAAGTACGAAGAACTATGTAATTTGCTCCACAGCCAAGGAATCGAAGTCTCGGAGTGAAAAAAAATAGCGAAAAGTAAGTTCTAGTTTTATTGTTCTAAAACCTTCAATACAAATCAAGAGCGCTTAGATAAAGTTAAATGCATAGTTCATTTCATGAATTTTGAGTTCACTGTCGTTTTATTTGGTTTGCTTAAGGAGTGTGGAGTGATTTAAATAAAGAAGTGGCCAAAAATGAATAAAGCTGATCATAGCATTCATTAAAAATATTTCTCACATACTAAGAGAACAGGGTGCTTTAACATAAATAGAACTTTAGTAGAAATCAACCGACAAACTTTCATTTTAACATGATAATATGATGACTTTACACTTTCTTAATGAAAATATAAAATTCAGAAAAAAATATGTATATTTGAATATAAATAACTTCAGTGTAAGACTAATAACTTATTATTTTACAGCCTATGTGGTTACTGGTTACCTATACAAAATTAATAAAACAGTGACACCTGCAGAGCTACATACAGATTTAATGATTATACCACCTGAAATTCCTGCTATTGGTATGTCTTCAACTACACATGATGTAAGTACCTACATTTTTACTTAAATAAAATTAATAATAATAATTTCATAATTTAAGTATTAGTTGTGTGTTAGCACGTTAACTATTTATTCGAAATTAAGATTAAAAAAATTAAATAAATAATAATAATTACTTAAAATTCATTATATCTCTTAACCTTTAAATATTTTCAACGATATAATAGGGAAATAACTATGAGAGAAATATAATGGAGGCCCTCGGCAGGGGAGACCAAACGGCCGAGGGTTAGGGGGAAAGGGAAAGAAACCGGCGGACGATGCGGGCGGTATCGAGGAGCACCGCCTTCTGCATTTGAGCTCGGAGCGGTCCGCCACGTAGTCCCAGTCGCCTCAGATGACCCGAGAGGCTGACTGGGATTAGCCCGTTTGCAGAGACGACTACAGGAATAATTTCGGTCGGCAGACCACCCCACATGTCGGTCACCTCGTGAGCCAGGTCCAGATATTTTGTTTGCTTGTCTGTTTCGGCTTTCACGAGGTTCTCGTCATACGGAATGGTAATGTCAACCAAAAATATCCTTGACTGTGCCCGGTCCATTAGCACAATATCAGGCTTATTCGCAAGAATAGTCCTGTCTGTGATGATGGCCCGGTCCCAATAGAGCCTGGCGCGATCATTTTCGAGCACGGCTTCCGGCAAGTACTTGTAATACGGCAATTTCCGATCCACGAGACCGTATTTCAGAGCGAGCTCCTGGTGAAGAATTCTGGCTACTAGGTTGTGCCTGTGCAAGTACTCAGAGTTAGAAAGCGCCGAACAACCGGAGATGACATGCCTAAGTGACTCACCGGGATGGCGACAAGCTCGACAGATGTCCACGGTGCCATCCTTTAGGATGTATCTCCGATAGTTGTTGGTCTTAATAACCTGATCCTGTATTGCACAGACAAAACCCTCGGTTTCCCCGAAGAGATCACCAAAGCGTAGCCAGTGGAGGGAGGCTACTGTGTCTACGAAAGGCTCATGTAGAGCCTTGTAGAACCTCCCGTGGAGCTCCTTCTCCTTCCATACGGTCTCGCGTACGGAAATGCTAAGCACTGCTGGGTCCTGCCATTGCCCGTTGGCTAAGGATAGAGGGGTAAGTCCTTTATCACAAGAAATGACGTCCTTATAGAATGGATCATCCGATCTCGCCAGGAAGTAATTACGGAGGCTGCACACTTCGCGATTATGCATGGTGAGCGCGCTCAAGAAGCCACGCCCACCATGCTTTCGCGGCAAGTACAGCCTCATTACTGACGATCTCGGATGATGCATCCTGTGGGACGTCATGGTGGTGCGGACTTTTCTATCCAGGGCGTTAAGTTCAGTCTGAGTCCACCTGAGTATGCCAAAGGTATACATGAGGACAGGCATGACCCAGCCGTTATATGCGTGTGTCTTATTCACACCGGACAAAAGGCTGTTAAGCACTTTGGTCAAGCGTGCATAAAACACGTCGCAAACTGACTGTTTCATACCAGCCTCATCGATACCGATGTTCTGTGACATACCCAGGTATCGGTATGTTTCAGCCTCGGAAAGGGTCCTTAAGTTGACGGGCATAGATAAGTCTATGCCCTCAGAGTTAGCAACCCTTCCCCTCTCAACATGGAGGACCGCACACTTATCCGTTCCCAACTCCATTCCAATAGAATTGCTAAATTCACAAGTGATGTTTAGCAATTCCGTAAGATGGGAGCGACTGGAGGCGAATAACTTGAGGTCGTCCATATAGAAAAGGTGGGTCACTTTTGTACCTCCTTTCCGAAGCTGAAATCCCCTCCCGGAGACCTCCAGTAAAGTACTGAGAGGGTTCAGGGAGAGGCAAAACCAGATTGGACTCAGACAATCGCCCTGGAAGATACCCCTTCTTATCCTTATGTGGTTCTCCGCAGCCATCATCCGCTCGCCCAGATAGCAAAGGATCGTACTCCATTGCCCCATACACTGCTCGAGGAAGTCTCCAACAGTACAGTCAATTTTATACAGCCGGAGGACTCTCTTTAGCCATGTATGGGGCACCGAGTCGAATACCTTTCTGTAGTCTATCCAGGCGGCGGAGAAATTCCGACGGTTGCGTTTCACCACTTTGCCAATGACCGCGTCAATGAGGAGTGGTTCCTTGGTTCCACGACCACCGCCCCGGCATCCATTTTGAGCGCGTGACATCACCTGATTTAGCTCCAGGTGACGAGTGATTCTCGCGCTCAAAATGGATGTCAGTGTCCCGATACCATCCACACCATCTGGATGCTTGGCGGTCCACCACTGTACGTTTCACAAGGAGTTTTCTTCCACGTACAACCTCTCTGTGGAATAGTTTATCATCGGCGATTTTTCCGGACCGATACGACCTGGGGACCTTCAAGAAAAGAGCTTACTCCTTTCTAAAGGGCCGGCAACGCACCCGCAATTCTCCTGGTGTTGCGGTTGATCATGGGCGGCGGTAGTCACTTAACATCAGGTGAGCCGCATGCTCGTTTGCCCCCTCTTCTATAAAAAAAAAATAAAAAAAAAAATAAAAAAATATGTAAAAAGTTTAAGTTTTTCAATCGATCTTTTTCAGATGATGAAGACTAAAAACACTCCTGGCTGCAGCAAGGATCTAGTACTTATCTCCAACCAATCCTAGATTCCTAACGCAACCTACATCCCTAACACCTCCCAGATCCCATCAGCACTACAATCTACTACACCGAAGAAATCTCCAACTGTTCTCAATAGGCAACCCACTTCCATTTTCGCGCCGTCAACCCAATAAAAAACATTCAGATCATTAGAATAATGTTATTTTTAAGTGAGAAGAACACAGAACGATAATAAGCAAACAAAGGATGTTTGTAGAATTAGAACAAGAGAGGATTCGACAGAGAAGACGTTGAGCTTCGTCAACATGATACTGAGCTGCAGTTTCGAGCTCAGTGTGATAACATATATTAAAATAATCTGTACTTTTTTATTGTCCATGTTTTAAATAAAATGTCTCCTTGAAATTGTTGAAGTACTTTTTTATTAGAATTTAATATTAATACCGATGAATATAGAAAACACTTATCATCTAAAGTCGTAATCCCAAAAAAACGAGTCAAAACATAAATTCGAACTCTGTATTAATTCGTTCAAGCTCTGTACGTATACGACACAGTAAAGAATCAAATTTTGGATTCAATAGAAACAGAAATAGATTTTTTAAATTTAATATACATTATTAATAATACTTATTAAAAGTCATTCTTATGTTTAATTTACCCCTATTTCGGAAGAAACCTGTGTCCAGGGATGAATTAGCACAAAACCCTGCTGGAAATTAAAAACAAAATGTTTACAATCATGTATTATGTTGTTTTACAATTAACTATACAAATCATATTGGAAATAGTTTAGTAGCGACTATATCATTCCCAGGGGTTATTGTCATCCATAAATTTCTTAGTACATATTATATTCATACGTGGTACAGCCATGCTACAGTTATATTAGATGTATAGTTGTAGCACGAATGGGTCGGCTCGACCGGGGAAGGACCACGCTCTCACATAATACCAGCGTGAAATGGTAGCTTAATGCTGCTGAGTTTCGTATAGTGAGTGTAGAAAACCGGATACCCATTTTTAAATTTAATATTTGCTTAATAGTTTTTGAACTTGACAGTGGACTACATAGATTATAATATACAGCGGGCACACTTGGCAGGTGGGTTGGCAAACGCAGTTTTTTAATTTTTTAATTGTTATTGCGAGGAGACTGCTGCCCATCTCGAATAGGGTAGTGGACATTCTTTTACCGTTAAACTTACAACTTGCACTTTAAATAATGAAAATACTTTCGGCAATAAATAAATGTTCAATCTCTTTTTCAGAATCAGAGTAGTTTATTTGTCAAACATAGGTAGGTTTAAACATTTAAGGTTTTGCGTTACAATTATTAGTTCGCTATGTTTTGTCTTAAAGACATACAAATATAATGATGTGTCCTTATGAGAATCATGCCATAAAAATAAAATAGAATAAAAACTTATTAAATTGCTACATTGATAAAATTAATAGATGACAATAACAAAATAATATCATTAGTCAATATAATTGGTCAAAATTATCATTCAAGAACTCGTCAATTTTATAATAACATTTGTCTATATTCAGTACTTAAGCACTTTTTTAAAATTTAAATAAGTTCATATTTTTTATTGTATCAGGCTGTTTATTATAAATTCATGGGGCAATACCAAAAAAGCTTTTTTCATATTTTATGTAACATAACTTATTAACGTATTGGGTGCGTATTGGATTCTTTCTAATTATATTTGTGGTGAAATAATATGCGGAAATGTGATCCATCAATACAACCAATAACACCCGTTATCTTGTATGTTTTAAGAAATCTGTAGAAAGTCACAAAAACACTAGTTATACTAAAACCGCCACAATAGGATTTATCCAGTGTCGTGGAGGCAGTAATTACTTGTAGGCCATACAAATACTTGTTCCGTGCAGGATTCAAAACCGCGGCCCCCTGCGCTACAACTCCTTGCTAAGCCACTGCGCCACGGAGCCGTCAAAAATTAGACTAGAGAAATCAACATAGCTAAAAATAAGTATGTAAGTACTTTACATTGACGACGTCTCTCTCAGCCCTTGAAGTGGGCAACCTGATAAAGGTATTGGTTATTATTTATTGACTGTTAAGTGCCTCCGTAACTTGAGAGACACATTGAATAACACTTGTTTGGTCCAAGTTCTTACTCATACCGACTAAACGTTGATAACAGCTTGTTGCATAAAATAATAAAGCATAAATAACCTGAAATATAAATGAAAATAAAAAACTGAGCTTAGGTACATAATAACTACAGCAGGTACTTTAATTTTGTGCATTATTTTTTATACTTTAAGCTCTAAGCTTATTCTTTTACTCCCTCTGAAGTTTTCAGAGCAAAATTAACGGCAGAGTAATTTAAATGCATTTTTACTTAATCTGTATCTTTTTTTAAATTCCAATTCAGATTTATCCGGAGGGTCTTCCGTTTGCCGAATAAAAATTCGTTGATTTATATCACTGGAACGATTTAGATATATTTAATTGAAACAGCTATCAAAATCTAATGATTATTAATTAAATAAATAGTTAAAATAAGGGTACATATATATGTAATATACTAATTAGTAATACTTTAAATAGTAAATTTTGCGTTCCTTAATTCTCATCTTTGCTTTCTTGCTCCGACTGCCAAATGCCACACAAAATAATAAAAAGTCGTGGATCGCATTCTACTTGTTGTTAATAAAAACATTTTAAACTTAAATCAACGAAAAACCCCGGAAAACTTAAAACTAATACTTCTCGATAGCGTTCTCACCGTAAAAATGTCGGTGAGAAAGATTTCGTAGTTCTCTACAGTGTATAGACGATAACGTACGTCAAAAAAAGATTCGTGCTGCCGATTCCCATACATTTTGTGTCTTACTATACGTTAAACTATACGAAAGCGATACATAACGTGGCGTTAGATGTTCGTGCTTCTGAATTTTGGTTCCAAATACGCCCACGGAGCGCTGTTCAAATTCCCATACAAAATTTAACTGAAACTAAACTGTGGCGTAAACTATACGATAGATCAAAATGTTCGTGCTAGGGGTACTGGACGTTAAACATCTCAGTCCTTTCCGTGACCATGGGTGCTGTAAAGCTCTCGAAACGTCGGGTATTAAAAAGTGAAATATACGCGATAAATTCCGTAAAAACTAGTATTATTTCAATGTGTAGTGTTCGCGTAAATATAAGAAATCATTAGTATCATAGTGGCTATTATGGAAAATCCTTTCTCGAATCGATCGTATAAGATAACATAAGTTCAATAAGTTTTTAAAGTTTTGTAAGTTTTTTTTAAATGGGTGGAAAACGAGTCACGCACACTCCACCATTAAGTGGATGCTGTGGGTCATAGACATCTACATTTATCTTCAAATAAGAATCAAAATGCAGATGCGTTGTCAACCCTGAAGCCTGAGATGGAATGCATAGTTTCCAGTTAAAAGGGTCACCGGTTCTCTACACTCACGTTTTACGCTGGTATTCTGTGAGGGCCATACATAGCTATATAACCATAATAGGGCCGCAGCGTGGCTCTAGCACGTAATAATCTGCTCTAGCACGTAATTTCTTAACTTTTATTTGGGTTTACAACATACCGTCCCGCTAGATTTATCTTGCTTGTTCTTCCCAGGCCAGAGGATTTTTTTCTAACCCGCGGTAAAAGTAAAAACATGACTTTAAATAAAAATTACTTGTAATATGAAGAAAAAAAACTATTCTATTTTATTCTATTCTATTTCTACACTGATTCTACAATAGTAACTGATACCCATCTTCAGGGTATCCAGTAATGAACTATTCAGGGTTGAAAAAGAAGAAGAAGCGGTATGCTATTTTACGTTGGTGCATTAGTGAAATGAAATACTCTTATAGAATATAAGAGTATCTCACTAATGCAGGCCCATTAAAATGTAACAAGTTTCTACCTTTGGCTCTAGCATGTTACGACTTCAAGCATTTTTCACTGCCATCGTCCTATATGACTACATCTTATCTTTGCGGTCACGGCAAACTTGGTGTCTGTGAACACCGCCAGTGAATTGTCAAGGCGCTGGTAAGCTGATTGCTTAGATAGTGTTAAGTTATATTAAAAACCAAGCGTCCGTCTATAATGTTGAAATAATTGTCTTTTTTTATAGGAACCCTATCCTACAAACCCAGCACACAGTCCCATTTTGGTGTGTCTGTCTGTCTACTCGGGCTAATCTTCGGCATGGCTGAACCGAGAACGATAACAATATTGTTATGAAACTTTACAATCCGATAGAGATCAATGCAAGGAGTAATCTAAGTTAAGTTACATTTTATCTGTAAATCCTGTTTTGTTTTTAGAGATCAATACCAGGAGTGATCTAAGATAAGTTACATTTTATCTGTAAATCCTATTTTGTTTTTGTGAAACGATAAAATTGATAAATATTGGTTGGTAAAAATCTAAATGACGCCATAATTATAAATCTAGCCCGGGCGAAGCCTGGGCGGCTCACAAGTAATCAACAAAGATAACAAAGCTCGTTTCTCTATTTGGTCCTTGTTGGTGTCGTAAGACATGCAGGAAATGCCCAAAAACACGTTTATACGTAGAGAAGCCACGCTGTAGCTATATTATGGTTGTAACACGAAGGGATCGGTTCTACCGGGGTAGGACCACGATACTAGCGTAAAATGGCAGCTTGATGCTGTTGCGTTTCGTATAGTGAGTGTAGAGAACCGAAAGTGAGGCATTCCATCTTGGACCTCAGGGGTGACAACGCATCTGCATTTTGATCCTTAATACAGGATAAACGTAGATGTATATAGATACACAGCATTCACTTGCCATCGGGTGGCATATGCTCGTTTGTGACTCTTATTCTATAAATAAAAATATCTAAAATGGCGGTATAGCTATCTAAATTACGCCAGGATTAAAATACTCAAGCCGGCGGAAAAGAAGCGTAAAAGGTGCGAAACGTCCGACACTGCCATCACCAATCCACCAGCTAAGCGGGACGATTATGTCCAAAACTCTCTCCATGGGAGAAACCCATGTCTAGCAGTAGATTATTATGGAACAGAACAAAAAACTTATTTTCTCTTTAATAAAGAAAAAGTTATATAGTTGCAGCAGGTCTACATATTGCTCTGCTGAGTGCAATATTTAGACCTGCTGAGTGCTGGCCTCCTCCAAATCTTCAGAAGTACCGTATCGTTAGTAACCGTTGATTTATCACGCCGCGATACTTTCGGGTTGGCGGTCTTTTCTTATATGATAAGAAAATAAGAATGGTGACGACAAACAAGCACACAGCGCACCCGATAGTAAGTGGATGCTGTGGCCCATAGACATATCTATCCTCGGTTAAGAATGAAAATGCAAATGGAGGAATACCATGGAATGCCTCGTCTCCAGTCAAGAGTCATTGGTTTTCTACACTCATTATTAGTATTACTTAATAAAGTCTTTAGTGAATAAAACTAGATGTACAATGGATCCTGCAAAGCACTTGAAACCTGAGACTTAAACGAGAGATTTTTTTTAAATTTTGTACTAAAAAAATTTTATATGCCACATTTTTCATATTGTTACATTGTCAATGTTACATTGTCAAATGATTTTGAGCAATGTTCCAAGTTTCAAGTCCTAGAGACTTGATGACGAAATGACAATGTAGGAATACGAATTTCAATGAATTCGAAATTTCAAGTCTCTCACTCATCGGGAAGTGCCCGAAATTTGTGTTGCAAGATTCCACTCGGAACGACAGACAGACAAAAAAAATTAACTTAATAAAAACGTGGTAAAATAAGATAAAATCGGTAAAAGTTTCATTCAATATGTAGTGATCGCATAAGTACACGAAATTATTATGAAGAAAAGCCATTAGTTTCAATTTTATTAGTTCAATATTCAAATATTATTTGTTTTTTGTATTACTAACGCAATGTAACGCAAATAAATGTTATTACTTATTATAGTTATTATTATTGTGAGAGGTTCCTATATACCAGCTGATTTTGACTTACCGTACCGTCATTTACATACCGTAATTTTATAATGCAAGGACACGTCTTATAAATTCGATTACGAATACGTACGTCCAATGAATGAGATATTTAAATAATAAAAAAGACATTAATTTTTTTAATTAAAAAGCATCAAAGTAGTTGAACTAAGGTCAACAATATTGCCTCACACGTATCGTGAACGTGGTTAGCTTTACTATGTGCTCATAGCTGAGCACATAGTAAAGCTAACCACGTTTTCATTTTTTTAAATCATACTTATAATAAGGGTGCAAAACGGACAACATAGCGGAAGGGGGTCGACGATAGCACGAAAAAGCGACTACCGATTAGTAAGAAAAGTTCTCGAATGGCAGCCTAAGCGAAGTGTAAGGCGGCCCCCCAATAGATGGAGTGACGACTTGGCAAGAGATACTGAAAAGTCTTTGTGGGATTCCTTAGGGAAGGCTATATTCACAAGTGCATTTTTGACGGGCTGTATTGATGATGATAACGATGCACGTGCATTTACATTAAACAACACATAAAATCCATATCAAGACATTGAAAACAAAGCTTGTAAAAATTAATGAGCGATCACGGTTTACGGCGTAATAAAGTTCGATTGAAAATAAGGTATGGCGCACAAACGTTAGTAATTAAATTCCTTGTAGATAATTAAAATGTTTCTTTTGTATGAAGATATTATTTATAATAAAATCATTTTAGGGCACGGGTGCTTCTTACTACGATTCTTAATTGAGGATCCACACGATCAGGAAGATTGTGTGCTGACTTTGTTACCATTATTCTATAATGAAATCTGTAGTCATACCGAAAGTATTTGTATTAGTGACAATGATGATGAAACAAGATCGATTTTGACAAAAACAGCTTTGAAATCGCATAAGAGACATGAAAGTAACCTCCGCGAAAAACGAACTGAACTCAGTCTGACGTACCTACTTTGGGAGGTGTCCGAGACTCTGATTAAACTGATAAGAGTTTGCTTTATCGCTTCACTGCGAATTAGACCCTTCGTTTTTTTACACTCATGTCAGTCTCTCCATAATTTGATACTTAGATTTGGATGTATTTTCACATAATTAAAGTCACTTCTACTGTTTTCCTTCATAGCTGAGCACATGGTAATTAACGATTCCATGATGCTGGTGGGAATCAAACGAGGAACGTTTAAAGAGAGAGCTAAGTCTGGTAGCCCCGGTACCACTAGATAGGCCTAACGAAATTTGATTATCACTATGGATATTGTTTATGTTCAGGCACATTTGAGGCACTGTGAAATGTGCTAGGCAGTCAATAAGAGCTAAAACTCTTTATAGTACTTTGCTCGAAGTTTTTCTTTGAGTGAAACTAATGAAAGTTGGGTGTGGCAGAAGAAGCACGAGAGTAGAATGAACGCAGTAGAAATGCGGTCGTTAAGGAGTATGTTAGGGCTGAATCTTAATGACAGGGTAAGAAATTGTGTAATAAGAGAAGAGTGTGGTTTGCAAGATGATGTTGTGACCAGGATTAAGAAAGGAATGCTTCGGTGGTTTGGTCATGTGGAAAGAATGAATGAGGAAAGAGTGACAAAGAAAATTTATGTTGCAGAAGTGAATGGCAGAGTCGGAAAGGGACGTCCTAAGCGAAAATTTATCGACCAAATTGGCGATTTATTGAAAACGGGCTAAATTAGGAGTACCCTTAACCGACGAGCATGTATGCGGAGGTGTATGGACGTGAAGGAGGCGAGAGAGGTGTGTCAGGATCGTGCCAAATGGAAGTCTGTAGTCTCTGCCTACCCCTCTGGGTGACAGGCGTGAGTGTTTATGTTTTATGAAACTAATGCATATACCAGATAGCATTGTCAGCTTTTATATGCAAAGAGAAGAACAAAATATTATTACTATAGTCATTGTTATTAAGAAACATCATCATATATGAATCCCGGAAACTAATTACTAGTTTCTTCTAATGTGCCTACAACGGATCGGTAACTAAATTACTTACGTCTTACCTAATCACGTCATAATATTTTTATTAAAAGAACATTTAGCGATTGCCACCTTTTTAACATCAATCATAAGTCATAACTTACGGCCATGATAATGCCCTTGCCTGTTCAAGTATCAATGCCTAACCTTTTATAATGTTAATAGCAACATTACGAAATCCTAAACCCGTCTTTGAAATAAAAGGTAAACGTCAATATTTGATATATTATAACAGCAATTAAGTTGTTTTGGTGTTTATATATCGTTTAACCCTTATCAAATCTACTGAACCCTTTTCAAACATATAGATAATAAAACCTTATTAAAACTTATTTAGATCTATTAAAGCTAGATGCCTCCTAGATGATCTTAACAGCGCTAGAAGACTCGCAAATGTTAGACAAAGGCACTTACTCGTCGTTCATGCAGTCATGACAAATTTTTAATTCAATACAAATGCTAAAATGCGATAATATCCCAGAAAAGAGACGATCAAAATACATCCGAAATATATATAATAAAAGAATTCAATGTTGCTCGACTTCGAATGTAAATCGAACACAGAACCCACGAATATGACACATCATGGAGTGTACAGGTAAGGAGAACCGTCTCACATGGAGTTGTTAAAATAATAAATAATAGTTGAAAAAGTGTCCATCTGTTAGCAGCAAATAACATTTCAAAAACACTCCATAACAGCGCTGGAGTAGCTACAGGGTATACAATGAACTTAGCAGTTGTCGACGGAGTGAAGTGTGCTGAGTTGAGGAACTTAATATTTGTGGTGATTAGAGTAGTTGACGAAACTGCAGTATTTAAAACCTCAACTACTCATGTTGTCTAAAATAATTTAGTAAATAAGACCGAGAAAAAGTCGCCGTGAAACACGTTGTGATTTTTAAAATAAAAATTTTGAAAACAATAAAATAATAATTACAAAAAAGAATTATGGTGAAAGTTAGTGCAATAAAAACTTATAAAAAGTTCTTTAAAATTTACTCTCTAGCTACAGTGGCGCCACCCTTATTTAACGCTTTCCTATACATAGACGGTTCTCCTTACCTACACTGTATGATGACAAATAATAAAAAATGACAATAACTAATCAAATATGACAGTAGCTCACGAGATTATAGAATTAAAAAAGGAAAAAGAAAAGAATTGTAATCTTAGCTACAACAATATCTACAGTTGACAGTCAAACCCATTTCGTATTGTATTATTTTCGCTTTTATACTAAAAAATGTTTTGTGAAACAATTTTCTTTATGGAAACAGTTAAAGAATTAACAAACGTTGTGACCTCAGCTGAGATTCGAACCTAGAATGCTTCGCTGCATCATCACTAATAATAATATTGTGTATAATTAAAGTGAGAATTACAATATCAAATTAACTTCCGCTCCTCTCGGTAGTACAAACAAAAGCATAAAACGTATGCGCACTGCCGAACAATGGCTGGTTCATGACAATGCTTAGTAGTAAGTACCAGGGGAACATGACGTGCTAGCGGTTACTGTATTACAATAATAACAGTATTGTTCTCGTAGGAAATGATAATTCGAGCACATGGTGGCGACACTAATACATTATGAAATATGCAAACTCGATCCGTTGCAATGTAATGATATAAAGATTGAACGAAATGGGTAATCCATTCGAACGAAGTAGAACTAGAGACGCACCCTGGATTCGACTGGGTAGGGTTTTAATATGGCCCAGTCGAGCCTGGATCGGTTCAAACATAATATACCTTCAGCATGCCTCTACATCGTATAAGCCTACTTCAAAATATATTAGAATGTTAATTTTATAAAGGCAGGATGCTCGCTAAATTTTGGTGACCGTTAGGTACCTCAAGTCAATGGAGAACTGGGGGAATAGCCATGATCTTCCCGTGATCGCTAACGCTTTAGACAACCATAAAAATGAATGGGATGACATATCTGACTGAACTCACGTGACGTAGCGTTAATTTCATTCATTTCTACACTTTTCCGAATAGTCCATGAGGATTCGGCGCAAGAGTACCGAAAACTATTCCACCTCAATTTTTATGCAATTCTCTTCAAATTGTCCTACTGGTGATATAAATGCATGTTGCAACTCGGTGCCATATTATTTAAGCCGATTTTCTTTCAATTGCAAGGAATCGTTATTTTCAAACGGGATAATTTTTTATATTATTTGATACAAAACAAATGAAAAAGATGCATAAATTTTATACGACAAAGTTAATATTTTCGGAATTATGAATTTTTATAGGTTTGAAAAAGTTTAAATTGGGTAACTTTTGATTTTGTGACCAATTAAAAATACATAATTTTTAACGATAAAACTTACATTTTCAGAGTTATGAATTTTTAAAGGTTTAAAAAATCCCAAATTCGGATACTTTTTACCCATTAAATATATATCAAGAAAAATAATAAAATATGAAAGATTTTTAATAGATTTTTTTTAAAAAGAAACTATAATCCTTGAAATCAAAACATTCCGTAAACAACAAACATGAACTAAGCCTTCGTAATTTAAAGACGGTTGTTAAGCTTAAATTACAAGTTATCAATCATGAATTTATGTAAATTGAATTAAAAGTAAATTTATGTAAGTATATTTCTGATGTGAATATATTATATTACAAATGGTAAATTTAGAAATTTTGTAAAACCGACTTCAATAAACATAAACAAAAAGTTATGTCCGAATTTACTTGCAAGATTAGAGGTGCCCCAATAACAAGTTTGACAAAAATGTATACAGACAGTGGTGTTTAAAGTGGTATACTGAACACATCTGCATACCCCTTTAGAGGGTACCGGCGTGATGTTATTTTACGCAATTACGTAAACAATGCATAGATATGTGATAGCAACAATCGCGGTTGATTTGCAGGCATTTATTGCATAGTTCTCTTATCTGCCTACGAAACTCATCATAAGATCTATACGAAATTTAAATGGGACCATTTCGGAAAAACCTGTTTCGAACAAAGAAACAAGCAAATCCGTCTGTAAAGGGTTATTTTCCAGAGTAGCCAAATTTTAAACCTAAGTTTAAATAATATATTGTATATGACGCCTGAACATACATAAAATAAAAACATCCGAAACGTGAACCTTTCCCGAAGTGGGTTAAAATATATAAGTTTAATTTATGATTGAACATAAATACAAATCAAATTAAAAAATCAGTTTTAGAATCACAACCACAAATGTCGAGTAGTCGCGACGTATATGAATCCACGACCCCATATCCCATCCCATTCCATATCCCGGGTTCGATCCCTGCCGGCACCAATGAAATTGTTAATTGCAATTTTAAGTGCTGATTTACCACGTGCTCGGCGGTGAAGGAAAACATCGTGAAGAAACCTGCATGTCTGCGAAATAAGAAAAAAAATATTTCGAAGACATCTGAAGTTCGCCAACAAGCATTGGGGCAGCGCGGTGGACACTTCCTTGCCATAAAACCCTCTCAGAAATGAGTGGAGGCCTGTGCCCAGCAGTGGGACGTATATAGGCTGTAACTTTACTTTACTTTTACCCCATATCATCCTTTGGGTATCGTAAGAGTCGATAGAAAGAAATGAAACAGAGAATGGGCAACCGCATCCTTACTGAGATCAACTTAAAATAATTAAAAAAAAACTGTTATTTCCAACTCGCCCGCCAAGAGTGGCAAAAAATCCATGTGAGGTGATCCATAGGGAAATTTTCGTAGGGTATAATGATGATGAAATAACCGGCGCTTACAGCCTATACACGTCGCACTGCTGGGCACAGGCCTCTTCTCATTTCTGAGTTTAGGGCAAAGAAGGGTCCGCCGTACTGCCCCAATGCGTGTTGGCGAATTTCGAAATATTTTTTTTATTTCGCAGACATGCAGGTTTCCTCACGATGTTTTTCTTCACCGCCGAGCATGTGGTAAATCAGCAATTAAAATTTCACAATTAATTTATTTTCATTTCAATTAACAATTTAATTTATCGTAGGTACTCGGGTTGCTCGCGTGCTGTTAAATTCACAGCGAGCGCTAACCATCTGAGCTACCACGGCTCCTTTAACTTTAACCGGCATTTCCTGCCTTCAAATGGAAGCAACTGGAAGAATATGTTAATTTGTTATAATGTAACATAAACAACTTATTTGTGTAAGCAATAAATTTAGGTTTATGGACATGTTTGGATTTTTATTACTCAATCTGCATGAACAACAGAATGAATGAAATTTACATAAAATACAAAGAGACTATGTACGTCTTAGTTAAAGAATAGTACCCGGATGACCAAGCTTTGCTCGGTTTTTTTTGAAATTACATTTATAAATTACATACTGATGAAACTTAGATAATATTTTTTGATCTTATTGACAGAATAGAAAAACTGAACTGATTATTTGATTAAAAAATCATGAGTCCAATTAGTTTCTTTAAAATTTTCGTATTTTTAAAAATTACTAAAACAGGGGTTGAAATAATAGATTTTCTCACAAAAGAAGGGAACTTGAAAAAAAAAAGGAAAAAAAAGCTGGACCAGAGACAGGACGCGAACCTCGGAACTCCGATATCACGCCCGACCGACATCCCACCTGAGCTATAAGGATCGTTAGTGATTTGTCGAAATTTACCTTCTTATATTGTAGCAGTTTTTTTATTGCCTGAAAACACGGACGAAAGGACATTTTCTAAAAATAAATCCTAGCTAGATCGATTTATTGCCCCCGAAACTCCCTGGACACTAAATTTTATGAAAATCGTTGGAGCCGGTTCCGAGATTCCGATTATATTTATATATACAAGAATTGCTCGTTTAAAGGTATAGGATATGGAACGATTTTTAAACTTACACGAATGTTGAATAAAAGTAATTTCACCATGAGAAAATTAAAGTTACAGCGAGAAAATGAACATGAAGGTATCCGTTCGTGGCGTGGTTGAAAAGACGCGACGGCCCTTGCTCATCAGCGCGTAATAGTTCACTACTGAACACTTTTTAACAACAATTCAGCAGTAGATCAGTCAAAAACGTATAATTGTTGAACTCTTTGTTTTGCTTTTGCGTTTAATTCACTTATAATTATAATGTTAGAAGCAAAGTTTATGTTATAACCTATTTTCAAAATTTTTAGATGCAAAACTTCAAATCGTCTAGAAGGCAAATACTTTCCGATGGTAAGTTATGCAACTTTAAAGATTTCTTAAATTTACTCGAATACTAGAAACACATGAAACAAAACTAATTTTATATATTTTGCCGCGTTTTCAACTTTTTAATTCCGGACATTACGAGTTTAAAAAGTGAAAACTATGCGCGATGAAATCTGCCAAATTATTATTATTCCATTTTTTTTAAACAATAAGGGTGACAAACGATCACACAGTCCACCTGGTAGTAAGTGGTTGCTGTGGCCCACAGGCATCTACATTTATCCTCGATAAAGAATCAAAACGCAGATGCGTTGTCACCCCTGGGGACTAAGATGCAATGCCTCGTTCCCAGTAAAAAAGAGTCTCCGGATCTCTACACTCACCATACGAAACACAGCAATATTAAGCTCCAATTTTACACTGATATTCTGTGAGAGCGTGGTCCTTCCCCGGTCGAGCAGACCCATTCGTGCTACAACCATAATATAGGTGCAGCGTGACTACCACGTATATATTCTATGTACCTGCAGCTCCATTGCAGATAAAAGTTGATGCGTCCTCGGGGCAAGATGTGTAACGTGTATGATGTATTCTATGTATGTGCCAACAAATTTGTCACTTGTAATGATTGACAAAAATAATGTCCTCTATAACACCAAACATTGTGCCGCTTGCAATTTCACTTAAGTTCTCGAGTCAGTAACCTTTGACCGTGATAAGATATCCGACTTACGTTTACCCTCCCCGTTTAAAAATATCGTTATCTTTATTTGTTTTCTGTGCTCGTTTTCAAGAAATTGTTGTTCGTCAAAGTAAAATTGCACTTATTACTAGATTGTATTGATATATGTAAATTCTATTTGTAACCGCTCTGATCCGTCCAACTAGAGGCCTATCGCCATCACGTCCTCGTTTCGTGATAATAATGGAGTCCTTTATTAACTGCCAACTCAAGCAGCACCTTGAGAAGCACCAGCTGACTAGTAAACGCCGGTACGGTTTCCGTGGGGATTTACCTAATACACCGATGGGCTCGGGTGGTCGAGTCCAAGAGGACAGCTTTGACGATTAGTTTGGACATAGCGAATGCCTTCGATCTGGCTTGGCACAAAGCGCTTCTTTCGAAGCTTCCTTCCTATGGACTTCCGACAAATTGTGCAATAGGATCACTAGTTTTCTGGCTGATCGGAACATCAAGGTCGTAGTAGACAGTACATGCTCCGATTACAAGCCCATTAAGGTGATACCTCGAAAATTTGGTGGTTTTTCTATTTAACATGTTTTTTTAAGTTTTATAGATTACAAACCAAAATTTTGGTATATGATTTTTGACTATATGACCATGGTTTGCATAAAAGAAAAACACGATATCGTGTAATTTTCTCGATAGAAAAAAATTGCAAAGTAGGCTCTAATTATTTACATTTCTTGACGACACCTCAATATTTTTACGAATAATTTCATGGAATTATTTTTAAAGCATAGTAAATAATCATATCTAAGTGTTCATAAATCAGTTTTTTAATACATAACGAAGTTTTGTTAAAATAAATAAAAATGTTGTTTGGCGCTTACTTAGTTTTTTTCCGAGCGCTTGCTCGGTATGGCCATCTCATAATTTGCGTACTACGAAGTCATTGCATCACTTTCATTTTGACACTCCCGCAGTCGTCCGTTATCTACACCGACAAAAGAATAAGCCACGCCCCCAAAACTTCGATTCATTTTCAAGGTATCCTCTTAACGCTGATGTTGCATAAGGCTGCGTGCTATCATCAACGCTGTTTCTTTTGGATATCAATGATATGTTGCAAACTGATAACATTCATTGCTATGCGGACAACAGCACTAGTGATGCTTTATGCACCAGCTGTCCCAATATTTTTGGGGAAAACGTCACCGAGTACCGGAACAAATTTGTGTCCGACGTCTAGACTTTGTTGGACAGTCTTGAATGAACTAAATCTAGTCCAGTTCAATCCCCAGAAGACATTAGTTTACGCGTCACCCGCTACTAAGAACACATTTGTAGTATCTCCGGCACTCCGACATATCGAATAACGAGAAGTTTCGTGGTCATTTGGAAGAAAAGGGCAAATTGCCTTCTAAAAAGCTCAGCGTGCTCAGCAGAGCGGGACAGTATTTCATGCCGGCACACTGCCTGCAACTTTACAAAGTGCAGGTTCGGCCTTACATGAAATACTGTTCCCATCTCTTGACCGGGGCTTCCCAGTGCCAGCTCCTTCTATTTGATCACATCCAGCGCAGAACGGTTCGAATCATCGGCGACCAAAGAGATGTTGCATCTTTTTGCAAATTCTATCGTATCTATTACGGGGAGTGCGAAGTGGAATTGTTCAGATCAATTCCAGCAGCCAAATATAAGCGTCGCACATCGCGACAAAACTCAAGGCACCATCCATACCATCTGGATGATTGCTAAAACTGTGCGATTTACGCGAAGTTTTCTTCCTCGCACAATTTCCTTGTGGAATCGACTACCACCAGCGATTTTCCCGGACCGAAACAACATAAGAAGCATAAAACTATTACGTACAGAATCCTAGTACGCGCACCGAAAGTGAAACACGTAAAATTAACGCGAAATCGCGTAAATTCACTTAGCGATCCATCAGTGCGCAACGTCTCGTCATACGGAAAAGAGCTCGCTGTAAGAATGACTTAAAATATTGTCACAACAATGATGGCAATAATAAAAAAGTGATAGTATTACATTTCACAGATAATTTTATACATTTAATTCATTATTATTACGTAAATCACTTATAAAACCAAAAAAATACTTACCTAAGCTATCATAATACAAATGTTGCTAATTATGAGGTAAAAAATTGCACAATTTTCTCTTAAAAATCTTTAGTATCGATTTATAACGTTAAATCGCAACGCTCTGTGTAAAACTCAAACGTTTATATGTAGAAACGTACTTTTCTAAGTATTTATATAATATTATCTATGGGTCTCATCATTATCATCATCATCATTACAGCCCTTCACAAGTCCACTGCTGAGCATAGGCCTCCCCCAAGGTATGCCACAAAGCACGGTCCTGAGCCACCTGCATCCATCGACTTCCTGCATGTCTTACCAGGTCGTCACTCCATCTAGTGGGGGGTCGCCCTACACTTCGTCTACCGGTACGAGGCTGCCACTCGAGAACCTTTTTTCCCCAACGGTTGTCGGTTCTTCGAGCTATATGGCCGGCCTATTGCCACTTCAGCTTACTAATCCGTTGGGCTATGTCGGTCACTCTGGTTCTACTGCGGATATCCTCATTTCTAAGTTCATCACGCAGAAAAACTCCGAGCATAGCCCTCTCCATAGCTCGCTGAGCGACTTTGAGCGTCCTCATACGGCCAGCAGTGAAGGACCACGTCTCAGTTCCGTATGTCATCACTGGCAACACGCACTGGTTGTTACGGGTCTCATGGGTGCCTATTCAAAACTAATACGAAGTGATCAGCCGAGAGCTATACATTGAAGCTATTTTAATTTTTAACGCAAATGCTTTATTTTTGTTGCTTTGTTCATTAACCAAGTAAAAGTTTTAGACTATAGAATAGAAACAATTTTATTTAGTATCAATTAAAAGCGAGTAACTTTAAAAAAACTATTAAAATTTCAGCGTTTATATTTACTTCCAAATAAAAAAATCTACATCAGTTTATAAGTGACGGAATTCTGAGGTAACAAATATAACTAACCTCCTCATTTTTTAAGTCGGTTAAAATCAAACATTAATCGATGTCTTTATTACATTCGATGGAATAATTGTGCATAAAATAATGTCCCTAAATTTTATTACGTTATGTGTATTTGTAGCACTCAAATATGCATAATAAAGTTATATTAGTACCATCATTATAGTGTTTATTTTATTCCATTTTATATTCTCATAAAATATGCCTTCATACGTAATATTTAGTTTTTATTTTTTCGATTAATTATAATTAATCAACAAAACAATGATTTGCACAACTTGATTGCAAACGCCAGATACTGGTATCACTGAAACTGAATGCATGTGAATGTATGTGTGTTTGTGACAAGCGTAGGCACATTCTACTCGCGCACACTAATTGTAATAATTGTATGTTAGGGACCTTCAAAAACGAGCCTACTCTTTTTTTAAAGGACGGTAAAGCATCTGCATTCCGCTGGTGTTGCGATTGTTCATGGGTGGTCACTTACCATTAGGCGAGTCGCAAGCTCGTTTGCCCCCTCTCATATGAAAAAAAAATAATTTTCAACGTAATCGCTTTTTTACATAATACTCCTTAAATACCGTTTAGCAAATTGGTTAATTTCCTTGGAAAAAGCCTTGATCCAGGGACTCGAAAAAGGCCTCTAACAGCACACATCACCATGAGGTGACGATGACGTCGCCGTCGAATTTTATATCACAAAAAACCTTGTTTCAGGTGAGTAAACAGGTGAAAATCACTCAGAGTTAGGGCCAGAAAATATGGTGGGTGCTGCATCAACTGAATCTCAGTAGTTCGGATGGCAGAGCCTGCGACATCAGGTCGATAGGCAGGGGTGTTATCATGATGAAAAAGCACTCCAGAATGGAATTTTTCTTGACGTTTATTCTTTATTTCTTTTCACAGAATTGTGATTAATGATGAGTAATAATCTCCGGTTATTGTCTGTCCTTTATGGTCATTATTATACCTTCCGCATCCCAGAAGACAGAGGCATTATTTTTCCACGGACGCAGACACCCTGAATCTCTTGGCTGGCTTGGCAGCTACATAACGGATGGTCACACGTCGATCTACCTTAACAATTTCTTCGATTGTTTTAACGTTTTCTAGCGTAGCGGCCGTTGTTGGCCGCCCGGAGTGACGTCACTGCAGGCGGTTCTGCCGCGTTTAATTTCAGCACACCAGTGTGCTGCTGTACAATAAATAAAACTGAGCATTGTCTCTCATAGTAGACCGCAGTTCTTCAGCCTACTTTGACAGACTGCAGTTTTTCTTTTTTTTACATTTTGTAAAAAAAAATCAGACAAATATTTAATAACCGCACGAAATGAGAGTTTCTCCATTTTAAACAAGAATTAAATTCCCGCCAAATGTGAAGTTTGATAAATAATTAGGTATAGTGTTTAATTTATTTATTTCTGGCTTTGATTACTAACTAATTTAGATTCGAAATCTTCATAACCCATTCATGTTGTTCTATTCCGAAAACTTATCAACTTAGTAAAGAAGAGACTTTGTTACCGAGTACTTGGTCGTGTAATTAAGATCACTCGAAAACACATTTCCGCACACGCACTTACCAATATAGGTGCAGCATGGCTCTACCACGTAACAACAGTGAGGGAGTGTAGGTATAGAAAAAGTGTTCTGTGGAGTAGTCATCTCGTATATGCTAGATTTAAAATATCAGACCGGCGAGGCGATGAAGAACAGTGTTAAACGTTTAACTACGGTCGCCAATCCGCTGCTTAAGCGGTGCGGTTACCGGAAATAAGTTTTTTTTTTAAACGTTACACTACCCTACACTAAGATTTTCTCTTGTATCGTAGGGGCAGTTTACAAACATAAATTGCACGAGGACAAACATCCAGACCCGGTACAACTATTTGTAGGCCATACAAATACTTGTTCCGTGCGGGATTCGAACCCGCGACCCCCAGCGCAGCCACTCATTGCTAAGCCACTGCGCCACGGAGTCGTCAATTTTATAGTTTATAGCTCAAAGTTTATAGCTGCTGGAGAAAATCACTAAATATAATTGCCGACATAAATCGTGAGCACACTTTTTATTGGTCGATACGACGTTGACCACGCGGACGTTCAACGTGATTGGTTCATCAGACGATCCTCGTCGTCTATTGGTTTCGAACGTATCATTCGGCTTGCGTACACTTCAGAGCAATAATTTTAGTGATAACTTTTTTAATTAGTTTATTTTCGTTAAATGTTTTTGTTGCCTCGTTGTTAATTGTTGTTCGTGTATCCCTTGTTATTAATTGTTTTTGTTATTTCTTGTGTATAATTATTTTTGTTGTTATAATTTGAGTGTTCAGATTTTGGTCTAAATATGCAGAGAAGGAAGAATTCGGTGTTAAATAAACAATCCCGACAAAGGGTCTATTCAGTGTTTAGTTACATGAAAAAATTAGGTACTACAAAAAACATGATAGACGTATATAAACCGACTGCTGAGGCGACTAATGTCTCAGTAGCTACTATACGGCGCACCGCAACACCAGATTTTATGGAAGGCATATCACCTCTTCCTTCTTCTTAATAAAATAATCAATTCTAACCACCAGGTATACATTAAATACTTTATAGTAGATAATAAAATAACGGACACGAATAATTGCAACATTACTGTATCAAAGTAATAGTTGATGTGTTCGAGTAAACATTTTCATAAAAGTGGGCGAAAATATTCAATTACGAATTGAAATAATAAAGGTACCCAATAATTTTGCCTCTGTGCTCACGACTCGTATCGGCAACGTCTGAAACATAGTCATTAAAATGCCTGCCTATGTATTCATTTAAAACAAAAAAAAACTTGATGCACTCTTTACCACCATTTTAAAAGTATGTCCAGAAACGTTTCGAAGTAGATACAATAAATGCATATTTCGTGGATAGAAGAAAAATATTCGTGTGTTGTGATCAAGTCGTAAAAGGATTACCGTACTCCGCAACAGAACGAGACGCTAGTCTTTTGAAATTCTAAATGAATAGGACCTAGCAGCCTTTCACCATAACAGCCTATGAAAAGTGCACTGTTGAACTGAACATAGAGCCTATATAAGGATTATTTACTATAGTTGCAAAGTATGGCAAGCAGTTGAGATACCGCAGTTCGTTATTTTTATTGGCTATTATTGGGAATCTGATGATGTCTCAGTGATCACAAGGGTGAAAACTGGCAGCGATCACCGAATGGTTAGAGGCACACTCAACCCAAACGTTAAGTTGGAGAGGTCTCGTCTAATGAAGTCAACGCTCCGTCCCCCTCGTGCTCTAATCCAGAATCCCGAAACCTTTCAGCTCGAGTTACGTAACCGCTTTCAGTGCCTAGAAGATTGCAATGCAGTGGACGATATGAATGACAAGCTCGTGGAAACTGTCCATGCGGTCGGAGCTAAGTTCTGTAAGACCGGCCGCAGAAGAACTCAAAAGCTCTCCGATCACACTCTTAATCTCATGGCTGTTAGACGGGAGATGAGGCTGCAATCGTCAACAGATTTGACAGCATAAAGGCAACTGAACAGACAGATCTCCAAATGCATGCGGCGAGACTTACGCAAATTTAATACTGCTCGTATTGAAGAAGCGATTGAGCGGAACCAGGGCTCCAAAGTCTTTGCCAGAGATCTGTCTGCCAGTAACAGCCAACTGTCAAAGCTGAAGACTGGGTGTGGCAGCATCGTTTCCGGGACACCTAAGATTCTGAGTGAGATTGAGAGGTTCTATGGGCAGCTGTACACATCATCGTTGGAGCCACACGCAAGTGTGAGTAACGATCCAAGAGCGGGTCTTATCCGACACTATTCCGATGATATCCCGGACGTCAGTCTGAGCGAGATTAGAAAGGCTCTCCAGCACCTTAAAAACGACAGGTCCCCGGGCGAGGATGGAATTACAGCGGAGCTTCTGAAAGCGGGTGGAAAACCGGTACTTGAAGTCCTTCAGAGGCTCTTTAATTCCGTCCTCCATGGTGGCACTACTCCGGAGGCGTGGAGAAGAAGTGCGGTGGTCTTGTTCTTCAAGAAAGGTGACAACGCCCTCTTGAAGAACTACAGACCAATATCCCTTCTGAGCCGCGTCTACGTGCTGTTTTCGAGAGTCATTACGAATCGTCTCGCACGCAGACTCGACGACTTCCAGCCTCCCGAACAAGCCGGTTTCCGAAAAGGCTTTAGTACCATAGACCACATACATAACCTTCGGCAAATTGTACAGAAGTCCGAAGAGTACAATCTGCCACTTTGCCTGGCGTATGTGGACTATGAGAAAGCCTTTGATTCCGTCGAAATTTGGGCGGTGCTACAGTCTCTTCAGCGGTGCCAAGTTGACTGTCGGTATATCGAAGTGCTGAAGTGTTTGTATAGTAGGGCTACGATGGCTATCCGAGTACAGAACCAGAGTACGAAACCTATTCAACTGCAGAGAGGTGTAAGACAGGGTGACGTTATTTCCCCGAAACTCTTCACCGCTGCATTGGAAGACGTTTTCAAGCTACTGAACTGGAAAGAATACGGTATTAACATCAATGGCGAGTACATCACTCACCTTCGACTTGCCGACGATATAGTCCTTATGGCAGAATCGCTGGAGGACTTAAGCACTATGCTCAATGACCTTAATTGTGCCTCCCAACGGATAGGTCTTAAGATGAACATGGACAAAACAAAGATCATGTTCAATGTCCATGTCACACCTATGCCGGTAGTTGTTGGGAGCACTATGCTCGAAGTTGTTGACGAGTACGTTTACCTGGGACAAATAGTCCGGCTAGGTAAGCCCAAGTTCGACCGAGAGGTCAATCGACGGATTCAACTCGGCTGGGCAGCGTTCGGGAAATTACAACGCACCTTCTCGTCAGGTATACCTCAAAACCTGAAAACTAAGTTGTACAACCAGTGCGTGTTGCCAGTGATGACATATGGAACTGAGGCGTGGTCCTTCACTGCTGGCCGTATGAGGACGCTCAAAGTCGCTCAGCGAGAGAATGATTAGATGGCTATGCTCGGAGTTTCTCTGCGTGATAAAGTTAGAAATGAGGATATCAGCAGTAGAACCAGAGTGACCGACATAGCCCAACGGATTAGTAAGCTGAAGTGGCAATGGGCCGGCCATATAGCTCGAAGCACCGACAACCGTTGGGGAAAAAAGGTTCTCGAGTGGCAGCCTCGTACCGGTAGACGAAGTGTAGGGCGACCCCCCACTAGATGGAGTGACGACCTGGTAAGACATACAGGAAGTCGATGGATGCAGGTGGCTCAGGACCGTGCTTTGTGGCATACCTTGGGGGAGACCTATGTTCAGCAGTGGACTTGTAAAGGGCTGTAATGATGATGATGATGATGATTATCGGGAATGTGCTGTTAACCATCACTGGTTCAATTTCCTCTGTCGCATTTTACAACAACGGAATATTGCGGTAGCGAATATTCTTAAAGCGCCACTACACGGGTTATAAAAATAAATACTACCTTAGCATTGAGGTATCGGCATCGATAACATGTGTTAGATAATAATACTCTTAACTATTTAAATAAGGGAACACTACTTAGTAGACTTCACATTGTAAAATATTCTTGGAACGCATTAGAAGTAAATACAATATATATTCTAAAATAAACGATGTATGCAAACCAACTGCAACATAGCCCATCACGATGCGACATAGACCGGCCTCATTGCAACGTCACCTTATTTGCTGGTACTAAAAGCATTACCACGACGGACAAAATGATGACAACGATTGACACTCGTTGTATGATCCAAACCCAAGGTTCCCCAGTTGTCTCCGCTGTTCTTTATACTGCTTGTACGCTTATTAGAAATCTACCCTTACTTTTAACACAAACAAATATCGTCGAGAATCGATTCCCGGGATTAATGAACTATCCAGACATAACGAAGATTTTTTAACCTATATGCACGAATCCTACTAGCACTTGGCCGGTTTTTTATTTTATTAATAAGTAATATTTTAATTTACCATCATATACTGTTCTACTCGTATAAAACACTAGTATCACATATAGTATATACAATATCAGTTTACACTGGAACTCACAGATGTTAATTAGCACATCATGTTAGTTCAATTTGGCTGCACGATAGACAATCCACATGGGCAAAACAGTATGAAGTATACTATATATATAATATTACGCTATTATTAAATAAAGGTAACAAGTTATGAGGCAATCCTTTGTGTGGGAAGTACTATGTTCAGTAGTGACCTTTGATAGGCTAAAATGAATGAATTTATGAACGAGGCTTTATATAGAATAGGTCATTGCATAATATATTTTCATAGAATTTTAAGAATTCTATAACCCTTTGATTACTATAAATAGACATATATACTCAACAAAACTGGATCAAATTGGCAAATAATATGTTTACTATAGAAGCTATATAGCGCAATTCAAATACAAACAAATAAAAAAAATATTATCATTCAACGCATCTGCATTTTGATACATAAATGAGGACACAGGTGTAGACGTCTACGGTCCCACAGCATCCACTTACCATCAGGTGGACAGTGTGTACGAATGCTATCAAGACTAAATTCCTTGCCAGCAGACGTGTCCCTGAGCCAGCGCATGATGTTATTGTAGGAGGTAATAAGATTGAGGATGTTGATGCTTATGGTAAGTGTGACAAACGAGCACTCAGTCCACCTGATGGTAAGTGGTTGCTGTGGCCGATAGACATCTACATTTATTCTCAATTACGAATCACAAGTGGTAAAAAAAATTGTACAACCGACTTCAATATAAATAAAATGAGGACATCATAAATATATTTATGTGGGAACACACGAGAAGCACCAGCTTTCAGATAAAAAAGAATCATCAAAAACGGTTCACCGAAAAAAGTTCTGAAGTAATGGTCGCCACACACGGTCAGTTCAACTGATCATTCCAACTTATCAGTTCAAACTAGGAATGTTGATATTTTTTGAAATATCGAATTTTCGATGTATATCGATAGTTATAAATGTATCAATATCGGAATTTTATATGTAAGTTTTGTCGACTAACTTACTTCACTATGTTTCTACACTATTAAATTAGACACTGCACTTTTATTTCACTTTTGACTCATTTATTCGAAACCATCCAACACCTATAAGGTATAGCAAAACAGCGCAGTTATTGTATAATACAATTATATTTGTGGTGCCATCTATTATTGCTTTGAGCATATTTAACATTGACAACTGATATTGCACCTCTATGCTTATCTCTACATTTTTCTAAATACATGACAATAATATGTCACTGTAATATTTACTAACAAAAATGTCTTAATTTTAGACAAATTTATTTATGGATATATCAAAAATATGATATTTTAAAAAATATCAACATTCCTAGTTTGAACTGATCAGTTAGAATGAACAGTTGAACTGACCGTGTGTGTCGTCTATAACACAAATATAAAAACATACTACCGAATTAAGTACCTCCTCCTTTTTGAAGTCGGTTAAAATATGTTTAAAATGAAAATAAATCTTGAAAGCAATAAAGTAAGCAAAAGCAAAAGATGACATTAAATCATATTAGAAGCCATTGTAACATAATTGTTTGAACTTCCACAAAAAAAAAAAAAACAAAAAAAAAAACAAAAAAAAACTTATTATTTAAAAAATATTTAACGTTTAAATGTTTTAAATATTGACTTACATTAAAAAGTACCTAAAAATGTGCGAAAAAAAACACGTTTTAGTGATTTTCGTTGTTTTCGTTAGGTTCAACCATCGATCACTATTTTTTATTAGTGATCGATGGGTTCATTCTCATCGTCTATATTTTTTTCGTTTTTGCTTTATAATTTTTTTTAGAATAAGGGTGACGAGCACACAGTCCACCTGTTGGTAAGAGGATGCTGTAGCCCATAGACATCTGCATTTATCCTCGATTAAGAATCAAAACGCGTATGCGTTGTCACCCCTGAGGACTAAGAAGGAATGTCTCATTTCCAATAAAAAAGGGTCTCCGGATCTCTACACTCACCACACAAAACACAGCAGTATTAAGCTGCTATTTTACGCTGGTATTCCGTGAGAGCGTGGTCCTTCCCCGGTCAAGGCGACCCATTCGTGTTAAAAAAATAATATGGCTGGAGCGTGGCTCTACCACGTATAAATACCCGCGACGGAACGGAGAAGGTATTATGCGTTTAGGGTGAGAGGTTGTTTGTTTGTTTTTTTGTTTGTTCGTTTGTTTGTGTGTGCAAACAAATGTTTCCATTTATCTCCAAAACGGATGAACCTATTTAGATACGATTTTCTGTACAGGGTATGTGACTCATCGGCGATGGTTCTTAGATAGGTATCCTATTATATAGATAGTTCTTAGATAGGTGTTCTTAAATAAGGTGTAACTGGCAACGCGCACTGGTTGTTTTCAGGTTTTGAGTTATAACTGACGAAAAGATGTATCGTAATCTACCGAACGCTACCCAGCCGAGTTGAATCCGTTGATCGACCTCTCGGTCGAAGTTGGAGTTAACTAGTCGGACAATATGTCCCAGGTAAACAAACATATTCGTCTCGAGCGTAGAACTCTCAACAACTACCGGCACAGGTGTGACATAGAGCACGATCCGCATAAGGATTAATCACGAACTGGAAACACTGATTCACAAAGAAGCGATCGTAAAGTTATCACAAAGGCTAAGATGGGCAGGTCAGTTGCAACGAATAGATAACAGAGCTGTCAAAGAAAGTCAAAACCATATCTATGTGGATCCCGCACCAGAAAAGCGGTGAAAGGCTTGCATGGAGGAAGATCTGGAGAGTATAGGCAACAAAATATATTAGAAAAGGGAGGCATAAGACAGAGCAAAATGGAAGAGCCCAAAACACAAAGGTTTTTTTTTATAGAATATGGGTGACAAACGAGCACACAGTTCACCTGATGGTAAGTGGATGCTGTGACCCATAGACATCTACATTTTTCTCGATTAAGAATAAAAATGCAGCTGCGTTGTCACCCCTGAGGACTAAGATGGAATGCCTCGTTTCCAGTAAAAAGGGTCTCCGGATCCCTTGAATCGCATGAAAACACAATGTATCACACAAGTAATACATATTATATTAAATTCGATTGCTTAGTGCGATTACCAAGTCAATCTATATATTTAAAACATAAAAGATTTTTAGTATTGATATGGTCACAATAAGTTGTTGTTATGTTAGTTAATTACGCAATATGATTAAAACTACTTTTACGGATTTTATCGCGATTATTTTTGCTTTTAATTACTTTTATTTTTAATTCCCGACGTTTCGGGCGCTTTCCAGCACCCATGGTCACGGGGGGTGTAGTGTTCGCGTAAATATAAGAAATCATTATATAATTACGTAATAACTTAAGACAGAAGGACCCTTAAGTAGGGACTGAATAAATTAACTGACTTGATATTACATGTATCTCACAACTTTTTAAGATAGAAGATCTGAGTTACGAGACTTGGTTTTTTTACGAATTATGTTATTGATGGCATCTCATTTCTTTTTGCAGATAGTCCTACTATTTTCCTTCCGGTACCTTCTACTTTTTGATTACCAACAAAGTACCTATCTACACCTTTATTCATTTATATTATTCATATACATGTACACTAATTCATTCACTGCAAATGTAACTTTGTAATCCTATATATGGAATTACAAAGTTATTTATGCAGTTAGTGTATCTAGAAAACTGGACCGAAATTAAAAAAATATTTTAAACACTAATTGTTTTCTTAGTTTGAAGCTTCTATGTCTGCTAGAAGTGCCGTAGAGTTTTGATGATCGGTCAGTCAGTGAGTGACGAAACTTTGACTAATTAATATATAATAATTCCTAAACTACTGGTTCAAATTGAATAAAATTTAAAATATACTGTGTCTATACAATGCCTACTTCGTTTTATTTAAATTCAGGTTTCTAGTTCTATCCACAACGAAGTTATGGGGGGTCCAAAATGTCCTGAATTGCTTCGAGAAAAGTATGGTGCGGCCGTGCCGCTTTTTTGCTCGACTTGGCGGATTGACAGATATATCCTCGATTACGAATCAAAATGCTCATGCGAAGCCACCCATGAGGACTAAGATGGAATGACTCTATAATTATACCAGTAGTATAGCTGCAGCATGACTCTACCACGTATAATTGTTTTAATGGTTATGCTAAACTCTGGATGGGTTATACATGTAATTAAATTTTTTTATCGTTTGCTTTTTAATATGAAAGTGTAATTATAAGCTACAGTAACTTTGAAGGCACAGACTGAAAGGTAAAAAGTCGTGAAAGCGAATCCACCCTTTGACTACTGACGTAAACCTCTCCTAGTACAAGCATTTTCAGCTTAAGAGTTGTAATCTTAACAATATTTTTCTTAAAAAAATATGCTCTTAAATTTACATTTACAATGACAATTAACAATTAAAAAATATAAAATTGCGCTTTAAAAGGCATAATAATATATTAATTGTTACTATTGATAATATAACTAATCAAAATAAAATGTACCGTAAAAGAGAATACATTTAAAAATTACCCCACATTCGATTTTCGTCTTACAGGAACTTACACACAACAGTCACAAAAACAACACGACACGACATCTACGTCAAATCTCATCTATGTACACAAAGTAAAAAAAATAACGCGTCCAGTGCGTTCGCGCGCCGCACGATATCTGCGCAGTGTGCGCGGATACAGCGCATTAGAACTGATAAAGTGATAGCCCCCAGCTGAAATATTATATCCGACGCAGTTCAATTTTTATAACAATACTTTAGACCATTAACAATATAATCAAAAACAAACTAACAGCCTACGTACTGGTTGCTGTTGTCGGCGTACAAGCGACTTTAAATGAATGCTATTGGTACGGGAGTGTCGGCACATCGAAAAACTAAGATGAATGCCTCACGGCTTGTTATTATTACTGGCAGCGGTAGATACATTGCTGTTTGGCGTCAAAAATGAAGAGTGTGACAGAGCTATACGTGGTAGAGCCATGCTGCAGTTATATTAGTAGTATAGTTGTGACACGAATGGGTCGGCTCGACCGGGGAAGGACCACGATCTCAGACAATACCAGCGTAAAAAATACTAGCTTAATGCTGCCGTGTTTCGTATGGTGAGTGTAGAACCGGAGACCCTTTTTACTGGAAACGAGGCATTCCACCTTAGTCCTCATGAGTGACAACGCATCTGCATTTTGATTTGTAATCGAGAATAGATGTAGATGTCTATGGGCCGCGGCAACCACTTACCATCAGATGGACTGTGTGCTCGTTTGACACGCCATCGTAAGAAAAAAAAGAGGATGGCACCTTCTACTTCTACCGTTGGACATGGCCTCTCCCGTTGCGTGGATTCTTACATAATTGTAACGCTTGGCAAGCGTATTGCCAGTCGCAGTGGCAGACATCCCGCACCTTTAACGCTGCTGCCAGTCGTCGGTCCGCTAATTTTAATCTAGATCGAAATGATTATATCATCTATCGGAGTCCATTAAACTTCTTTTGGTACCGGAAATCTGCCATATAAAGTTGAAAAGTTACAGCCTATATACATCCCACTGCTGGGCACAGGTTTCCTCTCATTTCTTAGAGGGCTATTAAGGCAAAGAAATGTCCATCGCACTGCGTCAATATGTATTAGCGAACTTCGTGTCTTCGACAATGACAAAAAAGACATGTGAAAAAGAAGCAGGTCTAAATTAAATACATCCACAAAGTGTGTTGGCAATATTGACTTATATATTACTCTTTTTTAATCAATAGTAATATAAAAATAAGGAAGGAAGAGAACGAGGACACTGTACAGGTATTAGTGAAGACTTATGTTGACCGTTTCAAGTTGTCTGGTGTCTCGGAAAAAGATATATCTCGCTGCCATCGCATGGGCCATACTTCCTCTTCTGACAAACCAAGACCCATCTTGTTTAAGTTGTGTGAGTTAGAGGTGAAGAACAAAATCTGGCAAGCTAAGACGTGTTTGAAGGGCACTGGTATCACTCTGTCGGAGTTTTTAACTAAAACTCGACATGAAGCCTTTATGGCAGCTCGACGGAGATATGGAATATCGAATTGCTGGACACGTGAAGGCTTTGTTTTTGTACTGGGTAGCGGTGGCGTTCGACATCGCATTAGCTCTGTGATCGAACTCGATAAAATTGTTGAGCCTCCTGTGTCGAAGTCAAAGACAACGACCGCGGTCAGGGAACCAACTGGAGCTTCCAAAAGTCGACGTACTGGCACCGCAGGCAAGAGATAGTGTCTTCGCTTAGTGTTTATTTACCACAATTTATTTGTATTTTTGTGTAGTCTCCAATTGCATAGTGTTGCATCTCTTCAATTTTTGTGTGTTAACTGAAACATCGTAGTTCGTAGTTATCTCTAATATTATAATAATTTACCTTCATAATTTTGTTTATTATGTGACACAATGACATTAGTGATTAAATAAATCATAGTGGCAGCTATTAATATCTGTCGTGCTGTCATTCGATTGCTTATACTACTAGTCTTTTTGCCAGACCAGATCCGTAGATAATATTTATCTGTCTTATTATTTACGATAAGACTGTGCTTTTTCTATATATTTTTTTTAATTATATTAATTAGTCTTAAGTAAGTTATCTAAATATATAATTCTACCGATGCCACTGCCGGCAGGTATGAAAGAAATGTTTTGTTAAGTGCATAATTGTTGGCAATTTTATTTTAATAATAGTTCATAACATATTATTATTTATTTTGTAGGTATTATATCCAGACTTATATAATATTTATTTGTTATACATTATACAGGTATATATTTAATTTTTATTGATTTTGTTATAGCTTAGTTTAAGTTATAGTTTTGATTAGCATGTGTGATATTTTAGAATTTGATGATAGTTATTTTTCTTGCTCTTCTTCTAGCTCATCCGATAAGACCTATAAAAGCGCCTTAAGCGATGATTCCACTCATTTACATGATCAACTAGTAGCCGTATTCTGTAATTATAGTAAAAATCTTAATATAGTCCATATTAACGCTCAAAGCATTCATGCTCATTACGCTGATCTTTTATCAACCTTCGATTCTAAATATGTTGATGCCATACTTGTTTCTGAAACTTTTCTAAAGCCTGAACTTCCGTCGGTACAGTATTGTCTCCCTGGTTTTCAACTTATACGTAATGACAGGGTTGGCAAAGGTTATGGTGGAGTGGCAATCTATTTGAGAGCTGACATTCCTTATAAAATAGTTGATCATTCACCCAATATATACACAAATTTTGCTGAACATTTATTTATTGAAATTACTATTAATCATTCTAGGACTTTGCTTGGGGTCTACTATCCCCCCTCTCGCAATATAAATTATTTTTCTTCTTTGGAAGAAAAACTTGTAAATCTAACTCCGCTTTATGATAATACCATTATTTTAGGTGACTTTAACACATGCCTGTTAAAGAACGATTCTCGTAGCAAAAAACTGCTCTCCCTGGTGTCATCTTTTAGTTTACATATTCTTCCTCTTTCTGCTACTCACCATTCGCCTAATAATACCCCTTCTCTTTTAGACCTTATTCTTGTTTCTGATGCTGACCGGGTTGCTTCGCATGGACAACTATCTGCGTCTTTCTCTTACCACGATCTTATCTTCCTCTCCTATAAAATTCAACGTCCTAGGCGTAAATCGAAATTCTTACTCCTAAGAAGCTTTAAATCAATTAACCTGGAGCGTTTGAGAGATGATGTAAATAATATTGACTGGTCCCCTGTTCTAAATTCCGAAGATGTTAATCATAAGGTTTATGCTTTTAATCACCTCATTTTAAAACTATTCGATACACATGCACCTCTTAAGCGAGTCAGGGTTAAACACTTTCCAGCCCCCTGGCTTTCAGAGTCTATAAAAGCAGTAATGGCCAAAAGAGATAAAGCTAAGAGGCGTTATAAAAAGCACCCTACTAATGAAAATTTATTCACATATAAAAAACTGCGTAATCGCTGTAGTAAGATGTGTCGTGATGCTAAGAGGAGATATATTTATAATAAGGTTGAAAATTCTCATTCCGCTCAGATGTGGAAATTTTTTAGAACCCTGGGTATTGGCAAATCATATATTGATTCTAATATCTCGTTTGATTTGACTGCACTCAACCGGCACTTTTCTGAGCCTCCGATTTCTATTGATGACTCTATTAAGTCTACTACACTTAATCTTCTCTCCAATATTCCTAAACCGCTGTGTTCTCCTTTTAATTTCAGTAAAGTTACTGATGGTGACATAAAAAAATGCCTTTTAGCCATTTCCACTAAAGCTATTGGCTATGACAATCTTTGTATGCAAATGATTAAACCTATCACTAATGAACTTGTCCCTATTATCACTCACATTATCTCTTCTTCGCTTGACACGAGCTCCTTTCCGACTTGCTGGAAAAAAGCATTCGTCATTCCCCTTCCAAAAACTTCTAATCCTACATCTTTATCCCAATTCCGCCCCATTTCCATTCTTCCGATCTTATCTAAAGTACTAGAAAATATAGTTCAGAGGCAACTATCTCAATTCCTAACTGTTCACAGCCTGCTGAGTCCTTTTCAATCTGGTTTTCGTCCAGGCCATAGCACAGTCAGCGCTCTGATTAAAGTGTCTGATGATATTCGCTGGGCCATGGACAAAAGACTTCTCACTGTTTTAACATTATTGGATTTTAGCAGTGCATTTACTTCCGTTGATTATGACATACTTCTTGGTATTCTTGCGTCCTTAAACATTTCACCATCAGTAATCTCTTGGTTTAATTCTTACCTTAGGGGTCGCTCGCAGTGTGTCCGCCATGAGGAGGATTTCTCCGAGTGGTGTGATCTTACGGCGGGTGTTCCTCAGGGTGGTGTTCTTTCCCCACTTCTCTTCTCTATTTTTATCAATGCTCTCACTACTGTTCTTTCCTCTCATTATCATCTCTATGCTGATGACTTGCAATTATACCGTCATTTCGAAATACAAGATATAGATGAGGCTATTAATAAGATGAATGCTGACTTAAGTAGCATAAGCAGTTGGGCAAAATCGTTTGGTCTTCGTGTTAACCCTGCTAAATCCCAAGTAATGATTATCGGCAGCTCATATATGCTTAATTTATTAGATCGTTCGAAGATCCCTGCAGTTACGTATGATAATACTCAAATTCCATATACAGAGACCGCTAAGAACTTAGGTGTTATTTTTGATAATAATTTGTCTTGGGTCGCTCACATTAATATGATTAGCAGAAAAGTGAACTACTCTTTTCAATCTCTCAAGCGTCTCCAGATGTTTTTACCGTTAAAAACTAAGATAACCTTAGCTCAAGCACTTCTTCTTCCTCTCATTGACTACGCTGATGTTAGTTTTTTGGATGCTTCAGAGGAGCTGTTGAACAAACTGGAACGTGTTCAAAATTTATGTATACGTTTTATTTTCGGTCTTCGTAAGTTTGATCATGTTTCAGAGTACAGGGCTCAATTAAAATGGCTTCCTATCCGTAGACGTCGAGACTTACATGTGTTATCATTTCTATACTTTCTACTCTTTAATCCTCTTGCACCTCCATATCTCCGCGAGCGTTTTGAGTATCTTGTACCCCGTGAAACTCAGTGCCGGACCACTAAACAACTACTTCTCAAAACTCCTTCTCATTTCACAAGCCGATGTGGTGGATCCTTTACAGTAAGGGCGGTCAAGCTATGGAACTCACTCCCACATGACATACGTGCTAGCTCTTCTCTTGATATATTTCGGAGCAGAGTAAAGAAATATTATCTGTCAACTTAGAATTATAAATTTTTACATATTTTATGTATTTATATGTATAATTGTATATATATATATATATATATATATATATATATATATATATGTGTCTATGTATGTATATGTATGTATATATATGTAGTACCCGGTTGACCGAGCTTTGCTCGGTATTTTTCGCTCGATTTTTTTAATTCGTGTGTTTTGGAAATTATATTTAGATACAAATTACATACTGATGAATTACAAATAATATTTTTTGATCTTAGCGACATAACAGAAAAAACTGAACTGGTTATTTGAATAAAAAATCATGAGTGCAATTATTTTTATTTAAATTTTCGTGTTTTTAAAAATACTAAAAAAAGGGCTCGAAAAAATATATTTTCTCAAAAAAGAAAGAAACATGAAAAAAAAAAAATAAAAAAGTCGGTCGGTCGGTCTGGGCTCGAACCGGGGTTTTACGATTTTGTGACCGCCCATTATACCAATAAGCTATTTATAATCATTACCAAACTGTCAAAATTTACCTTCTTATTCTAACTATATTGTAGCAGTTTTTAATTGCCTAAAAACACGGACAAAAAGACATTTTCTAAAAATAAATCTTAGCTAGATCGATTTATTATCCCCGAAACTCCCTGGACACTAAATTTTATGAAAATCGTTGGAGCCGTTTCCGAGATCCCGATTATATATATATATACATATATACAAGAATTGCTCGTTTAATAGTATAGGATTATATATATATATACATATATACAAGAATTGCTCGTTTAATAGTATAGGATATATATATGTGTGTGTGTGTGTGTGTATATGTGTATATATGTATATATTTATTGTCTTTATTGGTATATATGTATGTAAATCAATAGAAATAAGAATAAAAGTAATAAGAAAATAAATTATACTTATATGTTATACACTTATATGATAATTGTTAACTGTAACTTATAGCCAATTTCTATTAAGTAGTGTTATGTTAATTATTAAGTACGCACGCTGCTACCTACTTGCTTTATATATAAAACTATTTCTCTCTCCCAATAGGTTTGCTGGAAGAGAACTCTTATTAGGGTTAAGCTCGCCTTTGTACATTTATTTAAATATTTCATAATTGTTACCAACTTATTGTGTGTACAATAAAGAATAAAGAAAGAAAAATACTTCTCATGTCCGCAAAATATATTATTTAATAGACATGAAGGTTTTCTTAGATGTTTGCCTTCATCGTCGAGCACGCGTAGTAATACAAAATTGCAATAACTATTTAATTGGTAGCAGAAGGAATCGAACGCGGATTATGCGAACTATGAAAATTCTACATAATATACCTACCACTTTAAGAACTGATAAATATGCAAGCATCGGAAATTGTTTCAGAAATTGCTGAAATACAGGCCACTATTTAGGAGTGCCGTGCAGTGGCGGTTAAGAATACCCACTACCCCATATCTTCCCGTGGGTGTCGTAAAAGGCGACAGAGGGAAACAGGCAGGAGATGGGCAGCAGCATCTTCCTGATAACAGCAACTATACGACAAAAAAAACTGCGGTTGCCAACCCGCTCGCCAAGCGTGGCAACTATGGCAATATACCCCCCATGATTCTGTAATATGTCCAATACACATACAGCAGCGTACACACCGTCTCCGCATATATTATTCGAATAAAATAGTAAAAGTGAATAAAAAGAAAAACTTTTGTGAAAAAAGTGTATATGTGTGACTCCATACAATTAGATATTATGGTGTATTTTGTAGTAAATAGTGTAAGACTAGATCTTCGTTGTATAAATAGTTATTAAAAAATTTTAAACGCAAAAACTTTCTTAATAAGGTCCTACGTGATAAAAAATTAACAGTGATTAACAGTGTTTAGTGGAAGAGAGATTATTTTTAAATTCAAGAATCGTAACGGAAACTTTCTTGTTTACTAAGCGGCTTATTTATGAAACGACACAATGAACTTTGGACCAGATCGCTCGTGAATCAAACATCAATCGTGAATATGACTACAAAATTTAATTGCATCTGCATTGCCATCGTGGTGCATTGGTTACGAGAACCTACTTGGAACGCTCTGTACCAGAGTTCTAATCCAACACATTTTTTTTTTATTTTTTTTTTCATATAATTTTAATTAATATAAGAATACATATACATATATAAAAGAGTAAAATATATGACATAAATATGGCATCCTCGTCGAAAAAAAATGCTTTATGTGCCAAATGTAATGTTATTATAGAAAATAATGAATATCTAATATGCACTTTATGTAAGAAAAAATATGATATTCAATGTACGAACGTGTCAGCAAAAAGGTTTTATCTAATGAACAAAAGTAGCAAAAGCTCATGGAAATGTAAATCATGCCTTAATAATAAGAATAAGCTAGTAGACGATTCACCGGTCTCTTTGAATTTGGTAAAATATGACAAAATAAAAATAAATGAACAAAATATAACAGTAAGAAAACAAAACTTTAGTAATAATCGATCAACGGACAACTGTACAGTAGTAGAAGATATTGATGACATTAACAGTTCTACCCCTAACGAAACTCTTCAGAGCCTACCCAACATGTCATTAATGGATAATTCAACCATAACTGAAATGAAATGCGAAATAGAATATTTAAAGATGCAACTAGAAAGTGCACACGCGGAAATTGCCGAACTTAACATTGAAACAACAAATCTAAAAAAAATTATCGAGGACAATAAAAAACAAATGGGTGTTTATGTCAAACTTTTGAATGTTAATACACCCAAGAAGGGCACTCCCAAAAAACGTTCCAATATTATTTTAAATAAAAATAAGCCGGATTATGATGTTGTTACTGAATCGCCCACCACACCCGTTTCCGAATTTAAGAATCAGAGTGCTACGAAATGCTTACAAGAGAAGTTGAAAAATAAGACTTTAAATGTTAAGGACATTAAGCAAGATACATCAAAAATCGGAAACAATGAACAAAAGATTTGTAACGAAAATATAAAAAAAATATCACCAATCACAGTACAACGCAACATAAGCAAAAAATTAACAAAAAGTAAAAAAAATAAAATATATATCCTTGGCGATGAACAGGCACGAGGACTATCGCTAGAAATTAGAGATTCACGGATAAACACGTGGAACGATAACTATGATGTGTTATCTATAATAAAGCCTAACGCGACGTCTTCAGACATTTTATCATATTGCAACATCTTAAAAAGTGAGTTGAATAGCAACGACAGAGTTATACTTATAATGGGACAGAATGAAACAAACCCATTTAAACTGTCTAGTGAGGTAAGCGTAGCTTTAGAGAAATTAAAATTTGTGCGAGTATTCGTTTTAGAGACTTTAAAAAATAATTATCTAAAAGAAAAATCTCTGAATAATCATATGTACTGTGTTACTCGGTTATATCAAAATTGTAAATTTTTAAGACTTCATGGTAATATTAATAGAGCAAAAATAATAAACTTTCACATTGACTCTGAAGATTACGATAAAAAATTTATAGTTAGTAAACATAAACTTAATTCAAATAGTATAAATTACTTTAAAACAAATAAAGGATTTAAAAAATCTTACACAAATCGGCCATACGAATTCAAAAAAGGTACAATTCCATATTTATTTGAACAACAATTAAAAAAACAAGAAACACATATTCACATTGACCTTGCCACAGCTAGTAAAAAACAACCTTTAAAAGGTACGATACCCTATTATTTTAAGCCACAGAATAAAAGTGTACAGTCAACAAATAATTTTTTTCGTGAACAAATCTAAATTGAATATATTACATCAGAACATTGCAGGACTTTTCAGCAAAATTGATTCTTTGGAAATAGTATTGGATCAATTAAAGACATCAAAAATTGATGTAGACATAATATGTTTAAGTGAAACTTTTATTAAAAAAGGAACGGAGAACATTATTTCCATTAATAACTTTAAACTAGCCGCAAGCTTTTCACGTCTTAATGAAAAAAGAGGTGGTAGTTGTATTTTTGTTAAGAAAGGGATTAAATATAAATCAATTGTGATAACAAACGAATTAGGCTGTGAGTATTGTTTTGAATGTTGTGGAATTAAATTAAGTCAATTAAACATGATTATTATTTGCATATATAGAATACCTAAACCTGAAACATTGCCAGCATTTTTTGAAAAACTTAATATATTATTACAAAAACTGACTAATAAAAAAGAGAGCACTAAATTAGTATTAACGGGTGATTGGAATATAGATATATTAAAACAGACTAAACCAACAGTTGAATTAACAAGTATATTAAATAATCATAATATTGACTTTCACATAAGAATACCTACTAGAAATAAAGCGTGTATTGATCATATTGCTAGCAACATAATACAAGCTGATTCGGGCATTCATTTTCTGGGTTTGTCAGATCACGAAACAGCGCAGACCCTCAGCGTAAATATGTCTGAAAAACATATAACTACGTACTGGTTTGAATATAGAAAAGATTATTGTCAAAGTAATATAATTAAGTTTAATCATTGCATGCGGGCATTATCCTGGTCTGACATATATACAATAGAAGATATTGACGTAGCTTTTGACTATTTTCATGATCTATTTTTAGTTTTTTATAATTTGTGCTTTCCAAACATTAGAATAAAAATAGTAAATACAAATATGAGAGCGCGGTGGATTACTAAAGGGATAAAAAAGGCAACAATCACAAAAAGAAATCTGTATTTAAAATATATTCATGGCAATGCTAATAAAAATCTAAATAAACAAAAATACAATGCTTATAGTCGCATATTGAAAAAATGTATCCACACTGCCAGAAAAAATGTAAATAATAAATATATAGGCAACAGTTCTAATAAATGCAAAGCAACTTGGGATGTTATTAAAAACAATATAATGTGTAAACTACACTCTCAGGGCGTAGATTACATAACGTATAATAACATTAAGTACACTGATGCACAAAAAATTGCGGAAGTTTTTAATAACCACTTTATAGGTAATATTACAAAACGCGACAAAAATCATAATCTTCTTAAACAGATTGTAACGAATGACAAAACAATTTTTCTATATCCTACGGATTGTTATGAGGTTCGTAAAATAATAATGAATCTTAATAATAGTAAATCTGTCGGATACGACGAAATTTTAACGAAAATATTAAAAGCGTGTGCAAATAGCATATCTGAAATTTTAAGCTTTTTGATAAATTTATCGTTTTGTAAAGGCATCTTTCCATCGAAGTTAAAACAAGTAATTGTAAAACCACTTTTTAAGAAAGGTGACAAGGCAACAGTAAATAATTATAGACCAGTTACTCTCGTGCCGGTGTTATCGAAAATATTTGAAAAAGCTATGTGTAATAGATTAAACTTATTCTTTACAAAGCATAATATATTAAATCGGCAGCAGTTTGGATTTGTAAAGAAAAGTTCAACTACACTTGCATGCTTTGATCTTATTAAATTTGTCACCGAAAGCATATCTCAAGGGATACCTGTAGTAGCAGTACTATTAGACATGACTCAGGCCTTTGATCACATAGAACATGACATTTTGCTTCAAAAATTAGAAAAATATGGTATTCGTGGTGAAGCAAATAATTGGATAGCTAGTTATTTGAAAGACAGAAGGCAATGTACTGAAATCTGTAAGATGGTGCCTAAAAACAAACAAATACAAAAATCATCATATAGATCAGATTATAAAATTATTAAATATGGTGTTCCACAAGGTAGTATTTTGGGCCCGCTTTTATTTTTAATTTATATCAATGACCTACCTCAAGCTACGAAAGAAAAATGCATTCTTTTCGCCGATGATACAACCCTCATAATAAAGGCTAATGACATAAATAATTTTAATAATCAAATCAATAACTCTATTCGTGACGTAGTTAAATGGCTTGAATTAAATAACCTTAATATTAATTTTGACAAAACAAAAATAATACAATTTACGACACACAAATCAAAAAAAATAGACATTAACATTAAATTTCATAATAAATCGATAGAAAAGGTACAATCTGCAGTATTTTTGGGTATCACACTTGATGAACAATGCAATTGGAAGGAGCACATTTTTAAAATTTGTAAAAAATTAGACCGATTTGTTTATGCTCTAAGACGATTACGGAGAACAGTGTCGCGAGAGGCAGCTCTATGTGCATATCATGGTTATGTTTCCTCAGTTCTAAGCTACGGGTTATTGTTATGGGGTAACTCTACCGATAGCCAGAAAGCATTTGTAGTACAAAAAAAATGTATTCGCGCTGTATGCAATTTGGGGTACTGTGAGAGTTGTAGACCCCATTTTAAGAAATTAAACATTCTTCCCTTACCATGTATGTATGTGAGGGATATCTGTTTGTTTGTAAGACAAAATTTAAATTTATTTATAAAACAGTCTGATGTAACACAGAGGCATACTAGGAACAAAAATAAATTATTCTTGCCTAAATCAGGCACCTCATTCTTTAACAGGAATGCTTCCTACATGGCAATCCGTGTATACAATCATCTGCCAGACACAATAAAGAATGAAACAAGTCAAACGTTTAAACGAAAGTTGATAGAATGGCTTCTCAGCAAGTGTTTTTATAGTCTTTCTGAATATTTCAACAACTAATTTTGTTTTTAAAATTATTATTTAATTAATATAATTATAATAGTAAATATAGGTGACATATATAGCAATTTGACGATGACATGTATTATTATTGATTTTCACATTGACATATTTATGACAATTTGTATAACATTTATCCGTAATTAATCATTTATAGTTTTGTATTAAAATTTTATGTCGAAATTAAATTAAGACGATTTAATATTTGTACGCCTATAAAAGAGGCAGAATAAGTGAACTTCTGTATTAGATTTAAGACCATTATGTAATACCTTATTCTGACAAATAAATAAATAATAATAATAATAATAATAATAATAATAATAATGAACAATTACACAAATAGACGGTCCCCAGTCCCCGGCGGCCCCGCTATTCCTGGCTACGGTGGCGACCATGGTAACGGCGGGGCAGGGGGTGCTAAGAATCTCCGGTGGAGGTTCGGTTGCCACCTACGACGACTCGAATTGGCAACATATAACGCTGGAAGAAGAGGTCGACAAGTTGCGCTGGCATATAATAGGATTATCCGAGGTCCAAAGAGAGGGGGAGGACACGGTAATCCCCGAATCCAGCAACTTGTTCTATCACCGGAAGGGCGACCATTTGTCACAAGGAGGTGTCGGATTTATCGTCCACAAGTCTCTCGTCAACAACGTTGTATAGATTGAGTGTGTCGACGAAAGTCACGTACCTGATACTCAAGTTTACGCATCCACCTTGAGAGGAGGTGGAGGAAATATATGAGGATATCTACAACACTTAATATAATTAACGCACTTTGAGAAAGTAGTTTGTTCAGAATCATTTACCGAATCGATTCCTATCATTTTTAATATAGGTAATTTTTTATCCCAAAAATAATTAAAACTACGTAAATTACAGTCACACTGAATCTGTACAGTCAAAACAAACTGAAATGGACCGTAACTTAAGGCAATAAGACTCTTAAGAGTGCAGTTTTATTTGTATTATTACTAATTCTGTCATTCAATAAAAATAAAGAAAAATGAACTTTTATTCAAATTTTTTTAGATTTTAACGTGCTTGAAATAAAAAAAAATTATTTCAAGCACGTTAAAATCTTTGCGTTCGTGGATTTGTACTGTGACCACAACATTCTTCCGGAATTAGTATAACTAATTTGATAAATAATCAGCGCATAAAATGTTTAACTAAAAATTCAGTGTCATGTATTATGATTATAACATAATGAGCAGTTCTCAAAAATTTTGTACGGCAAATATATTCTCTGATTTTTAAAAATGTGTTTGTTTTAAATGATTTTATTAAAGAATTTGCTAAAAGTAATATAACATTTGAGTAATTTAATGTTTGTTACCAATAAATATATACCATTTAGGAATAAAACAGGTTTATTTCTGAGCATGGCACTACCGTGTTCAATTTTGTTACTAAACAAAATTCATTTAATTAAATGTAGTTCCTTGATTATTCCGTGTTAAATATTTTATACGATTACATATGAAGGCATTTAAACCCCCAAAAAAATTTTACTTGAAAAAGTTTGCTAATTTTTAAATTACAATACAAACATTTTCAACTGTGTTACTTAGGACGAAAACCAAATAATTTTTTTCTATGTATTTTAAAATAAAAATAAAATGTAAATATTGTTTGATGATATAAAATTACAATTTTTCGGCAAGTATTAATAAGTAAATATAATTAGTTAAAGTACAAAACTAAAATTTTTGTCAGTTAAAAACCTTCGTTATTTTTATGGACAGTAACAAAATTGATTATGATTGGTAACCAAGAAATTATTAAGGACCATTTACATTGTTAGGAATACTGGTATAATTGGATTTAGTTTGATAAACGGAAAATAATAATAGGACTCTTAATTAAAATAAGCATCCCTTTATTTTAAAATTTATGATGTAACATACGGGAAATAGACTTAATTTCAAGAAACTGGTAGATTTCCCTAAATAAAAGAAAACTCTGTCGTTTGTTGTTGTTAATTAATACATTTGAATGAGAATGCATCTCCATTCCCATGAAAATGCAAGAATTTAGAAATATAGATGATATAGAAGTTGATATTTCAAAAAAGTAATTTCTAAAAATGCTAAATCTATGCGATTGCATGTCCATTTCCAATCTTCATAAATTTGTTGTAGTGATGCTTCTAAGGCTTAATTTATTTATTTAAGGTTTAATAACCAGAGCTATTTATTGCTGTTTTCTAGTTTTTTTTTTACTTTAGAATCTTTGTCAGTTTAATACTGTACAATCTTTTATTTAGTGCTGCGTAAGATTTACATTTTGTTAAATTTGTTTTTCGTTTTCTTCAAGTAATTTTTGGAGTTTATGTAACATTTTGCTGTAATATTTCAATGTCTTGTCGCGCTCTCTTTTTTATCTTTTTTATTTTCTTGATTCTTTGCGGCTTTTGGCATTGGCAGAGACAGCTCTTCCAATGAATGACTGACGTTTTATGATTTTTATTGATTTTGTTTTCCATTTTGCAGTGCATTTTTTTGCTTATCTCTCCAATACTTTCTTTTTACCCTTTTTCGTCATTAAGCTCAGATTTCTTTAACCTTCATCCTTTCTAAATTTTTACGTCTTGATTCTTCTAACTTTTCTGGTTTATTCTGGCTTATTTCGATAGCGTTTCATTTCTTCCGTGGCAGTTAGCGGTGCCATTTTGTACGATAACCTGAAAATTAAAATCATTTATTTGAGATTTCTAGATAGAAGAGGTATTACTTCGTTAATGTTTGTTTTTCGTTTATTTGAACATTTGTTTCACCATTTTTTATTTATAAACTTTTTTTATTATAATTTAAATTTACTTTAGTGATTTATTTAATAAAAAGTTAGAATGGAATATCCCATTACTACCGAAAAAGAATTATGAAAATCGGCCATGCAACACAAACAAAATAAGTTTTAAATTTAACAATACTTTTTGCAGACAAGCTTTTATACGCATACTAAATTTCATTCAGTTGCTATTAACCATTAAGCAGTTCCTTCATGAGGAGACACTCCTGTCTGTGACATCAGGTTAAATCTGTCAAACAACTGCTTTGTCATAAAAACTAAAAGTGCTTGCAATATTTTAGCTCAATCGGATACCAACATTGAAAAATGGTTTGCAAATTTTGACAGACATATTTTTACTTACATACGAACAGTGCAAGTTAAATAAAAGCAAAAACATACGTGGTCGAATTGTGTGGTGTTTGTTTTTTTGGAAGTCTGTTTAAACTAAATTATGGCTAAAAACTATGTATGGCATTGCCAACATGAAATTCGTTCTGGATTTCAATTAAATATATTCAGCAGATTATACGAGAACGAAAAACAAATACTTACCTAATGTTAAACATACATTTCTATTCTAATATTTTCTATTCGTTCGTAGTAGGCTAATGTATTCGTCCCTTAATGATATCAATTGTGTTACCAATGAGATCAACATATACGTTACCTACTCAAAAGTAAAAATTGAGGTAACAAAATTCAGGTTTTGGGATTCTTTACTGCCTAAAAATATTATTTTATTAGCTAACGTTGTAAAAAATAGTGAAAACAAGAGTGAATGCACATAGAAATCATTAGAAAAATTTTCTTTTTAATAAAGTATGTACTTACCGTTTAAAGTCCAGTAACAAGTTTGAGTTTAATCGGTACCCACGACACTCGTGCATGGATTGTTTGACACAGAATACATGTCAGCCTACCAATTTAAGATGAAAGGACTTAGACATGGAGAAAAATGTTTACACAGCATTATAAACATCCAAAAAAGTAGTAATTTTTACAAAATATGTGAAATATCATGGTAACAATGTTGATAATCAAAATTGAGTTAAATTAGGACAACAAATAAATTGAAAACATTAATAAATTAAATAAGTAAATACCTGTACAAAGGTATCATTGTTAAAATAAATAGTGATGTGATTAATCAAAATGGAAAGATGTACTCCTAAAATATTATTTTTTGGTAAAATCAATTTTCAAATCATGTGATAGGGGATAGGACAATCGACAATCCATACAAAAAAAATAAACAGGTTTCAGAAAATAAATATTTTATTATTTTTAAGCGCATCTGGTAGTATTTTATTTGTGATTAATTATATCTATAGATATGACTTCAAAAGATTTAAAAAAATCAGATAAATATGGTGTCTTATTTAGTCACAAAATAAACACGAACTTAAAGGACATCTAAATTTAAGGCGGTACAATTTTGGTGAGAACTGCTCTAATATACTAATTGGGGAGTCTGAGGGTGTGCGTTAATTAAGTTACATATTGTATAGAGCCAACCCACCATACGGTGTTGATGGGAGACTTCAACGCAAAACTTGGAACAAGAGAAAGCGGTGAGCTGAAGTTAGGGAAATTTGGAATAGGGCAACGGAACCCAAGGGGCTAGCAGCTGGCCGACTTGATGGAGAAAGAGGGACTCTTTATGATGAATTCTTTCTTACAGAAGCGGCCCCACAGGAAGTGGACCTGGTCGAGCCCCGATGGTTCGACAAAAAATGAGATTGACTTCATTATGACGACCAGACTCCAACTGTTCAGTGATGTTTCAGTGATCGCGAGGGTGAAAATTGGCAGCGATCACCGAATGGTTAGAGGCACACTGAACCTAAACGTTAAGTTGGAGAGGTCTCGTCTAATGAAGTCAACGCTCCGTCCTCCTCGTGCTCTAATCCAAAATCCCGAAACCTTTCAGCTTGAGTTACAAAACTGTTTTCAGTGCCTAGAAGATTGCAATGCAGTGGACGATATGAAAAACAAGTTCTTGGAAACTGTCTATGCGGTCGGAGCTAAGTACCTACTGCAAGACCCGCCGCAGAAGAACACAAAAACTAGGAGTTTTTCTGCGTGATAAACTTAGAAATGAGGATATCCGCAGTAGAACCAGAGTAACCGACATAGCCCAACGGTTTAGTAAGCTGAAGTGGCAATGGGCCGGCCATATATCTCGAAGAACCGACAACCGTTGGGTAAAAAAGGTTCTCGAGTGGCAGCCTCGTACTGGTAGGCTAAGTGTAGGGCGACCCCCGCTAGATGGAGTGACGACTTGTTAAGACATGTAGGAAGTCGATGGATGCAGGTGGCTCAGGACCTTGCTTTTTGGCATACCTTGGGGGAGGCCTATGTTCAGCAGTGGACTTGTGAAGGGCTGTAATGATGATGATGATGATTTTAAAAACAAAACGTTACCGCCTTTATTAAAATTGTCTCCTGTATCGCGGAGGCAGTTTACATACATAAGTTGCACAAGTACAAACATCTGGACCCGAAATAAATATTTGTGAAGCAGCAGTGGACTTGTGAAGGGCTGTAATGATGATGATGATGATAGATGATATACTATATCGTATACTAGAATACCTATCCACAATTCGCATATTATCATCAGCGTGTAGAAAGTATATCGCCCGCTAATTTAGTAATCAGCCGCAATCGAAACGTTAAACAGACAAACTACCCAGTAGCTAAATTGTAAGCAGGTTCTATTCATATGAATGCAATTACAATATAAGGTGGCGTGAAGTCATCGAGAAACATTTTAAACAAGGATACGTAGAATGTACCGTCGAGATATACTAAAAAATATATTTATTGCACGTAAAGTCAATATTTGAACAAACGAACATAATGATTTCTTGAATGTATTTCAAACATTCAAAACAAATATTTTTTAGAATGAGCAATCCTTATAAGACGAACCTAACTCCAAAATACAAATAATGGATATTTTTACTAAAATGGCATCCTCAAGCTTCAAAGACCCGAATGTTTGTGCACCAACAATAAGTTATAAGGTGAGGTCATAGTACCTGGCTATAATGCTCCTAACTCCAAATCGTAGTCGGAGAATACATTTATGCAAAAAAAAGTAAAAACTAAAAGAATAAGTATTTCCACATAGGTTGATAGTTTCTGAAACCAGTGCCAGGACACTATACATGGAAGAATGAAAGTCCCGACTTCATAAGCTATTATGTGAAATTTTTTAATTAATTTTATTCTTGAAGTCAGTTTGTACGATTTATTAAAAGTGAAATTATTATGCCTTTTTGAGGGTTCTATGCCGCGGCCACTTTCATCACGATAATGCGAATATTCGCATTATTGCGATGTATGTGGCCGTCTATTCATGAATACTTCGTCATTTCGTGCGAAGTAGCAACCCCATCGCTTCGCTGTCGGTAAACTCTAGCACATCAAAGCGTTTTATCGCGATAAATTTCGCTTGTGTGGTTGATGTGACATTTTGAATAAACGACGCAGGCGTCAAAAGCTGTCCTCTCTTGACAAAAATTTAGTAAAAAATAATTATTCGATGCCATATAATAGAGAACGACGTCCATTTTGTGTTTAGCGCGTGTTTATCGCGATAAACTATCGATTAACTATACAACTCGCATTGTGGCCACGCACACTGCCGTAGGTCGAAGTTTTATCGCGATGTGTGTGGCCTAGGCATAAGGAATAATATGACAATTTCAAGATAACAACTGAAGAGTCGTATAAATGGCTACATTAAAATCTTTACCCCCTATTTTCCAGCCAGAGATAATTGGATTTTCTTAAATTTAAATGAACAACCATGATTTTAAGCCAGCATAATAAAAAATAAAACAAAAATCTATTCACAAAAGTACCGTCGAAATGACTACCTCAGTAGTTAGGTTGTACCAGTTCTGGCGTGGATGTTCGTCGACTCCCGATCCTAAAAAAAAAAAAAAAAAAAAAAAAAAAAAAAAAAAAAAAAAAAAGGTTTTGGCATGCTCTGATCACGAATCTGCGGTCCATTTTTGCGTAGGATGCACGGTTCCGGAGATGTGCAGATCAATTAACTCTTATCTAATTGATATCCGCTGCGAGCCTCCATTTGTATTATTACTAATTCTGTCATTCAATAAAAATAAAGAAAAATGAACTTTTATTCAAATTTTTTTAGATTTTAACGTGCTTGAAATAAAAAAAAATTATTTCAAGCACGTTAAAATCTTTGCGTTCGTGGATTTGTACTGTGACCACAACATTCTTCCGGAATTAGTATAACTAATTTGATAAATAATCAGCGCATAAAATGTTTAACTAAAAATTCAGTGTCATGTATTATGATTATAACATAATGAGCAGTTCTCAAAAATTTTGTACGGCAAATATATTCTCTGATTTTTAAAAATGTGTTTGTTTTAAATGATTTTATTAAAGAATTTGCTAAAAGTAATATAACATTTGAGTAATTTAATGTTTGTTACCAATAAATATATACCATTTAGGAATAAAACAGGTTTATTTCTGAGCATGGCACTACCGTGTTCAATTTTGTTACTAAACAAAATTCATTTAATTAAATGTAGTTCCTTGATTATTCCGTGTTAAATATTTTATACGATTACATATGAAGGCATTTAAACCCCCAAAAAAATTTTACTTGAAAAAGTTTGCTAATTTTTAAATTACAATACAAACATTTTCAACTGTGTTACTTAGGACGAAAACCAAATAATTTTTTTCTATGTATTTTAAAATAAAAATAAAATGTAAATATTGTTTGATGATATAAAATTACAATTTTTCGGCAAGTATTAATAAGTAAATATAATTAGTTAAAGTACAAAACTAAAATTTTTGTCAGTTAAAAACCTTCGTTATTTTTATGGACAGTAACAAAATTGATTATGATTGGTAACCAAGAAATTATTAAGGACCATTTACATTGTTAGGAATACTGGTATAATTGGATTTAGTTTGATAAACGGAAAATAATAATAGGACTCTTAATTAAAATAAGCATCCCTTTATTTTAAAATTTATGATGTAACATACGGGAAATAGACTTAATTTCAAGAAACTGGTAGATTTCCCTAAATAAAAGAAAACTCTGTCGTTTGTTGTTGTTAATTAATACATTTGAATGAGAATGCATCTCCATTCCCATCAAAATGCAAGAATTTAGAAATATAGATGATATAGAAGTTGATATTTCAAAAAAGTAATTTCTAAAAATGCTAAATCTATGCGATTGCATGTCCATTTCCAATCTTCATAAATTTGTTGTAGTGATGCTTCTAAGGCTTAATTTATTTATTTAAGGTTTAATAACCAGAGCTATTTATTGCTGTTTTCTAGTTTTTTTTTTACTTTAGAATCTTTGTCAGTTTAATACTGTACAATCTTTTATTTAGTGCTGCGTAAGATTTACATTTTGTTAAATTTGTTTTTCGTTTTCTTCAAGTAATTTTTGGAGTTTATGTAACATTTTGCTGTAATATTTCAATGTCTTGTCGCGCTCTCTTTTTTATCTTTTTTATTTTCTTGATTCTTTGCGGCTTTTGGCATTGGCAGAGACAGCTCTTCCAATGAATGACTGACGTTTTATGATTTTTATTGATTTTGTTTTCCATTTTGCAGTGCATTTTTTTGCTTATCTCTCCAATACTTTCTTTTTACCCTTTTTCGTCATTAAGCTCAGATTTCTTTAACCTTCATCCTTTCTAAATTTTTACGTCTTGATTCTTCTAACTTTTCTGGTTTATTCTGGCTTATTTCGATAGCGTTTCATTTCTTCCGTGGCAGTTAGCGGTGCCATTTTGTACGATAACCTGAAAATTAAAATCATTTATTTGAGATTTCATTCAGCACAATAACATCTCCATGAAAAAACTGTTTAAATAAACAAAAACACGACTTCAATGAAATCTTCGCTTTTGAAAGTTAAGGAGAAGAGGTATTACTTCGTTAATGTTTGTTTTTCGTTTATTTGAACATTTGTTTCACCATTTTTTATTTATAAACTTTTTTTATTATAATTTAAATTTACTTTAGTGATTTATTTAATAAAAAGTTAGAATGGAATATCCCATTACTACCGAAAAAGAATTATGAAAATCGGCCATGCAACACAAACAAAATAAGTTTTAAATTTAACAATACTTTTTGCAGACAAGCTTTTATACGCATACTAAATTTCATTCAGTTGCTATTAACCATTAAGCAGTTCCTTCATGAGGAGACACTCCTGTCTGTGACATCAGGTTAAATCTGTCAAACAACTGCTTTGTCATAAAAACTAAAAGTGCTTGCAATATTTTAGCTCAATCGGATACCAACATTGAAAAATGGTTTGCAAATTTTGACAGACATATTTTTACTTACATACGAACAGTGCAAGTTAAATAAAAGCAAAAACATACGTGGTCGAATTGTGTGGTGTTTGTTTTTTTGGAAGTCTGTTTAAACTAAATTATGGCTAAAAACTATGTATGGCATTGCCAACATGAAATTCGTTCTGGATTTCAATTAAATATATTCAGCAGATTATACGAGAACGAAAAACAAATACTTACCTAATGTTAAACATACATTTCTATTCTAATATTTTCTATTCGTTCGTAGTAGGCTAATGTATTCGTCCCTTAATGATATCAATTGTGTTACCAATGAGATCAACATATACGTTACCTACTCAAAAGTAAAAATTGAGGTAACAAAATTCAGGTTTTGGGATTCTTTACTGCCTAAAAATATTATTTTATTAGCTAACGTTGTAAAAAATAGTGAAAACAAGAGTGAATGCACATAGAAATCATTAGAAAAATTTTCTTTTTAATAAAGTATGTACTTACCGTTTAAAGTCCAGTAACAAGTTTGAGTTTAATCGGTACCCACGACACTCGTGCATGGATTGTTTGACACAGAATACATGTCAGCCTACCAATTTAAGATGAAAGGACTTAGACATGGAGAAAAATGTTTACACAGCATTATAAACATCCAAAAAAGTAGTAATTTTTACAAAATATGTGAAATATCATGGTAACAATGTTGATAATCAAAATTGAGTTAAATTAGGACAACAAATAAATTGAAAACATTAATAAATTAAATAAGTAAATACCTGTACAAAGGTATCATTGTTAAAATAAATAGTGATGTGATTAATCAAAATGGAAAGATGTACTCCTAAAATATTATTTTTTGGTAAAATCAATTTTCAAATCATGTGATAGGGGATAGGACAATCGACAATCCATACAAAAAAAATAAACAGGTTTCAGAAAATAAATATTTTATTATTTTTAAGCGCATCTGGTAGTATTTTATTTGTGATTAATTATATCTATAGATATGACTTCAAAAGATTTAAAAAAATCAGATAAATATGGTGTCTTATTTAGTCACAAAATAAACACGAACTTAAAGGACATCTAAATTTAAGGCGGTACAATTTTGGTGAGAACTGCTCTAATATACTAATTGGGGAGTCTGAGGGTGTGCGTTAATTAAGTTACATATTGTATAGAGCCAACCCACCATACGGTGTTGATGGGAGACTTCAACGCAAAACTTGGAACAAGAGAAAGCGGTGAGCTGAAGTTAGGGAAATTTGGAATAGGGCAACGGAACCCAAGGGGCTAGCAGCTGGCCGACTTGATGGAGAAAGAGGGACTCTTTATGATGAATTCTTTCTTACAGAAGCGGCCCCACAGGAAGTGGACCTGGTCGAGCCCCGATGGTTCGACAAAAAATGAGATTGACTTCATTATGACGACCAGACTCCAACTGTTCAGTGATGTTTCAGTGATCGCGAGGGTGAAAATTGGCAGCGATCACCGAATGGTTAGAGGCACACTGAACCTAAACGTTAAGTTGGAGAGGTCTCGTCTAATGAAGTCAACGCTCCGTCCTCCTCGTGCTCTAATCCAAAATCCCGAAACCTTTCAGCTTGAGTTACAAAACTGTTTTCAGTGCCTAGAAGATTGCAATGCAGTGGACGATATGAAAAACAAGTTCTTGGAAACTGTCTATGCGGTCGGAGCTAAGTACCTACTGCAAGACCCGCCGCAGAAGAACACAAAAACTAGGAGTTTTTCTGCGTGATAAACTTAGAAATGAGGATATCCGCAGTAGAACCAGAGTAACCGACATAGCCCAACGGTTTAGTAAGCTGAAGTGGCAATGGGCCGGCCATATATCTCGAAGAACCGACAACCGTTGGGTAAAAAAGGTTCTCGAGTGGCAGCCTCGTACTGGTAGGCTAAGTGTAGGGCGACCCCCGCTAGATGGAGTGACGACTTGTTAAGACATGTAGGAAGTCGATGGATGCAGGTGGCTCAGGACCTTGCTTTTTGGCATACCTTGGGGGAGGCCTATGTTCAGCAGTGGACTTGTGAAGGGCTGTAATGATGATGATGATGATTTTAAAAACAAAACGTTACCGCCTTTATTAAAATTGTCTCCTGTATCGCGGAGGCAGTTTACATACATAAGTTGCACAAGTACAAACATCTGGACCCGAAATAAATATTTGTGAAGCAGCAGTGGACTTGTGAAGGGCTGTAATGATGATGATGATGATAGATGATATACTATATCGTATACTAGAATACCTATCCACAATTCGCATATTATCATCAGCGTGTAGAAAGTATATCGCCCGCTAATTTAGTAATCAGCCGCAATCGAAACGTTAAACAGACAAACTACCCAGTAGCTAAATTGTAAGCAGGTTCTATTCATATGAATGCAATTACAATATAAGGTGGCGTGAAGTCATCGAGAAACATTTTAAACAAGGATACGTAGAATGTACCGTCGAGATATACTAAAAAATATATTTATTGCACGTAAAGTCAATATTTGAACAAACGAACATAATGATTTCTTGAATGTATTTCAAACATTCAAAACAAATATTTTTTAGAATGAGCAATCCTTATAAGACGAACCTAACTCCAAAATACAAATAATGGATATTTTTACTAAAATGGCATCCTCAAGCTTCAAAGACCCGAATGTTTGTGCACCAACAATAAGTTATAAGGTGAGGTCATAGTACCTGGCTATAATGCTCCTAACTCCAAATCGTAGTCGGAGAATACATTTATGCAAAAAAAAGTAAAAACTAAAAGAATAAGTATTTCCACATAGGTTGATAGTTTCTGAAACCAGTGCCAGGACACTATACATGGAAGAATGAAAGTCCCGACTTCATAAGCTATTATGTGAAATTTTTTAATTAATTTTATTCTTGAAGTCAGTTTGTACGATTTATTAAAAGTGAAATTATTATGCCTTTTTGAGGGTTCTATGCCGCGGCCACTTTCATCACGATAATGCGAATATTCGCATTATTGCGATGTATGTGGCCGTCTATTCATGAATACTTCGTCATTTCGTGCGAAGTAGCAACCCCATCGCTTCGCTGTCGGTAAACTCTAGCACATCAAAGCGTTTTATCGCGATAAATTTCGCTTGTGTGGTTGATGTGACATTTTGAATAAACGACGCAGGCGTCAAAAGCTGTCCTCTCTTGACAAAAATTTAGTAAAAAATAATTATTCGATGCCATATAATAGAGAACGACGTCCATTTTGTGTTTAGCGCGTGTTTATCGCGATAAACTATCGATTAACTATACAACTCGCATTGTGGCCACGCACACTGCCGTAGGTCGAAGTTTTATCGCGATGTGTGTGGCCTAGGCATAAGGAATAATATGACAATTTCAAGATAACAACTGAAGAGTCGTATAAATGGCTACATTAAAATCTTTACCCCCTATTTTCCAGCCAGAGAGAATTGGATTTTCTTAAATTTAAATGAACAACCATGATTTTAAGCCAGCATAATAAAAAAAAAACAAAAATCTATTCACAAAAGTACCGTCGAAATGACTACCTCAGTAGTTAGGTTGTACCAGTTCTGGCGTGGATGTTCGTCGACTCCCGATCCTAAAAAAAAAAAAAAAAAAAAAAAAAAAAAAAAAAAAAAAAAAAAAAAAAAAAAGGTTTTGGCATGCTCTGATCACGAATCTGCGGTCCATTTTTGCGTAGGATGCACGGTTCCGGAGATGTGCAGATCAATTAACTCTTATCTAATTGATATCCGCTGCGAGCCTCCACCGTCATTAGCGCTCCATTGTTCTTATCTACTTATCTATTGTTCGTTCAATACCGTTATTATCTATTCTTCCTCAGCGTGGTGCTATTGTATTATACTCCTTTGTTCCTATCTACACTAATCTGACTCATTACTAAAACACATTACCCAATTTTGTTACAATTTTTATTTATAAAATACAAAATCTTATTACTTATTATCTATAAAATAGGAGCGAAACATCTCATCCACTAAAATATCGTTGTACAATGTGTTCCCTGTAAATATACTCGTAAAACTATGCATTGAACATCCCTGAAACTTATATAGCGAATACATTAAGCAATATTCGCCACAAACTGAAGTCCACTCATTCTGAATCCTATCGACATTCCAGTTCCATCTTTTACAATTTCTTTTAAAAAACTCTAGATGATATCGTACAGGTGCCCGTCCGAATGAATCAAAATATTGACCGACGTCATTCGTATCGATATATAAAGCTACCCAATGTGACCCTGGTTTATCATCTGTATCCAAATTGCATATTATATACGTTGGTACGTGGGTGTACATGGGTAGTTTATTGGCAGCATAAACATTATTTTCTAGAGTGGGGTGAATCTTTTTCAGATGTTGTTGTAGATCTAGTGTATCCATAATATTACTGCTATTAGTAGATTATTACAGTACCAATCTACTCAATGACTAATATAGGAATGATCAATTATAGTGATATCTAAATATTAAATTGCTTTCTTTGTGTTATACAAAACGCATTTGAGTCACCAATACACTGAACAAGACACGACAGGAAGGACGTAGGAATGTAGAGATAAGCAACAGAATGTAAGGTAAGCTTGTTGACGCATAAAGATACTATCAATTCTACTGCAGAAATTCTTTAGATTAGAATTATTACTCACTGGTACTATATAAGACCAAGCAACTGCAGTCATGGAGTTAGTGTATGGTCGTTTGACCGCAGTGGATCTATCAATACTACGTTTGTGTTACTTCAACGCATCAAAGGCCATGGATGTAAGTGTTTATTCTATTGACAAACTTACTTTCCTTTCTGTTATTTTCTTACGTGTGTATGATTTAGTGTTAACAAATTATATTTAAATATTATGTGTGTGTATATGGTTAAGCCATGATAGCTCAGATGATTAGCGCAAAATGTAAAATGCACAGTACGCGACCCGGGTTCGATCCCCGCCGGCACCAATTAAATTGTTAATTACAATTTTAAGTGCTGATTTACCACGTGCTCAGCGGTGAAGGAAAACATCGTGAGGAATGCATGTCTGAGAAAATTTCGAAGGCATGTGAAGTTTGCCAACACGCATTGAGGTATCGCAGCGAACATTTCCTAGCCCTAAAACCCTCTCAGAAATGAGAGGAGGCCTATGTTCAGCAGTGGACTTTAATAGGTTGTAACTTTAGCTTTTTTAACTTTTATGATTAAGTGTTAACAAATTGATATTAACATGATAACTGTGTTGTTGCAGAAATCATTGAGCTTCGATGAAAATACCTATAAACAGTATTACTACTCGCCACTCTCCCCTCAAGAAGAGAGTGATGACATCGTCATTAATAATAACACATGCGATGGTGGAAAAAGAAAATCGCAATCGATTGATCATTTTTTTGAAGCTGAATCAAAAATAAAAAAGAGGAAGCTGTTATCATCAACCGTAGCACGAGCCGCTAGAGATGGTGTATCATACATTTCTACTAATTCTGACGACGAAGACCAAGCGACGCATCTCATCAAAATTGAAATGTACGATATGAAGAAGCTATCCAAGATTCCAACTACTGATCATTGGAAACATGCTTCCACGAGGATTAAATATTACGTAAAGACTAATAAGGATAGCATCTACGACAACACAAACGCCCTCGTATACAATATTACAAAGACAATAGCAGAAAGTGAAAAAGTTAAAACATACTTTTTTCACAATGACAGTCATTAGCTGATCATTAGTGAATGTGATTCTGTTTACTTAAATTACAGGAAGACAAGAGCAGAAGAAAGAGATGAGTGTGGCATACGTGTACAGAACACATCATTGAAGAACAAAACTACAACACTGAGTGGAGATGAAAACGAGAAGAATATGCAGTACTCAAGAGCTGAATATCCATTCTTCAGTTCAAAATCTAGCCGGTTGCTCAGTTTCGAAAACTGGCCTCTCGTTATGCGACAGAAACCTGAAGATCTTGCAGAAGCCGGTTTCTTTTATACTGGCCATGCAGACAGGACCAAGTGTTTCCATTGTGGTGGTGGCATAAAAGATTGGGAAGATGATGATGATCCTTGCAGCAGCATGTTCAGTGGTTTAGTCAGTGTGCTTATGTAAAATTTAAACTCGAACAGAGTTTTGTATTAGATTAAATAGAATATTTATAAAGAAATAAAAAATAATATATTGCATACAATTTGTTTTATTTAATTTTATAATGTTTCACATAGTTACATACACACAAAATTCATTACACATAACTCATAAAATCTAACACACAACACATATTATAACCTTAACTACTATAGTCTACAGTAACATTTCTGTTTTTATCTATCTCAATAATATTATCAAACTCAGCATAAACTATACAGTTAATTGTTTGTATTAGTGAGGATTCAAATCGTACTTCTAATCTTACACTACCATGCTTTATGAGATTCCAATGAGCTGATGATTTGGCTGATAAATCAGGAGTTAAGTCAAATGCGAATAGACAGTAACCTTTGGCATACTGTTCACAAGAGATTCCATTTCCTTCATTAAGAAAGTGAATACCAGTTCCCGAGAATAGAGTATGATATGCTGATGTAAATATGCTATTATTAAAAGATGGTTGCAAAGCTTTTGAAGGTATTTGTTGACCATCAATATATAAGCTGAAAGAATTAATACCATAGTTTTCAAAGTTAAATGGATTTTTAGTAAGGGAACCATTAAATGCAGAATTGTTCACAAATCCAATTATACATCTTTTGGGTACCTGCCCTAAAAATATATTATCAAGAGTTTTTCCTTGAACACCCGATGGAATTGTTAAAACTTTTACTTCAGCTCGAGTAATAGGATATTTAGCAGTGGTAGAAGCTAAAACTTTTTGATGTGCGAGTAATACACTTGGATTAATTCGTGCTCGTCGAACAATAAGAGTTGCGTCCGTAATGCAAACTTTAAACTTTACATCGTTTGACCCAGCAATTAAATTAAAGCTCTCTCTCGATCGAACCAATTTAACACTCATTTCAACACCATTAATTAAAAATTTACCTTGGTTGAAAATGTCACCGTGAAGATGACCAATCATTTCTATTTCCTTACTTTCACTAATCAATTCCTGTCTTTTAACAAATCCTATGTTTTTACCATCCGTAGAATCCATTTTTCCTGCTGTATCATCATACCAAAGACTACAAGTAAGATGAGATTGTTTAGCAGCAGGAGCATAGTTTAAAAGGGTTTCCATGTATGCTCGATATGCATAGGTATTATTAGGTGGTGATACAAGTTTTTGGTTTAAATAAACATCAAGTTGACTAAAAAGTGAATGCAGCCAATTATTTACAGGTGCTACTATTGTAGTAGATATCAAGTTAGTTGAATCTTGATTTAATACTTTTGCCTTTATGTGGAGTAATGTATGAGACAAATCTATGTAGTCATCGCCTGTCCCAGGAACTTGAAACTCGATAGGTCCATCATCACCAAGAGATGAAATTGGTTTATAATGAATCCACAATCCATTTTCAATACTAGTTTGTGTAGACGGTAGTGCAAACAAATCCAATTCTGACTTAACGCACTCGCAAGAATGATTATGAAGGAAAGACATATTTAATTTGAAAATATATCTTTGTTATTTTTTGGTTTTAGACCAAGTTTTTTCGCAGCTTTCACTTTAGCAGTTAATGGTGGAATGAACGAGGTCAATCGTTTTCTTTTAGTTTTATACCCAGATCCTGTCATGTTAAATTGATCAATTTTCTCATCAGCCTTTCGTTTTAAATTCGTACTAACTTGCTTTAGACGATCTTTTATTGAGGCTTCCATAGGACGCGCTTGAACCATATCCGATAAAAGTCCTACTCCAGCGCTTAATGCCTCCTTACCAATCACTCGAGCACCACTTGAAAGTAAAGGTAAAACTGATCTAAATAACCCCCCTAAGAAGCTCCCAATACCATGACCGCGTTGGTATCGTGCACCCTTATAAATTACTCCAACTCCTGACCCAGCTTGATGTGTATAATAATTTTCATATGGATATTTATGATGATCACGAAGAGAATTCATTATTATAATTTTCGGAAATGTAGTTTAATACACACGGTTCCAAACTGGAATGGTATTTTTTGTCCTGTGCTCGATCTTATAACTATTTCCAGCGTATCGAACTCTCTTCGCATAACAGGTAAGTAGTGAGGTTGAGAGAAAACGTGCATTTTATTTGCACCATAAATGTATTTTGTAGGATCTAATGAAATGACTCTTAGTAAAGGAGTCATAACATCACCCACAATCTGAGGATCGATAATGTCACAATATAGAAAGAGTTGAGATGGTAACCCTAAGTGTAAATTAGCAGGACACTTTCCAAAATTTCTCTCTAGGAGATTCTTATTTGGTTCATAACCTAGTTGTAAACTTAATTTGGGTGATAATGTTACGGATGTTATATTTTTATCCAAAACAGAAATAGACACAAATTTTGTTATTTCATCATAGCGAAATTTCAAGTTCTCTCCGATAACATTTAACACTCTTAAAATATGCTCAACGTTATCATAGTTGGTAGCTGGAATATGTTTTTTGTAGTACACTGTGGATGCTTTATCTTCATTAGGCATTAACATAGATTTTGTTATGTATATAACATTTTCATGATCTTGAACAGTAAACATGGTACATGGATATTGAAACTCGACAACTCCAACCGACCATTCACCTTCTAATTTAATAGCTTTCGGTAATTTCGTTGAAAAATTTGTGGTCTTGTTATCAGGAAAGTATTCCATTGAACTATTGCTGAGCAAAGTTAAATAAAAACTTTCTTTATTCATATTTCTTTTAAACTAGAAGCTAAAATCCAACTGTTAAATTTATCTGGATAACCTTTCCACTTCACTAATACTTCTTTTCTGTTACCTGAGTAACGAGTGTCAATTATTTTATCTATTTTATATTGTGAGGTGGGGTTGTAAGTGATTTTCTGTAATTCTCTTTCATAAAAAGTACCAACTATTGGTTCATTTTGTAAATCTGTTATTGTATAAACAACCCATGGAGATCTATCAATTATTGAAGATATAATAAATATTTCATCACTCCAATTTGATTCATATCCTTTTTGGAAAGCATGTTTATATTTAGTTATTCGAACATAATCACCCACATTGAAATTTGGTTTAGGATTTTCGAATGGGTTTATGTAATGTGTATGTTTCTTGTGATTTTAACCATTCCTTTACTTGCTTTTTATTCATTTTACCCTTCATGGCTTTTGATAATTTATCAATACTACCAAAACCAGCGGGATTAGATGGATCATAATAAATCCTGTTAATTTCTTCTAGTACAGGGTCCATTTTTTCCACTCAAGCCTTTTACGTATTTTAGTTGTAGACTTTTTATCTCTACTGCTCGGTGTAGAAAACTCTTGAAATTCAATCTCAGAGGGTTTGTTCAGATCTTTTGCTTGAAGTTGGTTAATAAACTCACATCTCTTTGGATTTCCAATATAAGTAAGTGGTACTTTAATATCTTTTAATGCTTAAGCAAATCTATCCCACCCTACTGGATCACTTCTTTTTAAGGGTCTTAGTGAATTATTTATTAAATCAACAATATTACTTCCAGGAATTTTTTCATTATCAATTATGACTGTACCTTCATTATGCCAATGTATTTTACCTTTACTTGTTTCAACTAAGTTTAATAATAACTGTCCTTTTTTATTATAAGTTTTTGGTATTAAACTGAGTATTTGAGCTGGTGTGTAAAGTGGATTTTCAACATTTTCTTTACTTTTGATGGATCGATTCTCCTCCAACAAAGATCAATCATCATCAGCATCAACTGAAGTTTTTAGATCTCTATCTTTATTTTTAAAACCAATTTTAGACTCGTTTGAATCTTCATTAGATGTATCAGAATAAATTGGTAATCTGAGTAGTTGACGATCCTCTTCGGTAAAATAAAGGTATCTTTGCAGTGTTTGTAAATATAACATCCATTTCTTTCGGTCTTCCGTCTTACTATTCATAATATTTTGCATTTCAATATCTAATCGAGATAAACTACTACTCGTATTAACCTTATTTTCTTGTTTTAATTTTTCAATCAATCCAGGTTCGATAAGTATCATTTTCTTTGCATTTTCCATGTTAACTGGCTAGTCCACTCACTAATCCACTCAATATTGCACCTAATATTATTGGTAAGAAATCCCCTCCTTTTTGTATAATTATATTTTTTCTTAGTTTATGTTTACACTTACGCACTAGTTGACGGAGTATATTTTTGTGTTTATTCAATTTTTGTTTATCTTGATCTTTAAGAGGTACTTTTCCTTGTAAAACGTTATGAATACACTCACAAATACAGTTAATTTCTTCTTCATCACACGTTTTAAGTAATGCTCTTTGATATTTTGGTTTAAGCGTATGCAAAGCGTTTAGCAAATGTTTATGCGTTGTGAGTCGACGATGCATCATTTAGCAATGATTTGAAATGTTTGATTCTTGGTGTATTTAAACTCTTTTGTGGGGACGTAGACTGTGCAGAAACCATTAAATGGCAAGACATTTGTCTTGATACGACAAAAATCATTGGTATTCTGTTTTAAATCTACCATTAAATATCCATGCGCCTCTAGAGTTGCATCCCTGTAGGCATCTTCAATAAATTTTGGGTTATCTGGTGATACTTGTCGTGCTAAATATCTTATTTGAGATTTATCTCGAGGGTTTTTAAAATATATTATATAACTTGAGTTTAAGGATATGTCTCTTTGCCCTTTACCCTGATGAAATAAATTTTGTGTTAAATAAAATACACTAAGATTCCTGTGATGACTACCTTTTGTAAATATATCCACAATTCTTCCATCGGACTCTCTCATTAGATCATCAATAATAACAAGATGTGGGTTTTCACCGTCAAACATATTAAAATTTGGAATTCCTTGATGGTAGTTAACATTTGGTAAATTATATAAAGGTTGCATTTCATCAAAGCACCATGTGATCTGATTAAAATCACAATTACATATTTCTGTAACTGATTTTATGAAATTTGTTACAAAATTTGACTTCCCACATCCACTTGGCCCCGCCACAATAGCAGTAAACGGATGGATAAAGTGAAACATTACACACGTCTAAAGTTCTAAGGGGTGAAATAAAAAATGAAAGTGTTGGTGTTAACAATTAATATATATTGCAAACATTATATAAAACAGAATAATCTGTATACTATTTCTAACACAATTAGTACATCATAATTTTACAATCAACTCAACCTCAAATAAATGCACACACACACGCAAATATAAACAACAATTAACTTAAATTATTTACAATAAATCAACGATTAAATATGTAATAAACTCTACGTCATATTATACTATTATCATTATTTTACAATCAATACAAATTTTATTTACATGCAGACATAAAATTAAAAACTATCAACACATTATTATTATCGATACATTTATTTACCCCTTTTGCCTTGGCTATAGTCTTATTCTCTAAGTTAAAAGCGTACATTTTGGATCGTAAACCCACAAATTCTTTCATGATTTTACCATTATTTTCATCTTTAAAAAAACCTAATTTCTTTTTATTTAATTTTGGATATTCAAAAATATTATTTGCATCGTAAGCTGAGGTATCAAAGTATGATGAAAGGTCAGGTTTTATATCAGAGTAAAATTCATCTGTAAATATATGATATATTAAACTATCCGTATCTGTATACAATAATTTGATTTTACTAAACTTTTTAACCATATAGTTATAATGAAAATCATACATTAATGTTTTTCAAATATCTAAAATGCAAAACCCTAAATAAATTGGTTTGTTATGTATTAACTTTGTTTTTCGCAACTGAACCGCAACTAGGTTTTCCGAAAATACTGAAAGACTATGAAATTGTGGTTTAGCGATTAGATCTTGAGCACCTAAAGCTTTGCCCTGGTTCTCCCAGTGTGTAACTAATTTTATGTTAACCCTTTTTTCAATATTCTCCATAGTCTTTCCGAAGACTGAATTATTCATTAATTTATAAAAATCTTTTTCGAAATCTGATTTTGCTAACGTTCTTAATTTTGTGTTTAGATCTATGTACATCTTCAACCAGCGAGACTGTTTAAATTTTAAAACTCTATGAATTTTAGTTAATTTAACCCCCATTTCTATGCACTGCTTTAAATTTCTGTAATGAATTACATATTTATCTTTATTATTTAAATTTGGGACTAGTTTATTTCCATTAATATTGCCTGCACAAATGTTTTCGGGGCATAAAGGAAAGTCCGAATGTAAATCATGAAGTTCATCTGGATATTCCAAATCAACTTCTAAAATAAAACCGAAGTTCGATGTCTCAGACACATTAAATTCTGTATTCGGATTTACCCATTCGAATCCACCAGTAGGAAGACATTAAAACATAGCCCAACCATATAAATTGTTGGCATCAAAATATGTGATATATGAATTTGGTTTCCCTGCATCATAATCCCCCATATATTTGTTATTAGCTCTAGCATAACGATTACTACATTGAGATACACCACCCCTGATACCTGATCTAATAAATGCAATTTTCTCATAATCTGTTAAAAGTTCTAATTCTATTTTTGTATATTTTAACATTGCATCCCAACTTAAACCGGGTGCTGTGTAATAATGGGCAGGGTCTAAATCATAAGTATTAATACATAACTTTCTAAAGTTTTCAAATACATCGGTTAAAAGTAAAATGTCTGTTTTTAAATACAGGTTTGAATAATCTAGCATATTACAACACCCAAAGTGTTCCCAAACATCTTTAGCATGATTGTAATCATCATTTGAAATATGGGAATCTGTGAGCGAGCTATAAAAAAATTTTTGTTCGGGGAGCGATGTTAGGCTTAAACTATCATAATTAGTCGTAAGTTCATGTGGATAAACGCCTTTCCGTTTTAAACGAAAGAAATCTTCATCATTAGGATAATTTCTACGTAATTCTTGAAATTGATCATTACTGAGATTTTTGGCCAATTCTTCTAATTTACATGATAAAAACTTAAATGAATCTATGAATCTTAATATAATTTCGTGGTTATTCATTTTTAAATTGGAAAAGGATATATATTTTTCTTTATTTTGAGGGATAACTTCGACTTCACCATCACAAAAGTTTAACGCGTGAACAATAAAATGAGCATCATAGTGACTAAGGTTGTGTAAAAATATTGGTATATAACGAGGTTTTCTGAACTTCGAGCTACATGATTCGTGAGCAACACCTATAAAACTACCGGTGTACCAATCAAAATCATAAAAATGTTCTGCTAACTCTGTTTCACAAATATGACAAATGGTTGCATTTGAAATTTGGTTTTTGTCTTCATTTGTTAACGGAAGTGGAGGATATTTTTGAAGTCTATTTATTTCTTTGAGATTGTTAGATAAACTTTCCATAAACACTTGTGCACAGTTGGGTCCGCAATACGTTACATATTTTGATAATTTATCATCATATGAACACTTTATATAATAACCAAAACTATGTACTTCATGTTTCTGAATATTGTGTGTGAAAGGTTTGGAAGGATCGTTAGAACATGATTCTATTGGTTTTAAAAATGCTTCAAAATCAGCATAAACTACGAATGGTATCTTCAACTTTTTTTCATAACTATCAAATTTAATTTTATCATTTGAAATAGGTTGACCAAACCAATTCTTTTTTTTTAAAGTTTCACTGTTTGGTAATTCTGTACAAATGTGGGCACAATCGTATTGTTCATGGTTATTTAAACTTTCCTTAGATGGAAAGTGAAGTAGACATGCTTCGCAAATGTACATGATGTGACCGTCTTTTGAAATTTGTTTACTAACTAACCGCGATAAATTTTTTATGTAACAATAATGATTTTTTGTATCCTTGGAAAAAAATAATAAATTGATATGTCTATCTTTACGACACTTTGTTAAAAATAATGGACCTACTATAGAATTACATCGTTTTTCTTTATTATATTCTAACCCAAAAACATTAATACTAATATCATTTAATTTCTCTACTTTTGCTATGTCAGAAATTTTAACTGGAAAGGAAATACCATCAAATTTAAGTTTATTTGCATGTTTAACGTACGATGATACACGATCCGCGTCTTTGTTTACGGGATATAACGCCGAGAGTAACGCCCATTTAAAACAAAAATAATCCTTGCTTTTTACATTTATAACAGCCTTTTTTAATTTTATGTCACGAGGAAGATCTATGTATGAAGTACCGCGTAGGGGGTTAAATTTATTAACATTCATGTCTATAGATTTTATGTTTTTTAGACTCCGTCCACTATCTTTTTTTTCAAATGCACTAATTTTAGTAGTAATTGTATCATTTAAAGATGAAAAAAAATATTTAAGTCATCTCCTTGACAAATAATATAGTTAAGCGTTTGAAAATCGAACGTATCATGAATATCTTCAGTTTGTTGAACAAAATCAGCATGCAATATGAAGTTTACTTTAAAAATTATGTGTTGATGAATACACTCTTGTATTAAAAATAAAATATCATCTTTAATAGAATTTAAAAATAGTTCAGGAGTTTCAAAATTTATCAATGTCGAACTATCTACTCTACTCTTGATTTTATAAGTTAAAATCCTATTTCCAAAAGCAGATTCAATAACACTAACGTTTGATAAAGAATTATGTGAATTTAAAAGATTATTTTTGTGAACATTACTTTTAAAATGATTAGCTAAATACCGTTTCTTGATAAATATATGACACGTTAGACATTCCACTTGATCATCGTTACTGATACTGTTCCCTGCAGAGGTAGGCGCTTCTGCTTCCGTTGTTGGTTTTTTGATGGTCTTGGGTTCTTTGCTGCTCGTTCGCTTCGTTCCTCTTCCAAAATGTAGTGGTTGACTACTAAAATGTTTAAATTTATTAAAAACTGTACAAGACATTGTGTAAATTATGATAGAAATGAATGTTTATTTTACTTACTTAAACTGTGTTTCAACCATCGCACAGTGATTATACAACTCATCATCATACGATGAATCGAACAGTTGATCCTTCTCCATTTCATCACAAACTTTAGACAACTCCTGATTTAATTCGCTGTTGAATAGTTCCGTATTCTCTTCCATGGTTGTGGAAAAGAAAGCACTGGTGCACACTTCACTGAAGTTTGCCATCCTTATAGTAAAGAAGAAAATAGGTAGCAGAGTAAGTAACAGTTCAGTGTTGGTAGACCAACTGATACCCAAATTTCAAATAATGTCCGATATTTAAGTCTAACAAAGGATTAGAAATAGAATATAATGAGTACACGGAAGTAATTTAAGTAAACAGAATCACATTCACTAATGATCAGCTAATGACTGTCACTGTTAAAAAAGTATTTTTTAACTTTTTCACTTTCTGCTATTGTCTTTGTAATATTGTATACGAGGGCGTTTGTGTTGTCGTAGATGCTATCCTTATTAGTCTTTACGTAATATTTAATCCTCGTGGAAGCATGTTTCCAATGATCAGTAGTTGGAATCTTGGATAGCTTCTTCATATCGTACATTTCAATTTTGATGAGATGCGTCGCTTGGTCTCCGTCGTCATAATTAGTAGAAATGTATGATACACCATCTCTAGCGGCTCATGCTACGGTTGATGATAACAGCTTCCTCTTTTTTATTTTTGATTCAGCTTCAAAAAATGATCAATCGATTGCGATTTTCTTTTTCCACCACCGCATGTGTTATTATTAATGACGATGTCATCACTCTCTTCTTGAGGGGAGAGTGGCGAGTAGTAATACTGTTTATAGGTATTTTCATCGAAGCTCAATGATTTCTGCAACAACACAGTTATCATGTTAATATCAATTTGTTAACACTTAATCATAAAAGTTAAAAAAGCTAAAGTTACAACCTATTAAAGTCCACTGCTGAACATAGGCCTCCTCTCATTTCTGAGAGGGTTTTAGGGCTAGGAAATGTTCGCTGCGATACCTCAATGCGTGTTGGCAAACTTCACATGCCTTCGAAATTTTCTCAGACATGCATTCCTCACGATGTTTTCCTTCACCGCTGAGCACGTGGTAAATCAGCACTTAAAATTGTAATTAACAATTTAATTGGTGCCGGCGGGGATCGAACCCGGGTCGCGTACTGTGCATTTTACATTTTGCGCTAACCATCTGAGCTACCATGGCTTAACCATATACACACACACATAATATTTAAATATAATTTGTTAACACTAAATCATACACACGTAAGAAAATAACAGAAAGAAAAGTAAGTTTGTCAATAGAATAAACACTTACATCCATGGCCTTTGATGCGTTGAAGTAACACAAACGTAGTATTGATAGATCCACTGCGGTCAAACGACCATACACTAACTCCATGACTGCAGTTGCTTGGTCTTATATAGTACCAGTGAGTAATAATTCTAATCTAAAGAATTTTTGCAGCAGAATTGATAGTATCTTTATGCGTCAACAAGCTTACCTTACATTCTGTTGCTTATCTCTACATTCCTACGTCCTTCCTGTCGTGTCTTGTTCAGTGTATTGGTGACTCAAATACGATTTGTATAACACAAAGAATGCAATTTAATATTTAGAAATCACTATAATTGATCACTCCTATATTAGTCATTGAGTAGATTGGTACTGTAATAATCTACTAATAGCAGTAATATTATGGATACAATAGATGTACAACAACATCTGAAAAAGATTCACCCCACTCTAGAAAATAATGTTTATGCTGCCAATAAACTACCCATGTACACCCACGTACCAACGTATATAATATGCAATTTGGATACAGATGATAAACCAGGGTCACATTAGGTAGCTTTATATATCGATACGAATGACGTCGGTCAATATTTTGATTCATTCGGACGGGCACCTGTACGATATCCATCATCGAGAAGATAGGGACAATAAGTTACAGTTCTAACGCAGTGTAATTGGAATTCAACTAATAGAATTTATCCAAATAATTTATCGGAGCACACCTTTTAGTTTAAGCGAAATAAATGCAAAGAAATGCAAGGGTTAAGGAAAACATCATAAGGAAACCTGTATGTCCAAGGTATAAAATATTTCTAACACATGTAAAGTTCGCCGACACACATTGGAGCAGCGTTTTTTAAATAAAATAAGCGTGACAAACGAGCACACAGTCTACCTGATGGTAAGTGAATGCTGTGACCCATAGACGTCCACACTAAACCTTGATTAAGAATTAAAATTCAGATGCGTTGTCACGCCTGAGGTCTAAGATGGAATGTCTCGATGATTCGATACGAAACACAGCAGCATTAAGCTGCTACTTTACGCTGGTATTCTGTGAGAGCGTGGTGCTTCCTCGCCAACCGTGAAGCGTGGCGGACCATTCACTCCATAACCTCTCAGAAAATAGAAGATGCACTTGCCCAGCAGCGGGTCGGTAGACGTCAACTTTATGTTAGTATTACAATTTATTTTATTGTCTAAACAAATTCCAAAAATCGTTAATATATAATTGGACTTAGGTGCTAATCCAGGTACGTATAATTTTTTTTCTACAGGTGAAGGTCTATTCAAGAGTACTTCATATTCAACTTCATCATCATTTACCGCACACTGGTCCCTAATTATAATGCTATAGCATAATTGTATAAGCCGCAGTTTCTGGAACTCGTCGGCTCGTAAATATCACTTTATTCCTCGTGTCACACATCGCAGTAAAAGTAAAAAATAATTGGTGAATAGCAATTAGCATTTGCGGACTATGGGTTCTTTAAATATAACTTTTAAATTTTGACTGTAAGTCATTTCTCAGTCATACTAATTTTAGAATTCAATTTTGGTTGAGATTGAGTAAATTTTTGGGTGTTACGTGATAGGTTAATAAAATCCTTGACTCTCGGCATCATATATGTTCTATGGGAGTGTTCTACGACAACCAAGAAACGATAGTCCTTGGAAATTTATCTTTGTGTGCGTTGTATAGCTTTAAATATATACTATTCATATATGTGCTATTAAAATAAACATAACCAATAACGCTTAACAAATAATATAAGTGAGTTTCACCGTGTAGTTTTTTATTATATAGAAGGGTAACAAAAAAAGTACACAGTCCACCTAATGCTGTGACATAATGTGACCCCTGAGAACTGAGAGGGAATGCCTCGTTTCCAGTTCAAAGGGTCTTCGGTTCTATGTACTTACCACAGTTTAGTTATAATTATTTACGGCTTAAGAATCCATACCTGTAGAAGAGGAGACATAGGGAATGAAACAGGATAGGAGTAGCAATTAGCTGTTAAGAGGTGAAACAATAAAAATTGAGGTCTGTGTTCAGCAGTAGACTCTGATGGGCTGTAATTAATGAGTGAATGAATGAATGAAGTAAAGAGAGGGTTTTAAGAACCGTGAATTCGGTGCACTGTTCCAATGTGTCTCTTTTTCTTAGACAAAGTTTTAATTCATTTAAATGTTTCAATAAAAATTACTTAGACAAAGTTTCTTTACGACGTTTTGTTCAGCGCCAAGCTTGTAGTGAATCAGCGCTTAAATTGCAATAAATTTTTCCATTGTTGCTAGCGAAGATCCAACTCACGTTCCAGGAAATTCAAGGCGAGCGCATAAATAATGAGATACTACGGATCATGAACAAAAAAAAAATAAACTAACGCTTGCGGATCCCAAAAAGAAACACGAATTATAACTGACAGCAAGAAATATTGTTCGACGCGGCGTGCTGCAAGCATTTTAGGAATTTCACTAAAAGGTTTAAAAAAACACACGTAAAGCACAATAAAGAAATGCAACTTTTGTATACCGTTTGAAGAATTTTTTGATAGTATTTTAAAAACGCTTCTCGTCAGGTATACCTCAATCTCTGAAAACTAAAGTGTACAACCAGTGCGTGTTGCCAGTGATGACCTACGGATCAGAGACGTGGTCCTTCACTGCTGGCCGTATGAGGACGCTCAAGGTCGCTCAGCGAGCTATGGAGAGGGTTATGCTCGGAGTTTCTCTGCGTGATAGACTCAGAAATGAGGATATTCGCAGTAAAACCAGAGTGACCGACATAGCCCAACGGATTAGTAAGCTGAAGTGGCAATGGGCCGGCCATATAGCTCGAAGAACCGATAACCGATGGGGAAGAAAGGTTCTCGAGTGGAAGCCTCGTACCGGTAGGCGTAGTGTAGGGCGACCCCCCACTAGATGAAGTGACGACCTGGTAAGACATGCAGGAAGTCGATGGATGCAGGTGTTTCAGGACTGTGCTTTGTGGCATTACTTGGGGAAGCCTATGTTCAGCAGTGGACTTGTGAAGGGCTGTAATGATAATGATGATGAATTTAAAAACAAAACGTTACCGCCTTTATTAAAATTGTCTCCTGTATCGCGGAGGCAGTTTACATACATAAGCTGCACAAGTACAAACATCTGGACCCGAAATAAATATTTGTAGGCATTACGTACCATATATTTGTTCTCGCTGGATTAAAACCCGCAACCCTCAGCGCCACGGCTCAACGCTAAGCCGTTAAGATTTATAAACCGCGAAGTGGTAGTGCAAGAACATGCAGTACCCCACCATCGTCCCGTGGTGTCGTTAGAGGCGACACATGGGGACAAACCAGGAAATGGGCGGCAGCGTATTCCTAAGACGACACATCGAAAACGCTATCGCCGTACTGATCCGAGTGAATACATAATTTCTATAAAAACTTGAAAAAACGCCGTCATAAGGTCTAAAATTGCGTAGCGCCCGCGACGATTAAAAGTGCTTAGAAATTGTCAGAATCATCAAATATTTTTTTTAATTATTGATTTAAGTAATTAAAATAATAAACAAGTAAATTATGAATATTGATTTTATGAATATATTTGAGTGATTCCCAAGCATATAGATTAAGTAATTTCATTGTAATTTCAACTATAGTGACTTTAGAGGTGTTTTCGACTCAAAATTATACAATCGTGTTTTTGAACAATCAAATTCAAGATAAAGACATGAATTTAACTGTATCAAAATTCCACTTTCCTTAGTGGTGTCATAGTCCTTTACCTACCATTCGATGAAAGGAGGTGCATTTTTTCGCGGTGTCGCCTTAACAGAGGTTGAAAAACTCAGGTTGCCAACCAGCTTGTCAAGCGTGGCAACTATGACAAATATCCCCTTATGAGGCAATTTACGGAGGAGGCCATTGTTCTGCAGTGGACTTTAATAACAATAAATAGTTGGTTAACCACGATGAGCGTAACTGTTTGCAACCACAGTTTATTTTTTTATTTTAAGGCAGACGCTACTGCCTATCTCCATGTTTAATTATTAATTACAATCACAATAATAATAATAGCAGGCTTAATAGCAGGCTAATAGCAGGCATTTTATTTTATTTATTTTATTATTATATTAGGCATAGCATTTTATTTGATTGATATTTATGTATGTATATTTATCATTCCCATCTACAGTTATATACATATTTATGGAACCCAACCAGATGAGAAAACCATATAGATACCCCAAAAATAACAATAATGGAATAATAATAATACTCCTCGATACCGCCCGCAAGATCCGCCGGTTTCTTTCCCTTTCCCCCTAAGCCTCTTATATTTATCATTTCATTTTCATTTATAATTATAGTGCCACCAACTTATCTGTTCAGGTGAACAAAATTGGAACTAAGGCCGCCATTTTGTAAATGACATTTTTATAAAATATAAATAATATATATAGTAACACTAATTCTCACTAATTTTAATATATTAACACGAAATTTGTTTTATTTTATATTATGTGTACCTAATGAATATGTAGTCACCTATTTCCTCGGCGAATTTCTTAAATGGCAATAGTAAGCACTCCACTAGCGACTCTGTAAACTGAACAGATAAGTTGGTGGCACTATACATACATATTTATAGAACCCGACCATATGAGAAAACTATATAGATACCCCAAAGAATAATAATCATATCATGGCGGATGTTGTCAATAGAAGATGACGCAGTTAGCACAAAATCTTAAAAATTTATTTTTATAGCATCAAGTTCCCAAATAAATCTATATATATATATATATATATATATATATATATATATATATATATATATATATATATATATATATATATATATATATCTGTCATCGATATAATATAAATGACAAGACATAGTCGAGCGAACAAAAATTGTTCACGGTTTAAGCATAGAATAAATCAGCGCCATCTCTTAAATAAATACCCAAGAACTACCACGGAACCAGCATTTTTACTTATGATTTTGGTTTTAAAGAAATCAGCCTCAATGTTACAGCGTCTGCGAAACAGTAACAATAGCATTTTAAAAATGATCGCGGCGAGACCAGATTGCCACTATCAGCGCCACTGGGTAGAGCTGGCAATAGGACTAAAATGTCAATGAATTTTGTATGTATATATAATTATAACGTAGGTATAAATACTAACATTACTAACATAGTTATTAAGTAAAATTGTTACTAATATACTTACACTTAATATGGACGAATTATGTCTGAAATAAAGTGATTATTATTATTATTATTATTTTCTCTAGAACCTGTAGAAATACCTCGTAAATTATCGTAAAAAAATCAAAATAGCCTTATTTATTGCATCTAATTTTCAATATTTTAAAGAACAACATCATTGTGAGATATGAATATCATTTCACGATTAAAAATCTTAAGTTTTGTGGTGAAGAAGACGTTCTCATTTTCGAATTCTAATAACGCATAGTCTCATATGAATAACGAGTATGTAACTAAGTAAAATATTATACCATTATTCCGATATACAGAATGAAAAACCTTTTCATTCTACACTTTCCAGCTCTTTTGACCGTATCCCCCTCAATAAATCTTGAAAAAAAATTACATTGGGTGAGTTTAAAAAACAGGGTTACCTGAAGTTCGCTTTTAAACCAAATTATCCAAAACCCTGTCAACTAAAAGAAACGCCTAAAACCCTACCTACACTAGTAATTTACCCTAAAACAGTGCAAAATATCTAAAAGTGGAAACACTGCACGGACGCACGGCACGCACTGATGCTCCGTTACCAATGAAATTGTTCATAAACCACGTGCTCGGTGGTGAAGGTAAACATCCTGAGGAAATCGGCATATCTAAGGAATAAAATTATTAACCATATACTTTGATCACTGAGCTCGTGAAATGATATGATATGAATACGCGTTTTTTTCACGCAAAAAAAAATTGCCGAACGTTTTTTGACCGTGTAGTGTCGGTGTGAGAATATCCACTTCCCCAAATCGTACCGTGGGTGTCGTGAGAGGCGACCGAGGGAAACTGAAGCAGGAGATGGACAGCAACATCTTCCAGATAATAACTTAAATTTATTAAAAACCACACACGCATTTTTATTTATTAATAAATATGATATGCCCAGTATAACCATTATTAACGCACAATATTTCCACAATTACATACTAAATGCAATCTATTATCTACACTCTTCTGTCTAGAAAATTGTGTTTTATTACCCATTTCTTTTGAAATTCGTGTGACAACCATTTAATACTCTAACCTATGGGTCGCCAGAATTAGAAGATTGAGGAAACAACTCAAGTCAATTAAAAACTGAGTTTCAATTGAATCGCTACAATCATTCAATAAATAAATGGATCTTTTTAAAAAATAAACCTTCTTCAATTATCATCGAATCTTCTATAAATGTTTTTATGGTACGGGTATAAATATACTCTGTCGATAGTTAGAAACCAGGTAATCGGTAAAACTGATAGGTTTAGAAATAAAACAAGGCATATCAAGTTATCAAGTATGACAACACGCTCTGGAGCCCGCGACGTACCTTCGTTCATTGTTCCATACAGTAGGACGCCCAAATACGTAGGACGCACATGGACCAGTCGCAAAGTTTTACGTAATTTAAAAAAAATCTCTTAATTTTATAATTAAATATTTCCCAAGAATTCCACCGGCATTCGTATAAAGTTTTAAGCATTAGAAACAGAAACTTTTTTAATCAATATAGATTATAAATAATAATTATTGAAAGTTTTTTTTTAATTACGACTGGTTCGGAAAAATACCTCCTGGGAAGAACCGGCGAGAAACCCAGCGGGACTTTAAAAAAAATAACAGCTTATAATCATGTTTACAATTAAAAATATAAGCCAAATTAGAAATAGTTTAGTAGCGATCACCCTTCCCAGGGGTTATCACCATCCATAAATTCCTTAATATTTTCATAATAATCCTTTTTATACAATCTTAGTTTAATAAAGTTTTTGAACTTTGTACAGGTCAAATTTTATATATTTTCTGGGATTTTGTGGTAAAAACGTATCCATCGCCCCAAGAATGAGTTACTGATTAGGTGGAGTCGTGTAACTGGTACTATTAGCTTGTGTCTACTCCTAGTACTTTCAGAATGAATATCATTTATTTTTGTAAAACAATTTTTATTTTTGTGTACATACATTACATTTTCATAAACTTTCATGTATGTATGATGATGCATTATGAAAAAAGGTGGGAGTGTTTTTTACTTTTTCTTTTTCTTAATGTCCTATAATGTATTGATATTGAAACCAGCGAGATACAAACTTTTTCTCAATTTTATACAAACAAAATACGAAGACACTTTTCCCCGGCCTATTATTTAATCAGCTCAACAACAGCATCAGTTGTCGAGCGACACCTTGTGAAACCGAATTGATTTTTATGTAATAATTTTTTACTTTAAAAAAAAACATTTGATGAAAAATATTTAATATTTAAAATATTTTTATATTTAACTTTTTAAAATACCCGACGTTTCGGGCACCTTATAGCACCCATGGTCACGGGGGGGACTGAGATGTTCAACGTCCGGATGTCATAGTTAACCGCGGTTACCACGCAGATAGAGAATAGATCTGAAAATGGCGTCCGCTCGCATGCGTTCTCGCTCACTCTCTATCGCTGTCTATACTCACACAGTGAAATACGCGCTACAAAAAAATAGTCAGTCAAGATTCGCTTTCCACGCTACTTGACGCACTCTGAGTTATCGTTAAATTCGTTCAGTTATTTTGTTGTTTTCGTTGATATTCATTGTTGTTTTTGTTGAGTTTGATTGATATTTGTTTGCGTTAAGTTTGATTGTTATTTATTTTCGTTAAGTTTTTGTTACGAACGTTGACATTTTGTGATTGATTGAACAATGGCAATGACGTGACTCTATGTATATATGTGAGGTGGTATTTTTGTAATTTGATTCTGATATGTAACAATTAATAAAGACAAATTTTAAAATATAAGTGTCATATGTACCCTTGCTCCTTATTTATTTTATTAATGTTTTTTGACATTATTTCTACTATTATTAATTAATAATATTAAAAAATAATAATTTATAACAAAAAAGTCAATAAATAAATAAAAATCGATGTTTGAGAACTTGTTTTGCCAACCGTACCATGTGTACCCGCCGCCATTTTCAGATCTATTCTCTATCTGCGCGGCCTATACCATAGATTAACTATGACATCTGGACGTTGAACATCTCAGTACCCCCCGTGACCATGGGTGCTGTAAAGTGCTCAAAAAGTCAGGTATTTTAAAAAGTTAAATATACGCGATAAAATCCGTAATTAGTAGCATTAATTAAATGTGTAGTGTTCGCGTAATTATAAGAAATCATTAGGTCTAAAATTGGCGGGGTCCAATGTACTACTTCTTTAAATCAAGAAACACACAAGATTCGGTACTAGTATTAAAAATAACAGATAGTTGAGGTCCGATTGTATCTATTATAGACACAATAACTGTGACGGAAGTCCCCCACAGATCTGCAGTTTTCTTAATATCAGTAGTTTTAAAATATTTTACAATATCGTTTGATGATACTTTATGAAATGTTAAAAATTCTTTGTTTTGCATTTTTTCATTGCATTTACATTTTGTTTAAGTAATGATTCGGCAATGGCAGGAGACGAATTCAGTGACGTGTGAAACAATGTACTAAACACTTTTTCGTATCCGCCTCAGACATCTCTTCTACCGTCTGCTTGAAAGATGCTAGCGCATCTTATATATAGCTCATCTGGCGAAAACTGTATCCCTTTCAACTGTTTTTTTTTATTTGTGCCAACAAAAAGGAATCACAGGTTGACCTTATCTTAACCGATGTACTATCCAAGAAGTTTCTAGTCTCATGGTAAGGCAACTAGTGGAGCTTCGTGGTCGGTAACTTGCTCACAGTAGTGAACACTTTTGGCAAGCATTTGGTAGTATACCATTCGGTATTGATGCTATTTCGATTTCATAAAGTAATTGACACCAGAAATTCAATCGAAATAACAATTTAAAAAAAAACTAGCGATCAAAATTTTACATAATCTTTTGTTTTTGGTTGGTTAATTTTAAACAGCTAAACCGCCGGCTGGCGCTTCGTTTCTAAATTATATTAATAACTACTAGCTTCGTCAATGTGGAAAAAAAAAACGATCGACCAAAATTTTCCATAATGACTTCTTTTTGCTAAGCGTTGGTTCATTTTGAAGCAGTCAAACCATCGAAGAGCGCTCAAAGTCGCTCAGCGAGCTATGGAGAGGGCTATGCTCGTGGTTTTTCTGCGTGATAAACTTAGAAATGAGGATATCCGCAGTAGAACCAGAGTGACCGTCATAGCCCAATGGAATAGTAAGCCGTAGTGGCAATAGGTCGGCCATATAGCCTGAAGAACCAACAACCAATGGGGAAAAAAGGTTATCGAGTCACAGCCTTGTATCGGTAGGTGTATTGTAGGGCGACCGCCTACTAAATGTAGTGACTGACGAGCTGGTAAGACATGCAGGAAGTCGGTGGATGCAGGTGGCTCAGGACCGTGCTTTGTGGCATTCCTTGGCCTACCACAAAGCAAGGTCTCCCCTATGTTCAGCAGTGGACTTGTGAAGGGCTGTAATGAAGAATGACGAAACCATCGACAGGCGCATCGTTTCTAGATGGTATTCCAATTTAAAGATTTATCACCAAATAATGTCGATCGTAATCGCTGCCGTGATTTTCACGTGCGCCTACTTCTGAGCATTAGTGAGATTTTATGGCACCCAACGCGAAACTATCCTCCTCCCGCGAAGGCGTTCGCGTAAAATCTAATGAGTTTCCCGATCCCACTGTGCTGAATCTCTTTATACATAATTATGTACACTTCATACGTAAGTACTTTACCGATGAAGAGGTTTAACCACTGACCTCTGTAATATATACATGTAGAGGTCAGTGGGTACAACATATAAAGCAGGTTGGATTGCTTCTAGGGTCACCTATTCTTTTATATCTTCAGTAAAAATTTTCGCCGATTTTTTCTTGCTTTTTATTTGGCTTCGTCCAACAGCAGTCACAGTACGACCAATTCTTTCCTGCTCAAAGTTAATCGATAGTGCTGATTTTGTAATACCAGCAGTATACGATTAAGTAAGAAATACAATTTCAAATAGTCCAAATTATTTGTGCTGTCTTCGACGATCAGGCGACATTTTAAATCGTAAAAAAACATCGCGCGGATCCACTTTATAACAATCTAACTCTAAAAATAAAAAATATCTTCTTATTTTTACTTGTTCATAATTTTTTTTCAACACATTGTTGTCGAATTTTTCTTTAATTAAAGCTTATATACTTGTTACAAAGATATACATTATATCATGTGGACCATAAATAATTGGAAAAGGGTACAACGCTTAGTCTCCTAGCTGAGTTATAGTAACTTTTTAACTTTTTTAACTCAAATAATATGACGTAGTAATTTATTGATGACTATCTGATCAACAACTACTCAATTTTAAAGTGTGCAGTATGATTTTCATGATATATTCTTCTCTTTTAGCATCATTATCATAATTACAGTCATACACAACTCCACAGCTGTGCATTTTTTGTTCAAAAGTCCCCAAGTAATGCCACAAAAGAATCTCGTAAGTAGTGACTCCGCAAGGAAGATGATCTACACTTCGATGTGTCATGCAAAAAGACGCTGATCTTTCATCGGTCTAAAAGACTCCACGACTGATCATAGGCCTCTCTCGTTGTAAGTATGTGTCTTAAGACGGTTCCCCTAGCGAGAGACCTTGAGCGTTTGGTCCCATACAATCCACGCGCTCTCGCTACAATATATCACGGAAAAATACGCCCGAATATTTGGAATTATTTCAATTAAAAGAGATAAGCGAACTTAAGAAATTAAATAAAACGTGTAGAATATAGATTTTTAAATTATCTATCCATTAGTGTAATTCTCAAATGATTAGAGCATTTCCTTTAGCAACAGATGCATGTAATCAATAATTTTAGTCATTTTTTAAAAGTAGATTTTAAATGTATTCATAACACATAAAAACAAATTAGAACGTGGAATGTGGACACAGGATATCGAACATTAATAATGTGCTTTTAGATGTAGCTTATTTCTTATAACTAATGAGATAATAGTCTCTGAAAAACGCACTTTTGCCAGGTTTTGGTCAGGGTACCGCCTTAATCGCTACGCGTGTCAGGCGAATTAACAAGCTCAGTAGCAGACTGCTACTATCCTGCAGTCCTGCTGCTCACCGTCGCCGGTCTAAATATTTTGCGCCTGGCTAAACGAAATGGTTATGGCGCCATCTATCGAAAGCAACGAAATCTTTCAGTTTTCCCATAGTCGCCTTTTATAACATCCGTGGAAAGAAAGGATGTGACATTCATGTGGCGCGAGAGTACTGATACTGATACTGCGATCGCCAATTCGTCCGCCAAGCGTGGCGATTAAGTTAAAGCCTCACTAAAACCTTAGTGTTAATACAAGACTATGTATACTCAGCTTCGTATTAGAACTAAACTACCTGTGGTAATTTGAATTAAATAATAGGAAAATAAGGTCTAACTATAAGAACTTCTTTCACACAAATTGTTGATAATTCCAACATCACAAGAAATAAAAATTTTGACTACTCTCGTCATTCAGGTCGATATCTTGATCGAATAGAAAATAAATTTCAACGACATCTACACATTCATCTGCGAAATCAGCGTAAACAAGTATGAAGTTACTGCGTTATAACTTGTAAAACAGTAATATAGATGGCGTTGTTTTACACAATCAAACATTGTCATAGGGAAATAAAATAAAATGTTAAGTAGGAACTTGCCACCCCTAAAATGTGGAATAATCACATATTATTTAAAATAAAACTTACCTCTGCCCAGAAGCACACGATTAGAGAGGATCCCGACATGAGTAGCGGGTAGTAAGCTGATAGAAGACTCGTCGCCCATCCCTCTTGGAACGCCGACTGCAAAAATAAATACACATAATGTAATGAAATTGTTTATTCGCTTTAAAAAAACTTTTACATAAATAGTTCTTTTTCTTTTACTTTTCTTTGATAGAATCAGGCGTTACTTTGCGGAAATCCATTATAATAAAAAATAAAAATATAAATTTCTTGTGATGTAATGTGACGAAATGTAGACTCTACGGCGGCGGCCGGTCAGCCGGCGTAGAGTCTACATTACCTGAAGATGCCTCGTGTAGAGGCGAAACACGTGTCGTATTATCGTAGATGGTGTGTCTTGCCTGGAATAGTGGTGTTGGGAGTAGTGGTGCTGGGACTAGTGGTGACGGAGTTAGTGCTCGCAATTGAGGGAGGGCGGAAGGTGCTCTTCAATCCAGGTAAGACACATCATTGTATTTGTTTAGCGGAAGGTTGCGAAGAAATTTATATTTTTATTTTTTATTTCTTTTCTTTTTCATCAGGTCATAAAAGTCCACTGCTGGATATGAGGCTCTCCCGTTGCAGGGGGGATTTCGGGGGGGGGGGATCAAGGGTGAGTTTAGATCACTCATTAAATCGATTTTAATCCGGGTTATATATACAATTTATAAATACCGATTTTGATTCGGAGTTTTGGATAAAGCGATTGAGGCTTCGATTTGTTTCGGTTGTGGCGCGACGACAGCGCCACCACATACACAGTACTAACTATTTATACTTTTTTTTTATAGAAGGTGACAAACACGCACACAATCCACCTGATGGTAAGTGGATACTGCGCCCATAGACTTTTTTCCTCAATTAAGAATCAAAATGCGTATGCGCTGTTACCCCTGAGGTTTAAGATAGAATGCCTCGATTCCAATAAAAAGGATCTCTAGTGCTCTACATTCAACGTATGAAACACAGCAGCATTAAGCATCATTTACTTAATTTTAATAGAATTTTTTTAGGTATTCTTATTACATACACTTAAATAATGAAAACAAAAACCAATTGAATAAATCTATTATTAACGGATTTTATCGCGTTTCATTACTTTAATTGGTATAATGGTCACGCGGGGGAACTGAGCACCATGGATGCTGTAAATCACTCGAAACGCCGGGATAATAAAAATAAATTAAAGTAATTAAGCGCGATAAAATCCGTAAATAATAGTTTTATTCAATAAGTAGTGTTCGCGTAAATTTAAGAAATCATTTAAACAAAAACTAAAACAATTCTGTGTGGGGTCCACCTGGGTAGGTACCTCCCTGTTTCCCAGCTCTGCCGCTTAATAGCTGATTACACTGCTGGGTTTCGCTCGATGGTTATAAAGCCAGTATGAGTATAAGCTGTGACGCATTCCGTCTTTGTTGCTCAGAAGTGACGACGCATCTTTAGCTTTAGTTTTTGTTCTATGTTATATTAATTACAACTTAACCGTGGGTGTCGTTAGAGGTGACACAGGGAACCAAACCGGGAAACAAGTAGCATTTTCGTTATAACAACTATAAAATAAAAAACGAGTGTGCTTATGACCACACGAGGTAAAACTTCTTTAGCTCCATCTATATGTGTATATGTATAAACAGTCGTCTAACCAAGGTATTAATGAGACTGAACAAGCCACAGATCAGGATAGTAACAAGTGCTATCACAGGACATGGTTCTTTTAACAAACATTTGTTCACCATAGGTGTTACTGACAGCCCCCTGTGCAGCGCATGCATGGGAGAGGCAGAAACGGCGGCTCACGTGTTGCTGACATGTCCAGAAGTCGCTTCATACAGGGCTAAACATCTCGGCACGCCGGGATCGCTCCCCGAAGTTGCTTGCAACATCAAGGGACTGCTGAGCTTCTTCGGGGAGATATCATGGCTCGAATAAGCATATTATTCCTGCCCACGCGCAAAATACGCGCCTAGACGTGGAGTTGCGGAAAACAGCCCGTTGTAAACTAAACTAAACTAAACTATGTGTATATATATCATTTTGCAGCCCTTCACAAGTCCACTGCTAAGCATAGGCCCCCCCCAAGGAATGCCACAAAGCACGGTCCTGAGCCACCTGCATCCACCGACTTCCTGCTTGTCTTACCAGGTCGTCACTCCATCTAGTGGGGGGTCGCCCTACACTACGCCTAGCGATACGAGGCTGCCACTCGAAAACCTTTTTTCCCCAAAGGTTGTTGTTGGTGGGTTGTTGTTATGTGTGTGTTCTTCGAGCTATATGGCCGGCCCATTGCCACTTCAGATTACTAATCCGATGCGCTATGTCCGTCACTTTGGTTCTAATGCGGATATCCTCATTTCTAAGTTTATCACGCAGAGAAACCCCGAGCATAGCCCTCTTCATAACTCGCTGAGCGATCTTGAGCGTCCTCATACGGCCATCAGCGAAGGACCACATCTCAGATCCGTAAGTCATCACTGGCCACACGCACTAGTTGTAAGATCTACTTTTCAGGTTTTGAGGTATACCTGACGAGAAGATCTGTCGTAATTTCCCGAACGCTGGCCAGCCGAGTTGAATCCGTCAATTGACCTCTCGGTCAAAGTTGGACTTACACAGTCGGTCTATTTGTCCCAGGTAAACGTACTCCTCAACAACTTTGAGCTTAGTGCTCCCAACAACTACCGTCATAAGTGTGACATGGATATTAAACATAATCAAATCTTTGTCTATAGCCAAGTTCTTAAGACCTATCCATTGGGAGACTCTATTGAGGTCATTGAGCATAGAGCTTAGGTTCTACAGCGATTCTGCCGTAAGGACTACATCGTCGGCAAATCGAAGGTAAGTGATATACTCGCCGTTGATGTTAATACCGTATCCTTTCCAGTCCAGTAACTTGAAAACGTCTTCCAACGCAGCTGTAAAGAGTTTAGGGGATATAACGTCACCCTGTTTTATACCTCTCTGCAGTTGGATAGGTTTCGAACTCTGGTTTTGTACTCGGATAGCCATCGTAGCCCTACTGTACATACACTTCAGCACTTCGATATACCGACAGTCAACTTGGCACCGCTGAAGGGACTGTAGCACCATCCATATTTCGAAGGAATCAAAGGCTTTCTCATAGTCCACATACGCCAGGCAAAGTGGCAGATTGTACTCTTCGGTTTTCTGTACAATCTGCCGCAGGGTATGTATGTGGTCTATGGTACTGAAGCCTTTTCGGAAACCGGCTTGTTCGGAAGGCAGGAAGTCGTCGAGTCTGCGTGCGAGACAATTCGCAATGACTCTCGAAAACAGCACGTAGACGCGTCTCAGAAGGGAAATCGGTCTGTAATTCTTCAAGAGAGCGTTGTTGCCTTTCTTAAAGAACAAGACCACAGCACTTCTGCTCCACGCCTCCGGAGTAGTGCCACCACGGAGGACGGAATTGAAAAGCTTCTCAAGGACTTCAAGTACCGGTGAAACTCCGCTGTAATTCCATCCTCGCCTGGGGCCCTGCCGTTTTTAAGGTGCTGGAGAGCCATTCTAATCTCGCTCAGACTGACGTTCGGGATATCATCGGAATAGTGTCGGATAAGACTTGCTCTTGGATCGTTACTCACACTTACATGTGGCTCCAACGATGATGTGTACAGCTGCCCATAGAACCTCTCAATCTCACTCAAAATCTCAGGTGTCCAGGAAACGGTGCTGCCACACTCAGTCTTCAAGCTTTGACAGATGGCTCTTTCTGGCAGGCAGATCTCTGGCAAAGACTTTGGAGTCCTGGTTCCGCTCGATCGCTTCTTCAATACGAGCAGTATTAAAGTTGCGTAAGTCCCGCCGCATGCATTTGGAGATCTGTCTGTTCAGCTGCCTGTATGCTGTCGAAGCTGCTGACTACTGCGTCTAACAGCCATGAGATTAAGCATGTGATGGGAGAGTTTTTGTGATCTTCTGCGGCGGGTCTTGCAGAACTTAGCTCCGACCGCACGGACAGTTTCGACGAGCTTGTCATTCATATCGTCCACTGCATGGCAATAGCAAACTGCAAAAACGGTTTTGTAACTCGAACTGAAAGGTTTCGGGATTTTGGATTAGCGCACGAGGGGGACGGAGCGTTGACTTCATTAGACGAGACCTCTCCAACTTAACGTTTAGGTTCAGTGTGCCTCTAACCATTCAGTGATCGCTGCCAGTTTTCACCTTTGAGATCACTGAGACATCACTCAGCAGTTGCCATCTAGTCGTCATAATGAAGTCAATCTCATTTTTTGTCGAACCGTTGGGGCTCGACCAGGTCCACTTTCTATGAGACCGCATCTGGAAGAAAGAGTTCATCATAAAGAGTCCCTCTTTCTCCATGAAGTCAGCCAGCTGCTGGCCCCTTGGGTTCCGTTGCCCCATCCCAAATTTCTCCTTCCGCTCACCATTCTTTCTTGTGTCTAGTTTAAGAGGAATGCATGGCTGTATAAATATCCTCATACATTTACTCCACCTCCTCATCGGTATGTGCCGAGGTTGGTGCGTAAGCCTGTATGACCTTCAGCGATTACCGTTTGGTGATTCTGAGTATAAGGTACGCAACCCTCGTCGACACAATTCCAATCTTTACAACGTTGTTAACGAGTAACTTGTGGACGATAAATCCGACACCTCCTTGGGACGGGTGGTCGCCCTTCCGGTGATAGAATAAGTTGCCGGATTCGAAAATCACCGTGTACTCCCTTCTTCGGACTTTGGATAATCTTATAATATTCCACCATCGCAACTTGTCTATCTCTTCTTCTAGCTCCAGGATTTTCTCGTCAGTCTTTAGGGTGCGTGCGTTATATGTTGTCAGGTCGAGTCGTCGTAGGTGGCAACCGAACCTCCACCGGAGATTTTTAGCACCCCCTGCCCCGCCGTTACCATGGTCGCCACCGTAGCCAGGAATAGCGGGGCCGCCGGGGACTGGGGGCCGTCTTTTTGCGTCGTTACTCATGGGGGGTATATTGCCATAGTTGCCACGCTTGGCGAGCGGGTTGGCAACCGCAGTTTTTTTGTCGTACAGTTGCTGCTATCAGTAAAATGCTGCTGCCCATCTCCTGCCTGTCCCCCTCTGTCGCCTTTTACGACACCCACGGGAAGATATGGGGCAGTGGATATACATAATATATTTATTTTCTACAAATATTTAAATTTATTATCGGTTTCTTTCCATAATTTGTTATTATTCACCCGAAAATTTACAAAACATAAACATAACTGGCTATTAGAGAAAGAGAGAAAGAAAATATGCGCGCGCACTGGTCTCTCTTGCTTATATCCCCATTCTACTCCCGTTCGTCTCATCCGATCACGCCTTTCGTAACGTTTTCGTCACGCGTTTACCAGCTTACTCCCCAAGTCAAGCGTGGTTAAAGAAGTTTTACTTCAAAAATAACTGCAGTAACCAACCCGCTTACCAAACCTGGCAACTACGGCAAATGTGGGATACATTTGCCATAGTTGCCACGCTATGAAGCAATCTGTTAGGAGACCTTTTTTCAGTAGTGGACTTTGTACAACAGTAACGATGATGATATTATATTATTGACAGTACATACAGATAATGAGAGGCCATGTATGAAGCAACTTTCAGAGGGATAGGTAGTGACTTCCACTTAGCACGTCTATATAATATCTACGCATCAATCCTCGGTTCAGGGTACTCTCAATTGGCCCATTTTCGATATATCACTTAATCTGATTAATAACTGTTATCTCTATTCTCAATATAATATAATTAAATCAATTGCTGTCCATTAGTTTCGCAAAAACTCGAAATAGGCACCATCGATTTTGATGATTTTTTTGTATCTATTAGAGTGGGTCTCTGGATGGTTTAAAAACTCAATTAGACCCGGTAGATGGCGCTGTTATAGAAATCCAGAAATCCAGTACAAAGCGGGGGCAGATCGCTAGTAAATACTAAATTACATTTTATACGTGGTAGAGCCATGCTGCAGTTATATTAGAAGTATAGTTGTAGTACGAATGGGTCGGCTCGACCGGGGAAGGACCACGATCTCACAGAATACCAGCGTGAAATAGTAGCTTAATGCTGCTCTATTTCGTATGGTGAGTGTAGAGAACCGGAGACCCTTTTTACTGGAAACGAGGCATTCCATCTTAGTCCTCACGGGTGACAACGCATCTGCATTTTGATTCGTAATCGAGGATAGATGTGGATGTCTATGGGCCACAGCAACCACTTACCATCAGGTGAACTGTGTGCTCGTTTGTCACCCTATCCTATAAAAAAATATTATTGTATTAAAATCAAATAAAACTAACAGGCGAAACAAAGTAGGCTCCGCGGATAAGGGAAGCGAGGAACGCGACGAGGTACAGCATCTTCTGCGTAGTGACCTTGCAGGCGCGTAAGAAAGTTGGCACTTTCAGGCGCCGGTACTCGGTCACCACGCATATCGTGAGCTGGACTGCGCAGACGAACGCAACCACCAGGAACACCCCACCAATGCCTGCAAACAGTAAACATAATGGTTAAATTGGCAATAGCTTTTTAACCAACTTAAAGTTAAAAGTTACAGCCCATATACGTCCCACTGCTGGGCACAGGCCTCCTCTCATTTCTGAGGGGGTTTTAGGGCAAGGAAGTGTCCGCCGCGCTGCCTCAATGCGTATTGGCGAACTTCACGTCTTCGAAATATTTTTTATTTTATTTCTCAGACATATAAGCTCACCTCACGATTTTTTACTTCACCGCCGAGCACGTGGCAAACCAGCACTTAAAATTGTAATTAACAAATAAATTGGTGCCGGCAGGGATCGAACCCGGTTTGCTCGCGTAATGTGACTACAGCGAGCGCTAACCATCTGAGCTACCACAACTCTAATATTCGGTAGAGTTTGCATAAAGTTAAATTATAACCAACTTAGTACTACAAAATAGTAGAGGTAATTAATGAGGGTATTTAATTTTTTTAATGTATGTAACATGATAATATCACGTAGGTATCGTGTTAAGAAAGCTAAAGTTTACTAACAGTATTTTTTTTTCATAATACATTACTTATAATATTTATGTTTATAGATGAGATAATTTATAGATATTGAAGAATTTATAGATATTTTCAAGATTACGTAAAAAAACACTGTAATAAAAAACATAGAGGGCGGGAATGCTCATCACCAGGTATAAAAAACCGGTTTCAAATTTCCTTACGATTCTCCATTTAGATTCTGTAAGGAAATCCACTTTTTGCTAAGGTTCTGGTTAAGGTATCAGTTTGAATACACCGGTTCCAAAATACTATTTTAAAAACCTTTTTATACCATATCGACGTGCGGCCGTGTACAGTTTATGCATATACTAGCTCGCCAGGCAGACGTTGTTCTGCCATTTTCGACGACCTTAAATTAGCAAAAAAAAAAGTGAGTCACTCAGGGGCAAAAAAATCCTATCTCTCAAGTTGGATCAAAACAGCACACGGTGAGCTAATTTGATTAAAATCGGTTAAGTAGTTTAGGAGTCCATGGCGGACAAACAACGTGACACGTAATTTATATACATTAAGATTATTATTTCAATCGAACATTCATATAACTTGTCAGCATCTGTCTTTCCATCCGACACAGTTCCAAACAGTGTGGGTGTCTTCAAGGCAAGAGTCTATAGGGTTTTCTTTAGCTTTCGTTAAGTCAGTGCGCTTCACCATCTTAGGCTCCATCACCACTTACCATCCGGTGGGATTGTAGTTAAGCGCTGGCTTAGAATAATAAAAAAAAACGTAACACAACGTAAATTATCTAAATCTTTAACCGAATCATTTCATGACTGTCATACCACAAAATCAAAAACTTTAACTTGCTTCATTCGTTTTCGGGTAAAATAAATATACATTGGGTACATTTATTTTACCATCCCATTTAGGTTTACGTTCCAGTTCTAGTCCTAGAAGCAAAACCACTAAACGTCGGTTCCGTTATTTTTGAAAACCTCCTCATCGTTGCGTTCTGCGCTAAAGGGGAATATGTGCTGTTTTTTTTAAGTATCAATCAACTTTACACAAAATTTACCGAATATGGGAGGAGGCTCTAACAAACGACTGTATGACTGAATGACTGAAAATAAATCCAAGAACGCCGAACCTTAGAGAGAGGAATAAAGCACCTATCTCTAAGCGCAGAACTTAAATTAATCTGACTGGAAGCAGCAAATGGACAACAGTATCAGTGCGAGGCTATCGATTGCGCTCACTAACACGACTTCCATCCGTCATTATAATAGAAAACAGTATTGTTACACGAATTATATAATAAACCAGATTTAACATAATTATAAAATAATTACTGATATACTCGTATCTATCTATATATAGCTGATATTACGCGTAATAAAGATATACAAAATGCGGAATGATAACTAATAGAAAAAACATCTGCATCTTAATTCGTGGCTTTCATATCAATTTAAAATACTTTATTATCGTAATAATATCGCGAACGATAGCGCGTAACCTTAGTTTGATCTAAAATAAATAAACAACGTGGAATTTACTATACTGACCACACTCTTCGGCAAACACTCCCCAACCTTATTAAGGTTTTTAGTAGATTCACAAATTAATTATATTATATGAAATTCTGTTTTTTCATGTTTATAATGGCTCATTATAATCCATACACTTATAATCTAGAAGTCTAGAAGACAAATAGAGCCACGCTCACGTGGTAGAGCCACGTTGCAGCTATATTATAGTTCTAGCACAGAATAAATAATATTACTACGTACAGAAGGTGCACTGCTTTGACGTTGACTGCTTGCCGACGTTTAATAGCCTACATAATTACTATTAATTGGATAAATCACGCACGCAAGCTAAATAAAACTATCGCTGCGCGCGAGTGTCCATATTACTTTGCATCTTTTCCCCTTCCTAGGTCACGGAGGACTTTCCGTGGTTACTAAGGGATGTCAATAAAGAGTAAAAAAAATACATTGCGAAATGTTAAATCAGGTACTTAGGTGAAGTACCTATTCTGACTGATGGACTGACCACATTTTCGCACCTATGTTAGTTCTGCGATGCTGAACGGATGCAATTTGCAAAGCCATTCGTCGGGAATCCGTAAATAACCCTGATATACGATTCCCAACAGAAATGTGATCGTATTCTTCTTATTTAAAAATCCTGTTAGTAAACAAAGTTTTAATTTGAGTATTTTGTATTATTATTACTTAAAATATTTTAATTGATAATAACATAAAATATGATTTAAATTTTGATTTCGGGACTACGCTTAGGGAGGAAAGACGCGTTAAAACAAAAAAAATAAACCTGACATACGATTTCTAACAGAAATTTGGTCGTATTCTACGGAGTTAAGTCTTGTTAGTAAACAAGATTTAATTTCAGTATTTTGTGTTATTATTATATAAAATACTTTAATTACAAAAGACAAGTAAAGGTATGTAGGTAGATACTTGAATAGTGAAGTAAATTTCAACTACGTTTTGTAGTAAAGCACTTAGGTATTATTTCTGTAGATAAATGATTACTTTATTCTTTTTTGCTACAAGTACCTATGTAACAAAAAAAAATATAAATTCACCTTTCATAACTTCTTACAAAATCCTTCGGTAACTTAAAGAATGATTTATATCTAAAACCTTTTGTTGGTCATTTATCTATCCACGCAACAGCTTTATAGTAGGAACGACTTTTTGCCATTACAATTGATTAAATAGGTAATATGCACAATATATGTATATATAATTTTTAAATTACATTAAAACATTTCAACTATTTTACCCTACAATTAAATAAACTAAATAAACAGTATTTCATCAAGTATTTACAAGAAACTATATACGTAAACAGCGTCAAAAATCTTTAACATTCAATCTCTTACAAAGTGCTAGCCCCCACTGCGTATGTTACCCTGGGTGCCTCGCGATTGTAGGTAATTATTTTACGCAGGTAGCAAGAGTGACAGAGGGCTGGTTGTAGCTCGAATGGGTCGGCTCTACCGGGGAAGGACCACGCTCTCACAGAATACTAGCGTAAAATAGCAGCTTAATGCTGCTGTGTTTCGTATGGTGAGCGTTGAGAACCGAAGACCCTTTTTACAAGGTATTCCATCTTAGTCCTCAGGGTTGACAACGAGTCTGCATTTTGATTTTTAATCGAAGATAGGTGTCTATTGATAGATGTCTATTGACCACAACATCCACTTACCATTGAGTGGGTTGTGTAAAAGTATGATATAAATATAAAGAAAACCCTGTAGAGGCGGTGATAGAAGATCCACTAGCTCGTATTTGTATAATTGGGGCCGGCGCACTCGTCGCCGGCGTAGCGTATCTCGCAGAGGCAGGTGCCGTTCATGCAGTCGTAGTGTTGGGGCGCATACTCACAGGCGTGGTAAGGCATGTTGGGGCCGGCGCACTCGTCGCCGGCGTAGCGCATCTCGCACAGGCAGGTGCCGTTCATGCAGTCGTAGTGTTGGGGCGCATACCCACAGGCGTGGTAAGGCATGTTGGGGCCGGCGCACTCGTCGCCGGCGTAGCGTATCTCGCACAGGCAGGTGCCGTTCATGCAGTCGTAGTGTTGGGGCGCATACTCACAGGCGTGGTAAGGCATGTTGGGGCCGGCGCACTCGTCGCCGGCGTAGCGCATCTCGCACAGGCAGGTGCCGTTCATGCAGTCGTAGTGTTGGGGCGCATACTCACAGGCGTGGTAAGGCATGTTGGGGCCGGCGCACTCGTCGCCGGCGTAGCGTATCTCGCACAGGCAGGTGCCGTTCATGCAGTCGTAGTGTTGGGGCGCATACTCACAGGCGTGGTAAGGCATGTTGGGGCCGGCGCACTCGTCGCCGGCGTAGCGTATCTCGCACAGGCAGGTGCCGTTCATGCAGTCGTAGTGTTGGGGCGCATACTCACAGGCGTGGTAAGGCATATTGGGGCCGGCGCACTCGTCGCCGGCGTAGCGTATCTCGCACAGGCAGGTGCCGTTCATGCAGTCGTAGTGTTGGGGCGCATACTCACAGGCGTGGTAAGGCATGTTGGGGCCGGCGCACTCGTCGCCGGCGTAGCGTATCTCCCACAGGCAGGTGCCGTTCATGCAGTCGTAGTGTTGGGGCGCATACTCACAGGCGTGGTAAGGCATGTTGGGGCCGGCGCACTCGTCGCCGGCGTAGCGTATCTCGCACAGGCAGGTGCCGTTCATGCAGTCGTAGTGTTGGGGCGCATACTCACAGGCGTGGTAAGGCATGTTGGGGCCGGCGCACTCGTCGCCGGCGTAGCGTATCTCGCACAGGCAGGTGCCGTTCATGCAGTCGTACTGTTGGAGCGCATACTCACAGGCGTGGTAAGGCATGTTGGGGCCGGCGCACTCGTCGCCGGCGTAGCGTATCTCGCACAGGCAGGTGCCGTTCATGCAGTCGTAGTGTTGGGGCGCATACTCACAGGCGTGGTAAGGCATGTTGGGGCCGGCGCACTCGTCGCCGGCGTAGCGTATCTCGCACAGGCAGGTGCCGTTCATGCAGTCGTAGTGTTGGGGCGCATACTCACAGGCGTGGTAAGGCATGTTGGGGCCCACGCACTCGACGCCGGCGTAGCGTATCTCGCACAGGCAGGTGCCGTTTATGCAGTCGTAGTGTTGGGGCGCATACTCACAGGCGTGGTAAGGCATGTTGGGGCCCACGCACTCGACGCCGGCGTAGCGTATCTCGCACAGGCAGGTGCCGTTCATGCAGTCGTAGTGTTGGGGCGCATACTCACAGGCGTGGTAAGGCATGTTGGGGCCGGCGCACTCGTCGCCGGCGTAGCGTATCTCGCACAGGCAGGTGCCGTTCATGCAGTCGTAGTGTTGGGGCGCATACTCACAGGCGTGGTAAGGCATGTTGGGGCCGGCGCACTCGTCGCCGGCGTAGCGTATCTCGCACAGGCAGGTGCCGTTCATGCAGTCGTAGTGTTGGGGCGCATACTCACAGGCGTGGTAAGGCATGTTGGGGCCCACGCACTCGACGCCGGCGTAGCGTATCTCGCACAGGCAGGTGCCGTTCATGCAGTCGTAGTGTTGGGGCGCATACTCACAGGCGTGGTAAGGCATGTTGGGGCCGGCGCACTCGTCGCCGGCGTAGCGTATCTCGCACAGGCAGGTGCCGTTCATGCAGTCGCCGCGGCCGCTGCAGCCCAGCGCGCAGCCCGCGCCGCGCGCCGCCGCCGTCATCACGTCCGCGTAGTACGCTAGGAGCGAGCGCATCTTACGCGCGACGCCGTGCGCCGCTCAACTGCACTGAAATCAAATTATATCGAATTAGTTGTTAAGGCAACGTGGCACTACTTCTTAACTTAAGAAATGAAAACTTCTTTAGAATCGTAATTTAAAACCTAATGAAACGAAAAAGCAACACTAAAAAGAGACAAACATATACATCTATAGGATTTAGCTTGCAAGAGAATAAGATAGGATACAGTATACAGTGTTTCAGTGTTTCCTATTATCTCGGTCTCCTTTTCACATCCACCGCGTGCGAACTGCACACATGTTTACTATTTTCGAGTCTGTGGAGACACAGATTTACATTTAAATAAACTAGTTTTAACGGATTTTATCGTGTTTATTAACTTACTATATATTCCCGACGCGACGTTTCGAGTACTTTACAGCACCCGTGGTCACGAGGGGAACTGAGGTGTTCACGTCCCAATGTCATAGTTAATAGATCATTACACAGATTTACAGTCACAGTCTAACTACTTAGTCATTGAGGGCGGCCAATCGTGTATTTGGTAAAACAAAAGGAGTCCCTATTTTTTATAATTCAGATTGATTTCCGCCTCAAACAGAAACAGAAACTTTTTTATTCAATATACATTATAAATAATACTTATTGAGTCACTTTTTAGGGTTCCGTAGTCAACTAGGAACCCTTATAGTTTCACCATGTCTGTCTGTCCGTCTGTCCGTCCTTGCTTAATCTCTGTGACCGTTAGCACTAGAAAACTGAAATTTGGTACCAATATGTGTATCAATCACGCCAACAAAGTGGTAAAATAAAAATTGGAAAAAAATGTTTTATTGGGGTAGCTCCCCAATATGTAAAGTGGGAAGTGATTTTTTTTTAATTTCAACCCTAACGTGTGATATATTGTTGGAAAGGTATTTAAAAATGAATAGGGGTTTACTAAGATCATTTTTTGATAATGTCAATAATTTAGGAAATAAACGCTCCAAAAGTAAAAGACAATGTGTGCCCCCCCCCCGTTTTTATAAAGTCGAACTTTATAAAAAGTTCTACTTTTCAGATTTTTTTCATATTTTCTAAACTTATGGTTCAAAAGTTAGAGGGGGGGGACACACATTGTTTTTTACTTTTCCTTATGGACTTTCTAGGAAAATCATTTTGAACTTGGATGGAAAGTCGGAGCGCCTGCCGCGGAGCGTGCAATGTTGCACGCTCCATGTTCGCGCACGTACCCACTACCGGGAGCAGTTGCAGGAGCGCGGAGCGCTGCTGGAGCGCGAACATAATGGATGCCTACCTTTAAATTCATAAGTGGGAACACTTATTGTGACGGACGGGAAACTACGGAACCCTACACTGGGCGTGGCCCGACACGCTCTTGGCCGGTTTTTATTTAATTTACCACTGGTTCGGAAAAAACCTCTGTCCTGGGAAGAAGCAGTAAGAAACCCAGCGGGACTAATTTTTTAAAATAACAGATTACAGTTATGTATGTTACAACTAACAACACAAAACAAATTAAAAATAGCTTGGAAGCGATCACCTTTCCCAGGGGTTATTATTATCCATAAAGTATTCATTTTCACCGATTTTCAGAAATTTAGTCGATTATTTATTTTATTTCCTTAAAAAATGCTGCTCTCGTCTAAACACTTATTTTATAAACTATCGCAAACAATAGAAACACATTTAAGCCCTAATACAGCTCAATTTCCACGTCAAAGTATTTATTTCCGCAAGTATTCAAAGATTTTGTCAGTTATTTATTTACTTTGGTTGAACAAATAATGGTGCCCCCGGTTCCACGATTTTTTCCTAAGGTCCGACGCATCTAAGACCATTTAGGCTCTCCAGCCCAGCTCCATTTTCACGTCAAAGTAAAGGAGTATAATATAATTTAAAAACCACTCCAGCCTAACAATCATGATTTGTCCTGTGTCAAAAACTAGCAGCCTCATGATGACGATTACGATGATAATACAAGAATAAAATAAAAAAGTCAGTCTGTAGATTTGGAATAATTGCATTTTGATTACCTTTTTTTCCCTCTATACCATTAATACCGTATATTTTAACAACGAAAAATGTTGCATGTCCGTACATATTTAACTTAAAAATTATAAAGCAGTTTTATATATTATTTGCACAGATATTATGCGTATATTTCACACTAATCTCGACTTGTATTTAATAAAATAATTCAGAAAAGCAAAGTCGTATGGAAATCGTTGTTTTACTAATACCATTTCAATGATAAAATCGATAAAGTTTACATGCGATTAATGTTGTATAATTGACATTGATTGATATTGAAAATAACCGTGCTTGTATAATTGTAAAAATGTTCACGGCAATCTTGTTGAAGAATAAAGTTTCAATGTTTTAAGTAAAGATATTTGTAATATTGATAATAAAGTTGGTTTTACAATGAAAGGGTGCCTGATCTTTAGCGTAATGTTTCTCTCCGCGAGCGCAGGGACCGAGATCAATGCACTTTCTTGTTTATATTTTATACCGTTACTCATTAGTACGTTTTACGTACGTTGTTCAGGAGAGACTTAAAAGTATTCTGGACTATAAATTAAAAAATAAGGTCCTACTCATCGGAGCAGATTACTTTTTATAGCTTTTTTTACGTCTTACCGAATGCTTGTTTTTTTTTTAATAAAAAAGTGAGAACTTGCACAGTCAGCTAAATAATTGCTAATACATAAGTTATTAAGAAAACGTTTTTGTAACCTAAGCCTACGAGGAAATACAACTACAACAAATCAACTATCAAGACATATTTTTTCACACGAGTAATATAGTGTTTTATAATTATTGCCACAAATTGACCGACTTCATACCTACCGATGGGGAAGAAAGCCAACTTACTAAGAGTGACACCCTGGTAAGAGATGCAGAAAGTCAACGAATGCAGGTGACACAGTACCATGCCTTATGGCATCCTTTGTAAGAGGCCCATATCCAGTAGTGGATTTGCGATAGGCTGTAATGATGATGATGATGATGATGATTGCTCGGCTGTCAAACGTCGTGTAGGCGACGCAAAAATATTTTTGATAATAGAGAAAACATAATAGAACACAAACAACTTTTAATTTTCTCATATTATTCCATTTTAAATTTTTAAAGTTATCGGAAAACCCTTTTTAATATACTATTAATTTAATAATACTTGCAAAATTGACTATGAGAAATGCGTTAAATAATCTTAGAGCTTCTAATAGATGGCGCTATACCATCTCGTTTATATCAGGCGTACAATACGCTGATCGACGACAACAAGGGACAAAGTCAAAGGTGCAAAAGGTAGGGCAATGCGATAGTTAATATTCGTTCTCATATCTACGGCGACAGTAAATCGACTGCCATGCGTGACGAGCTGAAGAGTAAAGCAAATCGTCCTTACAACGTGAGTTGCCATATCCAGCAGTAGGACTTCTACCGACTGAGGAAGGGTAATCTTAAGAAGAACGTTTCACATTACCAATAATTTATTTATTTATTTATACACTTAATTGTACTAAAGGTACAAACTGCGGGCTTAATGCCATATGGCATTTTCTACCAGCTCACCGGAAAGTAAAGAAGTAAGTAAAGTGGGAGAAGTGTGTACTAGTGGGCTAGTGTGAAAAAAAAATTATCACGTTAACCAGTTCAAATACGTTTAAAATGCTCGTTATGCCCCTATTGGTTGGTAGTAGTCTTCTTGCCGCTATTTAACTTATTATACGGACAATATATATATATATATATATATATATATATATATATATATATATATATATATATCGGTTTGTATCATTAAACACGTGACGTTGGTATTACATTGCTATTGTATTTTAATTACTAATCCTTTAGGAATATTGAATTCTATTGTATTGAAATGTGTAGTATTGGATATTCAAATCTGTAGGTGTTCTTTGCGCGTACAGTTTAGTATTTAATGTAAGTTGTTAAAGCAAAGTTATTATAGCTTATATAACACGTCTCACTATACAAGAGCTTCCTCTTACTTCTCAAAGGTTTATGGAGCAAATAATCCGCAACGCTGCTCCAATGCGTGTTGGTAGAACTCACATGTCCTTGAAATATTTTTATTGCTTAGAAATGCAGTTTTCCTCCATTGATATCCAAAAAGGTTTCCTCATGTGTTTTCCTTTCCCGCCCAGCACGTTATAAATCAGCATTAAAATTGCATTTAATAATTTCATTGATACCGGCAGGAATCAAAATGGGGTTGCTGGCGTACCTTAAAATTAAGGCGAGCGCGTAGCTTCTCATCTGACACTGGCACAGTTCATAGTAATAACATAATTATGTTTTGCATTTTAAAAAAAAAGCAAGGATGTCAAATGTTTGAGAGTAAGTATATGCTACAAAATTATCACCCCTAGTGACTGAGATGGTATATCTCAGTATTGTTTAAAAAAGGGTCTTTGTACAAAATGTATTAAGGAGCATGGGTCTATACTTCTATATATTCTAGAAATGAGCTACAGCGTCACAGAATACCAGAGGAAATTCGCATTGCATAAATACATAAACACTCACGCCTGTCACCCAGAGGGGTAGGCAGAGACTACAGACTTCCATTTAGCACGATCCTGGCATACCTCTCTCGCCTCTTTCACATCCATGAGCAGTTCTCACCAAAATTGTACCGCCTTAAATTTAGATGTCCTTTAAGTTCGTGTTTATTTTGTGACTATATAAGACACCATATTTATTTGATTTTTTTAAATATTTTAAAGTCATGTCTATAGATATAATTAATCACAAATAAAATACTACCAGAAGCGTTTAAAAATAATAAAAAAATTATTTTCTGAAACCTGTTTATTTTTTTTTTGTATGGATTGTAGATTGTCCTATCCCGTATCACATAATTTGAAAATTGATTTTACCAAAAAATAAAATTTTAGGAGTACATCTTTCCATTTTGATTAATCACATCACTATTTATTTACACAATGATACCTTTGAACAACTTATTTAATTTATTAATGTTTTCAATTTATTTGTTGTCCTAATTTAACTCAATTTTGATTATCAACATTGTTACCATGATAGTTCACATATTTTGTAAAAATTAAAAAATTACTACTTTTTTAGATGTTTTTAATGCTGTGTAAACATTTTTCTCCATGTCTAAGTCCTTTCATCTTAAATTGGTAGGCTGACATGTATTCTGTGTCAAACAATCCGTGCACGAGTGTCGTGGGTACCGATTAAACTCAAACTTGTTACTGGACTTTAAATGGTAAGTACCTACATACTTTATTAAAAAGAACATTTTTCTAATGATTTCTATGTGCATTGCATTGTACATTCTATATACACTCTTGTTTTCACTATTTTTTACAACGTTAGCTAATAAAATAATATTTTTAGGCGGTAAAGAACCCCATAACCTCAAATTTTGTTACCTAAATTTTGTTACTTTTGAGTAGGTAACGTATATGTTGATCTCATTGGTAACACAATTGATATCATTAAGGGACGAATACATTAGCCTACTGCCAATGAATAGAAAATATTAAAATATGAAATGTATGTTTAACATTAGATAATAGATAAATAGATAAAAGAAGAGTGTGGTTTGCAAGATGATGCGGTGACCAGGATTAAGAAGGGAATGCTTCGGTGGTTTGGTCATGTAGAAAGAATGAATGCGGAAAGACTGACAAAGCAAATATATGTTGCAGAAGTGAATGGAAGAGTCGGAAAGGGACGTCCTAGGCGGAAGTTTGTCGACCAAATTGGCGATATACTAAAAATGGGCCAAATTAAGAGTACCCTTAACCGACGAGCATGTATGCGTAGGTATATGAATGTGGAAGAGGCGAGAAAGGTATGTCAGGATCGTGCTAAATGGAAGTCTGTAGTCTCTGCCTACCCCTCTGGGTGACAGGCGTGAGTGTTTATGTATGTATGTATGTTTAACATTAGGTAAGTATTTGTTTTTCGCTCTCGTATAATCTGCTGAATATATTTAATTGAAATCCAGAACGAATTTCATGTTGGCGATGCCATACATAGTTTTTAGCCATGATTTATTTTAAACAGACTTCCAAAAAAAAACACCACACAATTCGACCACGTATGTTTTTGCTTTTATTTAACTTGCACTGTTCGTATGTAAGTAAAAATATGTCTGTCAAAATTTGCAAACCATTTTTCAATGTTGGTATCCGATTGAGCTAAAATATTGCAAGCACTTTTAGTTTTTATGACAAAGCAGTTGTTTGACAGATTTAACCTGATGTCACAGACAGGAGTGTCTCCTCATGAAGGAACTGCTTAATGGTTAATAGCAACTGAATGAAATTTAGTATGCGTATAAAAGCTTGTCTGCAAAAAGTATTGTTAAATTTAAAACTTATTTTGTTTGTGTTGCATGGCCGATTTTCATAATTCTTTTTCGGTAGTAATGGGATATTCCATTCTAACTTTTTATTAAATAAATCACTAAAGTAAATTTAAATTATAATAAAAAAAGTTTATAAATAAAAAATGGTGAAACAAATGTTCAAATAAACGAAAAACAAACTTTAACGAAGTAATAACTCTTCTCCTTAACTTTCAAAAGCGAAGATTTCATTGAAGTCGTGTGTTTGTTTATTTAAACAGTTTTTTCATGGAGATGTTATTGTGCTGAATGAAATCTCAAATAAATGATTTTAATTTTAAGGTTATCGTACAAAATGGCACGGAAGAAATGAAACGCTATCGAAATAAGCCTGAATAAACCAGAAAAGTTAGAAGAATCAAGACATAAAAATTTGGAAAGGATGAAGGTTAAACATAAAAAATCTGAGCTTAGACGAAAAACGGGTAAAAAGAAAATATTGGAGAGATAAGCAAAAAGAATGCAGTGTAAAATGGAAAACAAAATCAACAAAAATCATAAAACGTCAATCATTCTATGGAAGAGACAGAAGCGGCAAAGAATCAAAGAAATAAAAAAGATAAAAAAGAGAGCGCGACAAGACATTGAAATATTACAGCAAAAGGTAATATTTCAATGTCTTGTCTTGTATTGTGTTACATAAACTACAAAAATTACTTGAAGAAAACGAAAAAAAAATTCAACAAAATGTAAATCTTACGCAGCGCTAAATAAATGATTGTACAGTATTAAACTGAAAATGATTCTAAAGTAAAAAAAAACTAGAAAACAGCAATAAATAGCTCTGGTTATTAAACCTTAAATAAATAAAGCCTTAGAAGCATCATTACAACAAATTTATAAAGATTTGAAATGGACATGCAATCGCATAGATTTAGCATTTTTAGAAATTACTTTTTTGAAATATCAACTTCTATATCATCTGTATTTCTAAATCCTTGCATTTTGATGAGAATGGAGATGCATTCTCATTCTTAAGCTTAAGTTACAGCCTATATACCGTCCCACTGCTGGCCACAGGCCTCCCCTCATTTCTGAGAGGGTTTTAGGGCAAGGAAGTGTCCGCCGCGCTGCCCCAACGCGTGTTGGCGAACTTCACATGTCTTCGAAATATTTTTTTCTTATTCCTCAGACATGCAGGATTCCTCACGATGTTTTCCTTCACCGCCGAGCACGTGGTAAATCAGCACTTAAATTTGCAATTAACAATTTCATTGATGTCGATTGATGATTCTCATTCAAATGTATTACTTAACAACAACAAACGACAAGGTTTTCTTTTATTTAGGGAAATCTACCAATTTCTTGAAATTAATGTAAATGGGCCTTAATAATTTCTTGGTAACCAATCATAATCAATTTTGTTACTGTCCATAAAAATAACGAAGGTTTTTAACTGACAAAAATTTTAGTTTTGAACTTTAACTAATTATATTTACTTATTAATATTTGCCGAAAAATTGTAATTTCATATCATTAAACAATATTTACATTTTATTTTTATTCTAAAATACATAGAAAAAATTGTTTGGTTTCGTCCTAAGTAACACAGTTGAAAATGTTTGTATTGTAATTTAAAAATTAGCAAACTTTTTCAAGTAAAATTTTTTGGGGGTTTAAATGCCTTCATATGTAATCGTATAAAATATTTAACACGGAATTATCAAAGAACTACATTTAATTAAATGAATTTTGTTTAGTAACAAAATTGAACACGGTAGTGCCATGCTCCGAAATAAACCTGTTTTATTCCTAAATGGTATAATATATTTATTCGTAACAAACACTATATAAATTACTCAAATTTTATATTACTTTTAGCAAATTCTTTAATAAAATCATTTAAAACAAACACATTTTTAAAAATCAAACAAAATATTTGCAGTACAAAATTTTTGAGAACTGCTCCCATATACCTACGCACACATGCTCGTCGGTTAAGGGTAGGTACTCTTAATTTGGCTCATTTTTAATATATCGCAAATTTGGTCGACAAACTTCCGCCTAGGACGTCCCTTTCCGACTCTTCCATTCACTTCTGCAACATATATTTGCTTTGTCAGTCTTGCCTCATTCATTCTTTCTACATGACCAAACCACCGAACCGAAATTCACATTATACTAATGTGGTTATTGAGGTGGGTAGACGAGAATTATCAACTGCATTTTGTTTCTTGATCAAGGATAGCTGTAGGCGTTTGTGAGCAACAGCTCCCACCTACCTCCAGGTATTTTGTGTGTTCATTTGTCTCTCCTAGTCATGTGTGTAGGGAACATCGTTGCGTGTAGGGAGAGAGGACAATCAAATAGTTATATTTGTATTCAACTCACCTCATAAGTACATAATAACTGAAAATTATGAGCTCAATTTACGGGGCTATAAAAGTAATAACGGCAATAAATTAAGGTGTGAAAATATCTATTATTTTAAGAACAAACTTCATCCTATACCTTTAAACTAGCAATTCTTTTACATATATAATCGGAATCTCGGAAACGGCTCCAACGATTTTCATAAAATTTTGTGTCCAGGGAGTTTCGGGGGGCAATAAATCGATCTAGCTAGGATTTATTTTTAGAAAATGCCTTTTTATCCGTGTTTTCAGGCGATGAAAAACTGCTACAATATAAGAAGGTAAATTTTGACACTATGTTAATGATCGTAATAGCTCAAGTGGATATCAAGCGGTCGCGAAATCGTAATGCCTTGGTTCGCGTCCTGTCTTCGGTCCGAATTTATTTCCTTTTTATTTTCAAGTTCCCTTCTTTTGTGAGAAAATATATTATTTCGAGCCGTTTTTTTTAGTATTTTTAAAAAATACGAAAATTTTAATTAAACTGATAGCACTCATGATTTTTTATTCAAATAAGCAGTTCAGTTTTTTCTATTATGTCAATAAGATCAAAAAATATTATTCATGTTTCATTAGTATGTAATTTGTAGCTAAATGTAATTTAAAAAAACCGAACAAAGCTCGGTCGTCCGGGTACTAATTAATAATACTGTAACCACGTGATGGTGATTCTTCATATGTTACGATAGTTGCTAGGGAATCTAACGGATTGATCAATATGATACCAAAGGAAGAAGTACTTTATGTCCTTTCCATATATTTTTACCTTTAAAAAAATACATTATTTCCACAGTAGAAATTTTCTTGTATCGTGTATCGTGGAGGTGGTGATATAATATTTAAGCTATTACATAGCTTTTATAGGCTAGGCTTTGAGCGCGGCGACCGCATCAAGAAATTCCGTAACGAAAATAAAAGACCCGAAAACCTAACATCGTCTAACGTCGTTTTAGTTCGGCAGACTTCGGCACGGTGTTTGTGTGCGTGCTACTAGACGTATGCGTGTAGACTAGTTGCACGTATTGTAAGAAAATAAGAATATTTTAAACAATAATATAGTTTATTGCAAGAAGCATATTCTTTGGATTTATATGAGTCGTCGTCATGCTAGCAACTTTCGTGAATTTAGAGTACTTATTTAATAAACACAGACTTTATAGAAAATTAACGTTTGTCGGAAGAACTCGTTAATTACCATAAACCTATAGTTTCAATGATAAAAATTCCTTGAATTAATATCAAAGAGAAAAACAAAGAAAAAATACTGCATAAATAAAATAAATAAATAATTATAATTGCATAAGTTGATAAAAATGCTATGCAATAGCTTTACCGCGGCAGTCCCCGAGTGCCACACGTATTTTTTTTTAATTTTTGATTGAACATGATTTATTAAGTATATTAAATCTTTGGGCATCCTCCTGCAGTCAACATGGGTGATGGCGTAATGGGATACTGTTATAATAACGACCCTCAGACCGAAATTTTTCATGTCGGCCAGTCTCACCGGAGATTGACAATTTGCGCAGAACAAGATTATACTTGCCCGAGTGTATGCGCAAACACAGGTGCACTCTGTATTTCCTCCCTTCACTCTAATAGCCCGTTTAGACTGTAATCCGACACTACCAAAAATAGATAAGGCCCAGGACAAACGGATTAACGTGCTATCTGATGACCCCAGGCTGCTACTGAGAATTTCTTGGCAAAAAGTCCTAACGAACTGGACTCGAACCCGGGATCTTAAGTTCAGCAGCCACGTTTACGATTACCACAACAATGAAGCAGGAAATAAGTAAATAGCAGACGATTTAAAATAATAATAAATTTACCTATGAAAAATGATTTTATAGATTTACAATGATACATTTTAAACCAGTCGCATGGGCTACCTGTACTAGGTTGGGATCTTGTATTACTGGGGTCCCCGCTCATCCACCAAGACAGTACAATGTTAATCAATAAATAACAAATTAAGGCAAGATCTATCATTAGGGAGCAAATAAAATTTGGAATATAATACTAATTACATGAAAAGCATGCACGCGCGTGTGCGTATATGTGTGTATTAGGGTTTGTTCCCGGGAATTCTCGTCCCGGGAATTCCCGGGAAATCGGTCGGTCTCGTACCCGGGAAATTCAGCTCGAGAAAAGTCGAGACATCGAGAAGTTTAAATAAACATTTTTACGCTTAGCTTTCTTTGTAAATGCGAGGCGGCAGCGGCATCCTTTAACAGCACGGCTCGTGTCTGTCGGTATCCTTTGTTTTTGCTGACAAACGCAAGCGCGACGCGGCCCCAGTTGTATTTTGTTCATTCGTGTTTCAACTCCCGCCGTGTTCGGATCGGTCGGATCATAAACCCAGCATAGTGAGTGTATTTACTATTTAGTGACGCACGAGTAATAGAATCGCAGAACAAACAGGTAAGTATTGTTATTATTTATTTAAACAGTTCAAGTGTTTGTTTTGTTTTGTAAGTACTTTTGTATTACCAAAATTATATTTTGTTTTTAATCAAATAAGAGAATTGTTAGTGCATAAATATTTACCGATTTCATTAATTGCATTTGTATTGCAGATGTTGTAATAATCCCACAAAAGCCTAAAGTTCTAAACTAAACACATAATATTAAGACGTTGTTTTATGGCAATTTATCTACTACAAATAACACAAAACGTATCCAACCAATCCTACCAAACGTAGTATACAAAAGGACACAGCTATTTTTTCATCATCATCATCAGCCTAACCTAACCACATCAACCCCCTGCTGGGCATAGGCCTCCCCACTGTTGCGTCAGCTATTTTGTAGGTACTAAACTAAAATACTTACTAATTCTTGAACTGTTTGTTATAGATTTTACAACTAATGAACCAAAATGGAAACTTCCAAAGTTTGGAAATATTTCAAGAAAAATAAGGACGCCTCAAATGCGCAATGTCTAAAATGTCCTAAAACCATAGCCTGTAAAGGATCAAACACAAGCGGACTAGTGAGGCATTTAGCTCATGTACACAAAATTGATGTAAGATCCACCGAGGTTCAAATGGACACAGAAGAAGCATCTACCAGTTCGTCTAATTCCGGGGTGACGGCACCAAAAAAATTAAGAAGTGATTTTGAAACTATGCACGTACAGCAAACACTGAAATTTGACGTTCAACCCAGAAAATCGTTAGGTGAAATTTTAGCTAAACTTTCACCCCAAGATGGTTTTACTATAAGAGGCATTACTAAAAGTGAATTTATCCGTGAATCACTTGCTGCCAAGGGGTATAAACTTCCAAAGACCCAAACCGAAGTTATGAACCTAATATTGAAGTTTTATGATGAAAAGGAGAAAGAGATGATAAAAGAGCTTTCTCAGCTTTGCACATCAGGAAACCGGCTAAGTGTGACAATTGACGAGTGGACGAGCATACGAAACAGACGATATTTTAGCGTCTGTGTTCATACAGCAGAGGCAAAAGTTCACAATTTGGGGCTAGTTTACATACCCGGAAAATGCGGTGCCGCAGAGGTTAGAGAAATAGTAGAGGAGCGTTTGGAATACTTTGGGGTAAACTTCGAGCATTATGTCTTGGCCGTAACAAGCGACGGGCCAAATGTTATGAAAAAATTTGGCAGAGAGAGCCCCTGTGAGATGGTCCTCTGTGTAAACCATGCCATCCATTTGGCTATTCTTGACCTTTTGCAAAAAAAAACAGTAACTACAGTTGCTAGAAGAAACACACCTGTTAGCGACGATGAACACAGCAGCTCTGATGAAGCCAGCACTGATAACGATGACGAAGAATCTGATGATGAATCTATATTGCAGCCTATTGACGACATAAACAAAGTGCTAAATGAGACCCGTTCGATCATAAGATTTTTCAGAAAGAGTCCCCTTAGAAATATCACACTACAAAAACATGTGAAGACTGAATTCGGGGCCGAACTAGTCTTATTACAGGATGTCAGAACTAGGTGGAATTCAATGCTAACAATGATTGAGCGTTTCTTGAAGTTAAAAAATTCCATTAAAAAAGCCTTGATTGATTTAGATAGCTCATTTAAATGGAAGGAGGAAAATATTCCTATACTACAAAAATTGCGGTTGATATTGACGCCAACTAAACTTGCAGTTGAAGCATTGAGCAGACAAGATGCCAATTTACTAACTGCAGAGGCTATAACAGATGTGTTGCTAAAACAATTAGAAAGTATCGACGACCCTTTGGCTCTTCAGTTAGTAGAACCTCTTAAAATGAAAATATCAGATCGTCGGAATACACCTCTAATATCGCTGCTACGCTACCTAAACAGCCCCGATAATTTTATTCTCAAAAAGAGTGCTTATTTTACCGATAATAGCAAGACATTTTTAATTGGATACGCTGAAGACTTATTCAATCGTCTATACCCCACTGTTCCCACTACTACAGAACCTTCGACAGGAAATAATTCAGAAGTTGTCGAAGCAGGCGTAAGCGAATCAGAAACTGAACAAGACAGCTTTGCAGCTCAATTAGAGAGAGCAATAAAAGGTGTTTCGAGAAATGGTGAATCAACTAATGCTGTGGTGCTTTCCAAATCAATTATAAAAAAAGAGTTTTTGCTATTTGAAAAAACAGGCAAGAGGACCCCTAATCTGGAAACACTATACAAAGCATTAATTTCAGTCAAGCCGACTTCAACAGAAAATGAAAGGGTATTTTCCATATCGGGAAATGTGGTCAGTAAGATTAGGAGCCGGCTGTCTGATAAATCTATTAATGCTTTGGTTTATCTTAAGGCATATTTCATAAGAATTAATAAGCAGGCTTAAAGACAGTTATATTTTTCGTATTAATAGTAGATAGATATCTCTTATTTAATTACATTAAAACTGCCAAAAATTGTGATACCATACCGCCCACATAGTGAGATTAGTGAGTGATCTTTAGTTATGATGAGAAAAATTATGATTGTTTTTAGTTAAGATGTTTGTTTTAAGCTGATTGTTAACAGAGATTTTGTTTTTTATTAAAGATTAGTGAGATTAGTTATAATAAGAAGAAGTATGATTGTTTTTAGTTAAGATGTTTGTTTTAAGCTGATTGTTAACAGAGATTTTGTTTTTTATTACAGATTAGTGAGATGAGATTAGTTATGATAAGGAGAAGAAGTATGATTGTTTTTAGTTAGCAATTTTGTTTTGAGCTGATTTTTTATTGAGAACTTGTTTTTTTTGTTAAAAATTATGTTGATTTTTTTCATGTAAAATAAACACAGTTAAATTAAAGACTCTTTTTAATAATTAAACAAAAATTTAGACGTATTTTATTTTTTCTCGACAACCCGAGAAGACCCGAGAAATCAGGCTCGAGAAGTCTCGACACCCGAGAACTAAAAAACCTCGAGAAATCGGAAACCCTAGTGTGTATGTGTATGTGTATGTACACACATACACACATACAAAAGAACCGGAGACATTTTTAACGAAGCATGCTATTTTTGTCCTTACGGGATAATGCATCTGCATTTTGATTCTTAATCGAATTGAGGATAGATAGGCGTCTACGGGCCTGAGCATCCACTTATAATCGAATGGATGGTGTACGCTTTTGTCACCCTAACTTGCCAACCAGTGAGAAATACCTATTTAGGCTTCAAGCAGCACCGTTAAACGAACAAGTAATCCTGTACTACGATTGCGAAGCCGCTTGCAAAATATGTAAACCAAACAATCTCTGACGGAGCTTGGGAATATTTACGGACTTATCAGAAGACGCTCAAGTACTTAAAATAAACGCTGTATATAAAGTTGTATTAAGTATGACAACAATCGACCCATGTTTACAGCGACCGCGACCCATGTAGCGATTAGCCTACATTCTGACTGCCAGAGACATGTTTGTAAACAGCTGTGTTAGACTTTAAAACTATTCAGAAAATTATTTAATTGATTTATAAAGAATGCTACTTGTATTGGTTTCTTTATGTTTCAATTACATCACTCAGGATCTGTGACGTAGCAATCAAGTTGCTCACCACTAAGCACTTAGTGCTTAGTTCTGGTTTATAAATAATGCTACTTGTATTAGTTCCTTTATGTTTCAATTACATCACATAGGATCTGTGACGTAGCAATCAAGTTGTCTCACCACTAAGCAAATAAAGTAGTTCACCGATAAAGTACTTAGTTCTGGTCTTACAAAATCAATAGTTGCGCTAAATCTGGTCTCGCAAGGCCACAGCAAACACACGGAAAACTCTAGCTGTGGATATTTTTATCTCATTACTCGAATGTAATCCCAAGACTTCCGAACAAAAAAACTCAACATCGCCTCTATGACTGTTATTGATAACCTACGTATAAAACCCGTTACTTTGTAACGTGATAAATAACACGCGCTAGTTCCCGGTACTTACGTTGAGGCAATTAACTAACGCAAGTGACTCACGTAATTAGTGGAGCGGCGAGCCGTGTCCGTGGCAAATAAACTTGATGTGCGATTACTATCTCTATAATTTTTATATTTATCTGAAATCTAGCTGTGCAATCCATTCAAAACCGTGTAATTAAAAAAAATGTATGTGATGTAGTGTAAATTTGTAGTGTTCGTATAAACATAAGAAAAATCATTATCCAATTTTTTTTATTAGAGAACAACATTATCAGTGTGAGGGTATCAGCTCTCCGGCTCTCAGACTATAACGGACACCCTTTGAGTGAGAGATCACTCCTTCCTGCCTCCCCTCCTTCCTAATTTAGTAAGCCGTGTCCTACTAGAAGCGCGCTTAGGTAGGACCGCACTAGGCGGAACTTCACCGAAGAGGAACTGAGCGACACGACGCATCAAAATATTTTATAACATAGAAGAAATTTTATATACATACTATATGAAATTATATGAGACAACACGCACTAAGCGACAACGGAACTACACTGCAGCAGAATTGTGCGGTAAAGCTGATCAACTGACCAACTAGTGTCGCTCAGTTCCGCCTAGTGCGGTCCTTAATGGTTGGTAGTGATGTAATCTTAGATTGTATCTCGGAAATAAGAAATTCAAAACGCGATAAAATCGCGCGCTATGTATTAGCCGAAGCTTACACCGGCTACAGCTAGATAATTGGAAGCTATTTTAAGTGTTTTTTTCCATTCTATTATTTTCTTTCTATTTAAAAATGAACGTAGAAAGGCTACTCATGTGTATAAGTGATATATCTGAGAATATTCTTATGGAGAAAATTTGGTACATGTACATGGGCAATAGCCCGAGGAATGGAAGAGATGTAAATTTTTTTCGATAATTATAATTATCACATTGCGGAATTAATTTGTGTTACCATTTCGTTGCAACACAAATTGTTGTGATTCCAAATTAAATTACAATACTCAAGAATAGTCCTAACGTATGAATAATACAAAATCTTTAAAAACGTAGATATTATTTGAAAAGGGGCTACACATACTGTGAAAACGAAACCTAAATTTCTAAAGTTTTACTTACTATACTCCCAATATGTAACGTAGAATAAAGGTAAGAAAGAAGTTATAACACTTAACCTGTAGCATTTTTTGTTTCTTTCTGAGATCAGTAAATTGAGCATAATCAAATGGAATTTGATAATAATTTCTTATGTTTACTCAAACACCGCACATTTAAATAAAACAAGTTATTATACGCGATATAATCCGTAAAAATAGTTTTATTCTTGTGTTTGACCTTCGTATACCGTTACAAGATATTATTAACAAGTTTACAAATAATGTTAGACAAACCGATAAACGATTCGTTGTTTTCGGTGTTCAGTTATTCAATTTTTATGATCATTTTCTAACTGTATTTTGTGTGGAAACACGGTAGTCATGCATGGTTGGAGATAGGTACACGTTTAGACATGTTTATTTATATATATTTGGTGACTCAACGCAACGCTACGTTAATTGATGTTGTAAACAAAAAAATTAGGCACGCATGCTACAAGCTTTCGAATACGAAACAAAACTGTCATAGTAAAGTTATCACTGTTTAATGTACGCAGGGTTGTCACATTAGCTTGGAAGGTTAATTTCATAAAGGGATTTTTTTCATTATTTTTAGTCGTACGAGACACTAATAATTTTAGCACTTCTCAATAAGATTTATTTTTAAATATGTATTAGTAATATATATTCATACGTGGTAGAGCCACACTGCAGCTTTGTTATGGTTGTAGCACGAATGGGTCGGCTCGACCGGGGAAGGACCACGCTCTCACAGAATAGAATAGCAGCGTAAAATAGCAGCGTAAAATAGCAGCTTAGTACTGTTAAATTTCGTATGGTGAATGTAGAGACCCGGAGACCCTCCTCCTGCAAACAAGGATAACAAAAAAACTACTAGTGACTGCATGTGTAAATACAAAGGTGTGGTGTGGTGGATGCAGTGCGCAGCAACAAACTAACTCTAACTAAACGAATAATCGAATTCGCTTTAATAAGAGCCTACAGTTTCCAGTCTTATGCTTAGATCTTAAGACCTAATCTACCAAAACATGTTTTAACAAATATAAGTAACACCGGAACCCGTCGAATCGCAGGTTTTCCTCTGTCATTGTAATGTGTCCTTAAACCTGAGCTGAATCTCTTGATACTTAAACAATGAACGACTTCATCAAAGGCTGTACGAATTTAAATAAAAAATTCGCAGTTAAGCAGATGGCGGTAATTTTCAAATTTTCATAGTATGCGAGTACCCCTTAGAGTACATATATATACTTGTTTATGTACACTCTACGGAGCTACCCGATTTCGATCGTCGAAGTGTTGATTTTTTAAGTGTTAACTTTTTAAGACTCACCCAATACCTACACGACGTGACGTTATATTATATGTAACGTGAATATGCAATGAACTTTCAGTCGGTTACTCTGCCTTCGTTTCGATTCTAAGATCGATTTGTTTTCAGGGAGAATGATCTTGATATGACATGTAAATTAACTATTACTAAGTAGATCACTGCTACTAAGCAAAACTTGTCGTGTCGACAAATAATTATAATAAAACTGAGACGACAATAAAACAAGTATAACATATCAATAAAGTTAATTATACGCTCTAGATATTAAGTTTGTTTTAAATATATTTTTGTTCAATTTGTCTTGGCACAAAAACACCATCACGCCATTCTAACACTACCCAACAGCCAGTATATCTACAGGCTGTGAGGTGTTCCATCTTAGCTTTTAGTGACAACGCATCTGTAGCCTGTTGTGTTTGAAGTTGACTGCAGATCTCCAAGGACAGCGGTAGCCTCTTACCATCTAGTGGACTCGAAGTTCCTTTGTCACATCAGTTTAATAAAAAAAATGTTCTTACACGAGAATATTCGCTAATCTATTACACAATGGTGGGTGGTATGTTCAATACGTATACATGATTAAAACTACTTTTACGGATTTTATCGCGTTTATTTTTACTTTTTATTTTTAATTCCCGACGTTTCGGGCGCTTTCCAGCACCCATGGTCACGGGGGACTGAGATGACTGACGTCCCGATGTCATTGTTAAACCCGGAGTACCTTCAGCTTTTTTAATTATTGTTTATGGTCCGATCTATGCAAAATGAACTGACTATGTCCTGAGGTCTTGCAGTGGTATGCTTGGGTTTAGTTTTAATTTTGTTGATTATAGGATCCCAAGCAGGTGGTAGTACCCAGCCTCCTTCTCTATTGAAATTAGGATGTTTTTTAATTTCAATAGCCTCACGTATCATCCTTGGTAGGAATCGGTGTTCTTTCGCGAGGATTTGTGGTCTATCAAATCTGATGTAATGGTTGGGGCCGTCTAGGATATGATCACAAACTGCAGACTTCCTTTCATATCCTAGACGGCCCCAACCATTACATCAGATTTGATAGACCACAAATCCTCGCGAAAGAACACCGATTCCTACCAAGGTTGATACGTGAGGCTATTGAAATTAAAAAACATCCTAATTTCAATAGAGAAGGAGGCTGGGTACTACCACCTGCTTGGGATCCTATAATCAATAAAATTAAAACTAAACCCAAGCATACCACTGCAAGACCTCAAGACATAGTCAGTTCATTTTGCATAGATCGGACCATAAACAATAATTAAAAAAGCTGAAGGTACTCCGGGTTTAACAATGACATCGGGACGTCAGTCATCTCAGTCCCCCGTGACCATGGGTGCTGGAAAGCGCCCGAAACGTCGGGAATTAAAAATAAAAAGTAAAAATAAACGCGATAAAATCCGTAAAAGTAGTTTTAATCATGTGTAGTGTTCGCGTAAATATAAGAAATCATTATAATTCAATACGCATATTTAGAATGCTTGATTTATTTTAATAATTATAAAGCTTTCAATAACATACGATGTAACATCCGTATGGCGATTGTGAAAGAATCAACATTATTAAAATATTATATTATTTTATTAAAAGAATCTACACTTATCTTACAGATACTAACCATCGATCCTTGATGAAGAATCGATAAAATGCTACTTCGCTCTATTTTCGTATCTATGTATCTATACATTGCTAAAGACACCTGTGCCAATAGCGACGTCAGAGATATAGAAATCCGTGACATGACACACTGAGGGGTGTACGTACAACAATGATACCAACTTCTGGTTTCTAGTAATACGGAGCTTTTATGCCCTACATCTACCGTCGCTACAGGGTCTCAGCCAAACTAAGGTATATTGCTTGACTGCTCTAATGCGGTGACACACAGGAGACTACAACTTCATGCGCTGTGCCAAAAATTAGACTTCCAGTTGGCATAAGTCAAATCAATCACAATAGTAATAAGTTGCTATTTTATAAAAAAGTATTCCGTGACAGAATAGTCCTTCCCTAGTCAACCACAAGAAAATAATAGATTAAAATTACATACGTTCATAATTACAAATATTCTTCTGAACTCTAAGCCTTAGGGACCGATCTTATCGGTTTGTTATTCTGTCGTTTGCTTAATCTTTATTTAATGTTTGCGGTAGTATTATATTCATTGCTGTCTTATAAAACATTAGCGTTCTGCCCAAGCTTCGCACGGGTGATTTTTGTATTCTAAAACATCGCCACATACAATAAGTTGACAAAGTTTTACCGCTGACGAAAAATATGGCAGCAAAATAAATACAAACAAATAAATATTATGTTTTATAAATTGGACTAGCGATCCGCTCAGGGTACGCACGGGTGATTTTTGGATCCCGACAATAGCGCCACCTACCGGGTCCAATTCAATTTTTTAAACCATTCAAGGACCCACTCAAATACACAGAAAAAAATCATCAAATATGTTCGAGCCGTTTTCGAGTTTTAGCGAGACTCACGGACAGTTATTGATTTTTATATATAAGATACGTAGTTTACACCGCAACGCCTTGTGGCACACCTGCCACTAAAAGTATCTCACACCATTACCACAGAATAAATAATAGTATTACGTACCGTCACAGTCTGGTAAAGTTGCTGAACATAGGCCTCCCATATAGAGTTGCCAGGTCTTAAAACCGAAAAGCCGGACAAATCAGCGAGTCTAACCGGACATTTTGGTAAAAGGGCCGGACAGCCTTTACTTTTTAGTCATAGTATATAAAATGAAAATTATTTTTAAAGTAAAACAAGAAAGCATTGTTTTACATTCATTTACATCGTTTACCATAAAATCTTCTTAATTCTAATAAAATAACAATAAAATTGAATACATCAGTGTTCTTTATTACTAATTATTCAATTTTTATTACAATATTAATTTAAATAATTGCAATAGCAAGTATGTAAGTACATGAAAAATATAAAAACTAATCTAATTTAAAAAGCCTAACAGAAGCCAGATAGGCCGGACACCATCTAATTTGGCCGGACACGCGACCAAAAAGCCTGAATGTGTTCAGCTTTATCCGGACGCCTGGCAACGCTACTCCCATAGGTTGCCTCATAGGTGGGATATTTGCAATAGTTGCCACACTTAAGCGGCTGGTTGGCAACCGCAGTTTTTATTAGTAATTATTACAAAGACGCCGCTGCCCGTCCCCCGGATTTATTTCCCTCTGTCGCCTCTTCGTCGTGTCGAATTCATTTAAATCGGAGAACCGTGCAATAGCGGTGTAAGGGTATCACACATCTCTCACTGTCCCGTGGGCGTCGTAAAAAGCGACATAGGGAAAACCAGGAGATGGGCAGCAACGTCTTCCAGGAGATGCAGCAACGTCTCCCCAATAACAACAAGTAAAAAACTGCGCTTGCCAACCGTTTCACATTCATTTCACACAGACATTTCTAATCAAAATTTCATTTAAAAAAAATAGATTATTGCAGTCGAACAGATGCCGATTTTATTTGACTTATATATTGTAAATATTGATTTAATTTTCGCACAAAACGTATAACCTTCAACCTCAGACTCAACTTCCGTCATCAATGCCAAATATTTTCGAACAGGTATTGGAAATACGAAGCCAAATACAACATTCTACACTACGGAAGATCGAACCAGACTGCGGTTATTCGGAATATTTGGCAAGTATCCTATCACGTGTTAGCAATATATCTTTTGAAGTGTGCAATATTGTTGCGTAACTAGACATCTCTAATTAATGTTGTCAATGATAACTCATCATACGACACATGTACAGACAATCTTTAAATATAGAGAGATACAAATTAATGAATGAATAAAAAACAATGGTAAAAACAGGAAGTTTTGTAAAATAACTGACAAGATCTCGAGGCCCCCAATATACGAGTATACTCGTATAAGAGTAAGCGTCCCGTGAGACGTAGGTGAGAAATACACAGAGACAGACAACGAGGAGCAACGATCAAAATGAGTGTAGTCTGGTACTACGGTTACCTAAGTATCTAAGCGTGGTGACAAACGATCGCACAGTCCACCTGATGGTAAGTGGATGCTGGGGCCCATACTTAGACACCTACATTTATTCCCCATTAAGAATCAAAGTGCAGATGCGTTGTCACCCCTGAGGACTAAAATTGAATGCTTAGTTGCCAGTAAAATGGGTCTCCCATTCTCTACATTCACAAAATGAAACGGCAGTCTCCATTACCAGATCAGCTCCATGGTACCACATTAGTGCATTGTCATCAAAATTACATAGGTATGTGTGCTATTATTGTATACCTAGCAACGTAGCTTAGTGACTATCATTAAAATATTATCTAACTTTCCGTCTTTTTGATTAATTTACACGCAATACAAGAATGGAAGTAAACTTAGTATTTTCCCAAATATAAGAATAGTCTACGACCTTCAAATGTTTGCATTTAAAATACATTTTATATTATCATAACATTATCATCATCGTTTATTTAACAAAACAGAATGATAATTGATTTCCTGTTTGTCTCATCAGCTGGATTTAAGTTTTAAATTACACAAAAAATTTATGCTATTATTAACAGTGTTGAGCCACGCGGCAGCTTTGCTGTTGCACGTATGGGCCGGCTCAAACCGAGGTGGTACCACGACCTCACAGAATACCGGCGTGAAGTGGAAGCTCTGCTTCCGCGTTTCGTCTGGTGAGTGCAGGTGGCCGGAGGCCCAATACCCCCCCCCCCCCATCAACATGGTAGCGGAATTAAATGATGATAGACTACCCCAAGAGGGTACCAGCACCCCTGGGGAATCCCTCGCTGAGCATCCACGCCCATGTTTCTCCACTTCTGAGTGGGGCTTCTGACGCTTCTGAGGGGGGGGAGGGCAAATCCGCTCAAGACTACAACTGCTCGGGGCAAACGGAGCAACAAGAACAAGGCGACCCTTGCCACGCTGTCCGTGAATTTCTGCAATATCAGGGGACTTCACTCTAACCTAAACGCCGTCCACTACCATTTCGAGACGGCGAGGCCGGCTCTGCTCTTTCTGACCGAGACGCAGGTATCCTCTCCGGCTGATGTCTGGTATCTTTCCTGCCCGGGGTACAAACCGGAACACTCCTTTGTGCCTCGGGCTGGAGTTTGCGTTTACGTCAGAGAGGACATCTGTTCTCGACGCCTCGGCAGACTTGAAGGTTCGGACCTGTCCATCCTTTGGCTACGCGTAGACAGCGACGATCATCCACGCGTCTACGGGTGCCTCTATAGGTCCCATAGCGGTAATACTTTCGGTATTCAGACCGACTCTTCGACCACGTCCAAATGGCTACAGATTCGTTGCTACAGCAGATCCCCTCCGCAGAGATCGTGATCCTCGGCGACTTTAACGCCCATCACGCCGAATGGCTTTGTTCACGTTTAAACGATCATGCGGGGAGATCTGTTCATGATTTTACCTTGGCACATGGTCTGACACAACTGGTTACTTCTCCTACGCGGATTCCAGATGTGGAGGATCATGCACCATCCCTGTTGGACCTTCTGCTGACCTCTCACCCGGACGAATATCAGATTTCCGTCAACGCCCCTTTAGGCTCCTCGGACCATTGTCTTGTCCGGAGTGTGGTGCCACCCACGCTGAAATCACAGTTGCATTCTGCAGGCTGCCGCCGTGTTTGGCACTATAGGTCAGCTGTTTGGGATGGGATGCGGTCTTTCTTTGCATCCTACCCTTGGGGGCGGGTTTGCTAGTAGTTAGGTTGTACCAGTTCTGGCGCACTTGTAGTTAGGTTGTACCAGTTCTGGCGCACTTGTAGTTAGGTTGTACCAGTTCTGGCGCACTTGTAGTTAGGTTGTACCAGTTCTGGCGCACTTGTAGAAAGGTTGTACCAGTTCTGGCGCTCTGCGGTCCATTTTTGCGTAGGATGCACGGTTCCGGAGACGTGCAGATCAATTAACTCTTATCTAATTGATATCCGGTGTAGCCTCAACCGTCATTAGCGCTCCATTGTCCTTATCTACTTATCTATTGTTGATTGACTACCGTCATTATCTATTATTCGTCAGCGTGTGGGTCGGCTTATGCTATTGTATTATACTCCTTTGTTCCTATCTACAACACTAATCTGAATAATCAATAAAACACATTACCTAATTTTGTTAAAATTTTTATTTACAAAATACAAAATCTTATTACTTATTATCTATAAAATAGGAGCGAAACATCTCATCCACTAAAATATCGTTGTACAGTGTGTTCTCTGTTAATATACTCGTAAAACTATGCATTGAACATCCCTGAAACTTATATAGCAAATACATTAAGCAATATTCGCCACAAACTGAAGTCCTATCAACATTCCAGTTCCATCTTTTACAATTTCGTACAGGTGCCCGTCCATATGAATCAAAATATTCACCGACGTCATTCGTATCGATATATAAAGCTACCCAATGTGACCCTGGTTTATCATCTGTACCCAAATTGCATATTACCTAGTCAGGTCATATATTCTATCACATGTTTAATATAAAATAATTGAAACAAGTTTATTCATTATGTAACCATTTATATACCAAAATGAACTTAACAAAACATAGATTCTTATGACACTATAGTTTATTCAAAATGACCTCCGTAATTTTGAATACAGGCCTTCAAACTGCGCGGCCAGTCGTCTATCGCAGCCCGAACGAGGTCCATGTCAATATCGGCGGCTGCCTTAATCAAGGATGTCTTGAGTGACTCCAAATTGGGATGAGGCTTTGAGCACCCCTTTCCCTCTAAGTGTTGCCATATCTTGTAATCTATATAATACAAAATTGGTTCAACAGAAAAACAATTTTTAAAATTGTTGACGACGAATAATAGAATTTTTAATATTGAAGAATACAAATGTCCAAAATACAATGATTTGATAAATGTCATAAATTTAAACAAACGTTGTGTGTAATAATCATATATTTGCAAAAAATAATCACAAAATTTTACATTGTTCTTGTGACGAAGTGTGGGTTTTTTACAAGTGGTTATTGCTTGAAAATAAAATTTTAAATTAATCATAAATTTTGTTTGTTTTCCCAAAAACATTAGTAATAGTATACTATATAATACAAAATTGGTTCAACAGAAAAACAATTTTTAAAAATGTTGACGACGAATGATAGAATTTTTAATATTGAAGAATACAAATGTCCAAAATACAATGATTTGGTAAATGTCAAAAATTTAAACAAACGTTATGTGTGTAATAATCATATATTTGCAAAAAATAATCACAAAATTTAACACTGTTCTTGTGACGAAGTGTGGGTTTGCTTGAAAATAAAATTTTAAATTAATCATAAATTTTGTTTGATTTCCCCAAAAACATTAGTTATAGTATACTATATAATACAAAATTGGTTCAACAGAAAAACAATTTTTAAAAATGTTGACGACGAATGATAGAATTTTTAATATTGAAGAATACAAATTTCCAAAATACAATGATTTGGTAAATGTCATAAATTTAAACAAACGTTATGTGTGTAATAATCATATATTTGCAAAAAAATAATCACAAAATTTTACATTGTTCTTGTGACGAAGTGTGGGTTTTTTTCAAGTGGTTATTGCTTGAAAATAAAATTTTAAATTAATCATAAATTTTGTTTGATTTCCCAAAAACATTAGTTATAGTATACTATATAATACAAAATTGGTTCAACAGAAAAACTATTTTTAAAAATGTTGACGACGAATGATAAAATTTTTAATATTGAAGAATACAAATGTCCAAAATACAATGATTTGGTAAATGTCATAAACTTAAACAAACGTTATGTGTGTAATAATCATATATTTGCAAAAAATAATCACAAAATTTTACATTGTTCTTGTGACGAAGTGTGGGTTTTTTTCAAGCGGTTATTGCTTGAAAATAAAATTTTAAATTTGTTCTTGTGACGAAGTGTGGGTTTGCTTGAAAATAAAATTTTAAATTAATCATAAATTTTGTTTGATTTCCCAAAAACATTAGTTATAGTATACTATATAATACAAAATTGGTTCAACAGAAAACAATTTTTAAAAATGTTGACGACGAATGATAGAATTTTTAATATTGAAGAATACAAATGTCCAAAATACAATGATTTGGTAAATGTCATAAATTTAAACAAACGTTATGTGTGTAATAATCATATATTTGCAAAAAATAATCACAAAATTTTACATTGTTCTTGTGACGAAGTGTGGGTTTTTTACAAGTGGTTATTGCTTGAAAATAAAATTTTTAAATTAATCATAAATTTTGTTTGATTTCCCAAAAATATTAGTTATAGTATACTATATAACTTCTTCTTCTATCCTTACATACCTCTTTCGCTTCTTTCAGGTTCATTAACTTCTTCATACATGCACGTCTAGGTACCCGAGTACTCTTGACCCTCCCCTCTTTGAGCAATTTGCTCACATGGTCTTCGAAAGTTAGTCTCGGTCTACCTCGACACCTTTTAATATTTACTTTCGCTCTATATATTTTCTTCACCATTCGGTCTTCACTCATTCGTTCAACGTGCCCAAACCATTGGAGTACGCCCCTATCAATTTTTGTGATAAGGTCATCTTTCAATCCTGCCATATTGCGAATCTCTTCGTTTCGCTTTCGGTCGGCTATGCTAACGCCACACATTTTACGAAGAGATCGCATCTCCACTGCATTCAACTTGCTTTTATGCTTCTTCTGGCATACCCAGGTTTCGCTGCCATATAACAAAGTCAGTACCAACACTGCGTTATGTATTGCAAGGCGTGCACTCTTCACATAAGTATTGTCACACAGTAAAAACTTTTCTTTTAGAATGCTGGCCACTAAAAAGTTTATTGAATTCGAATTGTTCATGAAAATAAAACTGTATACTTTTTAGAATTTTACTCATTTTTACATATGGAGTGGACGCTTAAAAAAGACCGTGTTGCAGTTATTGCGTTGCATCGTTGCGATAACGCGCCAATTAAATTTTTTGATATACCGAAAAATTTGAATATAACCAAAAGATTCGTTTATCGTACCATCAAACGATACAATGAAGACTCTAGTGTAGATGACAGGTCAAGAAGTGGTCGCCCTCGGTCTGTTAGGACTCCAGCAGTGATAAAAGCTGTAAAGGCGCGAATTCAAAGAAAGCCCAAACGTAAGCAGAAACTGTTGGCCCTTCAGATGGGATTAAGCAGAACCACGGTGAAAAGGGTGTTAAATGAAGACTTAGGGCTTCGGGCATATCGAAGAAAAACAGGACATCCTTTGAATGCTCGTCTAATGGACCTGTGACTGAAGAGATGCCGCGCTTTGTTGAAGCGGTACGCGGGAAAAAATATCGGGAAATTCTTTTTTCGGATGAAAAAATTTTTACCGTAGAATAGAGCTACAACAAACAAAATGATAAGGTGTACGCACACAGTAGTGAAGAAGCAAGCAACCGTATTCCGCGTGTCCAACGAGGTAATTTTCCATCCTCGCTCATGGTATGGTTGGGAGTTTCTTATTGGGGTTTAACAGAGGTACATTTTTGTGAGAAATATGTAAAAACGAATGCAGTTGTGTATCAAAATACAGTCCTGACGAACCTTGTGTAACCTGTTTCTCATACCATGTTCAATAACAGGCACTGGGTATTCCAACAAGATTCGGCGTCAGCTCATAGAGCGAAGAGCACACAAGACTTTTGACAGCTCCGTGGCGTAGTGGCTTAGCAATGAGTGGCTGCGCTTGGGGGTCGCGGGTTCGAATCCCGCACGGAACAAGTATTTGTACGACCTACAAGTAATTGTTCCGAGTTTGGATGTTTGTCCTTGTGAAATTTGTGTTTGTAAACTGCCCCCACGATACAGGAGAAAAACCTAGTGTGGAGGTAACGTTCTTTAAAAACAAAAAAAAAAAAATAAAAAAAAAAGACTGGCTGGCCGCGCGTGAAATCGACTTCATCCGACACAAAGACCAGTCCAGATTTGAATCCGTTAGATTACAAGATATGGCAACACTTAGAGGGAAAGGGGTGCTCAAAGCCTCATCCCAATTTGGAGTCACTCAAGACATCCTTGATTAAGGCAGCCGCCGATATTGACATGGACCTCGTTCGGGCTGCGATAGACGACTGGCCGCGCAGTTTGAAGGCCTGTATTCAAAATTACGGAGGTCATTTTGAATAAACTATAGTGTCATAAGAATCTATGTTTTGTTAAGTTCATTTTGGTATATAAATGGTTACATAATGAATAAACTTGTTTCAATTATTTTATATTAAACATGTGATAGAATATATGACCTGACTAGGTAATATGCAATTTGGGTACAGATGATAAACCAGGGTCACATTGGGTAGCTTTATATATCGATACGAATGACGTCGGTGAATATTTTGATTCATATGGACGGGCACCTGTACGAAATTGTAAAAGATGGAACTGGAATGTTGATAGGACTTCAGTTTGTGGCGAATATTGCTTAATGTATTTGCTATATAAGTTTCAGGGATGTTCAATGCATAGTTTTACGAGTATATTAACAGAGAACACACTGTACAACGATATTTTAGTGGATGAGATGTTTCGCTCCTATTTTATAGATAATAAGTAATAAGATTTTGTATTTTATAAATAAAAATTTTAACAAAATTAGGTAATGTGTTTTATTGATTATTCAGATTAGTGTTGTAGATAGGAACAAAGGAGTATAATACAATAGCATAAGCCGACCCACACGCTGACGAATAATAGATAATGACGGTAGTCAATCAACAATAGATAAGTAGATAAGGACAATGGAGCGCTAATGACGGTTGAGGCTACACCGGATATCAATTAGATAAGAGTTAATTGATCTGCACGTGTCCGGAACCGTGCATCCTACGCAAAAATGGACCGCAGATTCGTGATCAGAGCATGCCAAAACCTTTTTTTTTTTTTTTTCTTTTTTTTTTTTAGGATCGTGAGTCGACGAACGTCGTACTTGTACCACTTCTGACTCAGTGCGCCAGAACTGGTACAACCTTTCTACAAGTGCGCCAGAACTGGTACAACCTAACTACAAGTGCGCCAGAACTGGTACAACCTAACTACTTTTGCTTCTCGCGGACGATCCCAACGTAGTTGCGGATTCTGTCGCTGATGTGGTACTTCAGGGTATGGAACTTTTTATTCCTTCCTCTGCTGTGCCCATTGGAGGCAAATCTCAGCCATGGGTTGGTCGCTCCTATAAAATAGCATCATGCTATAAGCAGGAGTGCTACCAAGCCTGGGCTGACGCATCAACGTCCCGGAATGTAAACACTTCGCTCTAAAAAAGAAGTATAATTCCGCCTCTAGGTCCTTCAAAAGAGTCATTGCCAAGGCAAAGTCAGAGCACATAGGCAGAATTGGCGAGAAACTAGTTCGCCTTCCTTCTGGAACCCGTGTATTCTGGTCTCTCGCCAAGGCTGTCAAGGGGAATTTCTGTCAGCCATCTCTTCCATCTGTGCACAGGGAAGACGACTCACTGGCCCATACCGCAAAGGAGAAAGCCGATCTTCTAGGCTCTTTCTTTGCGTCCAACTCGACTCTCCATGACGGAGGGAGTACACCGCCGACCATCCCGCGGTGTGAGTGCTTCATGCCGGAAGTGCAGTTCACACATCGCTCGGTTCGCAAAGCACTCCTCTACCTGTACATCCACAAGTCGAGTGGGCCTGACGGAATCCCCCCAATTGTGCTGAGGACGTGTGCTCCAGAGTTGGTACCGGTATTAACGCGTCTTTTCCGGTACTCCTACTCCCTAGGCGTAGTCCCAAAATCATGGAAGACGGCTTTCGTCCACCCGATCCCTAAAAAAGGCGACCGCTCAGACCCGTCCAACTACCGGCCTATCGCCATCACCTCCTTGTTCTCCAAAACAATAGAGTCCATTGTAATCTAAACGCTTCTTTCGAAGCTCCCTTCCTACGGGCTTCCCGAGAAATTGTGCGATTGGATCACCACCACCAGCTTTCTTGCAGATCGGAGCATCAAGGTCGTTGTAGACGGTGCAAGCTCCGATTGTAAGCCTATTAATGCTGGTGTTCCACAAGCCTGCGTGCTATCGTCAACGCTGTTTCTTCTGCATATCAATGATATGTTGCAAACCTGTAACATTCATTGCTATGCAGATGATAGCACTGGTGATGCTCTTTACACCGGCCGAGCCAATATTTCTCGGAAAAACGTCTCAGAGTGCCGGGACAAACTTGTGTCTGAAGTCGAGTCTTGGCTGAACAGAGTCTCTGATTGGGGCGACTAAATCTAGTCCAGTTTAACCCCCAGAAGACACAAGTTTGCGCGTTAACCGCTAAAAAGAACCTCTTTGTCGTATCTCCTCAGTTTCAAGGCACTCCCCTTGTTGCCTCAGCCAGTGTCGGAATCCTCGGCGTCGACATATCGAGTGACGTGCAGTTTCGTGGTCACTTGGAAGAGAAAGCCAAATTGGCCTCTAAAAAGCTCTAAGATGCTTGGCGGTCCACCACTGTACGTTTCAAAAGGTGTTTTCTTCCGCGTACAACCTCTCTGTGGAATAGTTTACCACCGGCGATTTTTCCGGACCGATACGACCTGGGGACCTTCAAGAAAAGAGCTTACTCCTTTCTAAAGGGCCGGCAACGCACATGCAACTCCCCTGGTATTGCGGTTAATAATGGGCGGCGGTAGTCACTTAACATCAGGTGAAACGCATGCTCGTTTGCCCCCTCTTCTATAAAAAAAATGCTGCATGCATAACATTACAATTCATTTTGCACCTATTTATTTACATGTTTTGGTGAGAATTTTTATCCATTTGTAAAAATGCTCACAGAAGACGTGTAAGATCTAAGCAAACTTATCTACAGTTTCAAATAGATAATATAAAGGCGGAGAAAAATATTACGTATATTACTTATTATAGTGAATAATATATGGTTTATAATTAATAACAAAAGGAATATTAAATAATAAATGGACTAACAAATTAAACAATTAATCACGGATATTATAGATGTGTATACTCGTATCCTGTACCTAGTACACCACAGTAAGTACCTATGTAAAGCTATCATTAGAAGCCAATGAAGGAGTTTTTTTTCCTGTGACCTGCCAATATTCCTTCAATAACATTTATTCTATCTATCAATCATTCAACCCTTAGAGATAAGAATGTATGTTGAATGTATGTATTTACCTACATTGGTTGAGACTCACTCTGAGATTAAAGCTTTATAATGAAACCTTTAGTAATAAGCTTAATTGTGTACTTATAATTTTGAAAAAATTACAAGAATGTTACATAAATTATGTTACAGAAATACACAAAGAATTTTTCTCCTTTTCATAGAAAGTACGTCAATATCCCTTCTTCACACTCACTCATGTTTATCATGTAATTTAACATCTCTATAATTAACCTCCAAAGTTACGTATACAGCTCATGATATAGGTATACTCCTCACCTGCGTCAACCACCATTGTTTATTTGAAAAGAAACAATAGTAATAATTAGGTATTTCCAATTTAAATAAAACGCTTTCTTACGTCGATTATAAATGCCACGCAAACGGCAACCTTTGTCCATTTCCGGAAGATTTATATAACGTAGAAATTATCCACGATAACGTCAAATAATATATTTTATAGATTGTAAATAATGACAGCTGACACAAACGTCACCGAGGCTTGATATTTAAGTAAACAAATATCTAAATTCACGGAAACTGCTACGTTTTACAAATTGCTCATTTATTTCAAGAGCAGTCGTTCGAACAGCTTAGTGCTGCAGACAGGCCTCTTCCACAGTACGGAGGATTTTCCATAACTGCCACGCTTGTAGGTGATATTTTGATAGTAGAACGCACTACGCGGCAAACGTCCCGATACCATCCACACCATCTGGATGCTTGGCGGTCCACCACTGTACGTTTCAAAAGGAGTTTTCTTCCGCGTACAACCTCTCTGTGGAATAGTTTATCACCGGTGATTTTTCCGGACCGATACGACCTGGGGACCTTCAAGAAAAGAGCTTACTCCCTTCTAAAGGGCCGGCAACGCACCTGCAATTCCCCTGGTGTTGCGGTTGATCATGGGCGGCGGTAGTCACTTAACATCAGATGAGCCGCATGCTCGTTTGCCCCCTCTTCTATTAAAAAAAAAGAACAGCACTGGATGTCTCGCATCTCGTGCTATTCGTACTGTGTCATGACGTCGCTTTCAACCGTCGCGTCGGCCCGGGTTTACCACATTAGATGTTATAGGAAATGTTTACACCGCCACGCTCATATAAATCTTTTGCTGTTTCCGATAGTCGCCTTGCACATAACACAACGCCAAACGAGGTCATAAAAATTGTTTAATTCTAGTACAAACACAGAGAATCCTCTATGACATCTCAAAACGATATGTCGCACTCAATATTTTAACAACTCAAAATAATAAACTGTAGGCAACTACTAACTTACCATCTAACTTATTATCTAACTTAATATGACAACTATCCCCTCTGTGAATTTATCTATAGAGGCGGCACACCCTCACACTTTGATAGGCTGTAGTGGTGTGATAAACTTAGGTTACTCATATTCATCGACCCATAAATCGCAATTCGTAACATCTAATACACCATTGCCGAAAAGCGGAACTCAAAAATCAACACTCAAGAGTGAGGTAAAACCAAACTTTCAGAAGGGACCCCTACAAAAGGCACTACTAGTAATCTTTATGACAATACTAGTACCATTAATTAATTCGTGTACGAATTTCCCTCACGGCGTCCGGTTTCACCAGATACTAGCCATCTCCGCAGGATAAGATTACAGTGCCCGAATGTATTATACGCAAGCACCGGTACACTCTCTTATCCCCAACTCATAGTCCGATGGGACGGTAATTCGTGTGGAGAGGGGACCAACGGCTTTGGTTTACGTGCTTTCCACAGTAAAGCACCGCCAACTTCCAGAACTCCGGGCTGCTACTGAGAATTTCTTGACAGACAAACACAATAACTTTTTGGCCCAACCCGGAATTCGAAACTGTGACCTCATATTCAGCAAGCGCGTGTACGACTAGTGGTCACAGATAAGAAAAATAAGAGAGGAATAAACGTCAAATTAGAAAAAAGCATCAAATTTTGTATTCTTAAATTTATGAATCTCATATGGACATATTCAAATATAATGAATATTTATTGTTAATATTTAAATAATATAATTTCCGATAAATTAACCGGAAGTGGTCACTCGTAGAAACGAGGCCGTGCAAAATTGATAAACTGGCCTCTGGTCACACTATAACTGATATCAAATTTGTGGTCAGCTTTTAAGCATTTTGTATTGTTGCCACAGAGTAAAGAAGGATCTTCACTCATGTGTCGTCGCTCTACACACTGTATAGGCCAATATATTTTCAAAGCTTATAAAGCGTTCTTCAAGCTCAACGAATAGGCTCTTGACAAGCTAAATCAGTCGCATTAGATTATCGGCTGCATTTACACTATTTTTATAGGATACTTAACACCTCGGTGGGTTATTGGCAAACTTGTACTCCTACATATGTCACCAGACTGAGCTGGTAAATTTGAAATGAAATATAACGAAATATATTTACTTCTTCAATACAAGAAATCAAAATTTCGTTTGAAACATTTTTTTCCTTTAGATTAACTAATGTTTCGAGATGAAGTTCGTCCGATCAAACCCATATTACATTTAAACCCAGTTTAAAACACAAGAATACTAATAATATATTCTTAACGAAATTCCATCAATAAAATAAGTCAACATAAGTCGGTCCGCGGAGTATTCACAACGCTTATTAGGAATATCTGATAATTTCACTTTTTTAATTGTAACTACACACATTCTCTTTGTAAGAACTGTAAACATTATAACTCGGTAGTCGAATAGCTGATTCAAAATTCGCTGTCTGTACGTTATCTACATAATATATATTTGTATTTAAGCGAAATACCACTGACTCACTCACTCGTCACGAAATTTCCAAAACTATACGCCCGATTTATTTGAAATTTGGCATACGTACTCACTCCTTTGTCGGCGACTATCAGACACTCACTAAGAAAGGCTTTTGGAAAATTCAATCCTTGAGGGGTGAGATAGGGTGTAACCGATTGTTTTTAATATAAATCACTTTCTTTCTACCAAAAAGTTAATAATTTATTCGTCAAATATCTTTTATTTCGGTGTTTAATTGCAAGCGTGAATCGATGGAAACACACATCGCTAAGGTATCTATATGAGAAGCATTGTCATATCTCTTCTATAGCATAACTCTTAAAACTCAACTTTCGTTTATTAAATAACTTCTTACGCATCTGCATCTGTAGATGATAATGTCTATGGGCCACAGCGCCCACTCACATCAGGTGGACTGACTATGTGTGGTCATTTGTCATCTTTGTTCTACATAAAAAAGAAAATTAAAAACTCGACATAAACGGCACCAACAGACAAATCGCGTTTAAATAATTCGATTAATTCAAACCAGTGAATAATTGGACCCTTTCGAACCATCAAGTTGAATTCGCATAGAGTTGAAATCTCAAAAAGTTTAATTTACCACAATGTCGTTTTTTCTCGATTTCGCAAAATGTTGAATTCTTATAAAGTTGAAATCCTTAAAGGTTGGATATCCCTATAAGTATGTTGACTATAAATAGCTTCCAGTTACGGGCTTTATCTACACACGCAAAACCTCTTTAGATACTAAAACCTCTCTAGATAACTAGTTTATGTTAAATGCTTGTCATAAAAACTTGACAATGTCATTTGTAAATAATCAGTTTATTCATGAAATTGTTTATGATAGGATACTCCAAATTTCTTTATTTGTAAATTTCTAAATGGCTCCCTATAAAACAGTGTCCTTTACAACAAATAAAAAGAAACAGAAACTTCTCGTAATAAGAGGTAAATACCCATTAACCAAAGATGGTAAAACAAATCAGAACGGCACCTCCCGATGGAAGTGCACAAATCGGGACGTTTGTTCTGCAACTGTTACTTTAACCAAAGATGAATGTGACGTAAAACGTGAAACGAAACATACCTGCACACCGGATACTAATAAAATTAAAGTAACACGGCTTATAAACGACATTAAGAGAGAAGTGTGTATTAATTTATGTTCTATCGAGCAGATATATGAAGAAATGGTGCAACATTTCACCGAAACCAATTATTTATTTCCTGTAACCGAAATACCATCATTTATTTCAGTAAGAAGTACTTTATATAGAACCCGAAAAAAATTCTTGGGCACAAATTCGCTAGTTTTCAATAGAGTTGAAGATGTGATAGTTCCGAAGGGACTGCTTAAAAATATCACGGTTTATGAAGATGGAGATCAAGAAAAAATTATCGTACTTTGTTCTCAGACTGCCATAACAGCAATGAAATCGTCAGAACTGTGTAGTTACAGTGGTGATGGTACATTCAAAGTTTCTCCACGCCCTTTTTATCAACTTTACATAATCCATCTAGACGTATTTTCAGACGAAACCACAGTTAATGTATTTCCTGTTATATATGCATTTCTTCCAAATAAAACAGAAAAAACCTATACAAGATTATTCAATTTGATAAAAGAGAAGCTGCCTGTGGTAATAAAAACATTTAAATGTGATTACGAAACGGCTCAAATTAATGCTGTCAAAGCAATATTTCCAGATGTTCATTTATCCGGGTGTTTCCAGCACTTTAATCAAGCCGTCTGGAAAAAAGCAAAAGAATGCAAAATTGCAAGAGTGACAAGACCTACAAGTAGCGACAGAAAAGCAAGAAGCATCGTTAGAATGTGCTCCTATTTTGTTTTAATTCCTCCCACTTTCATGAAACAAGCCTGGAAAAGTATTCAACAGGCTGCACCATCTACGCTAAAAATGAAGTCTTTTTTAAAATACTTCCAAGCCCAATGGTATGACAAAGATCATAATATGATAAGTTGTGCAGGAGACACACATAGGACCACAAATAATTGCGAGGGGTACCATCGGCGAATTAATGCGAGATTACCACGAAACCCTAACTTGTACCTCGTATTCCGTACACTTTTAAAAGAAATGAAGCATTACGATATAAAGATCGAAAGGTATTTGTTATTTGCACCATTCAAAAAAAATAGGCGGACGAAAGATATTTTGTTTGACAATAAGTATGCATCTTAATTAAAACAACTGAAAAGAAGAGTAATTTCACCAAAAATGTTTCTAATGAAAATCCATTTAACCAGATTAAAACTTGGTTTCTAACTTATTTTTTTAATTATACCTTATTTTAAGTGGAAGAAAGTTGATTTTGTATTTTAGTTAAGTTTAGTTCAATAAAACAGCGTACCTTATTTTAAGTGGAAGAAAGTTGATTTTGTATTTTAGTTAAGTTAATAAAACAGCGTACGCCAACTACTAATTTGTTTATCTGTCAAAATTGCCCTTACCTTATAATGTTATTCGATTCATATAGGTATTCCATAGGAGGGATGTAGGTAATCTAAAAAACAGTTCAATAATTTAAAGGATTCAACTTTATGGGATTCAACATTATACAAATTCAACTTTTTGGGAAATCATAATTCAACATGTTGGGAAGTCAACTTTGTAGGATTCAATATTACACAAGTTCAACTTTTTGAGATTTCAACTCTATGCGAATTCAACTTTATGGTCCGAAAGGAATTGGACATCATAATTGACTACTTCGTTCTTGGTCCTATAGGAAGGTTTAAGTATGGCAATTATGGTAAATAGTATGAGAAGTGCCGTGTCGCGGCAGCGTAAAAAACCATTACCCTATTTGGATTTTAGTGCTATTATTATAATATAATAAATTAAATAAAATGAAAATATCTTTTATTTCCAGCTATTAGTAGTATTATTAGTATCTTAAAATTAGTAACATAAAATTTTGTTATATGTGTAAATCTATCTATATAAAACACAAAAAATGTTTCTACCTATGTCCGTTGTTGACTTTGAAACCATCCAACCGATTTTGATGAAATTTTGAAGTAATTTTTATGTGTTTGAATGGGTTTCTAGATGGTTTATATTCACATTTGGACCCGGTAGGCGGCGCTCTTGTCGAAATCCAGAAATCACCCTTGCGAATCCGGGACGGATCTCCAGTATAAATATAAATGTTTAAATAAATTAGAAATAATTATTGTTTCGTTCATTTGAGAGAAAATTAGTTTTTATCAGCAGTTTTTGATTTTAAGTTCTATCTGCAAGAACCCCTTTATGGGTGAAGCTCTCCTTGAAAGATATTAAAATTGTCTGTACTTTGTGCTATTCGGATTCAAAAAGGAAAGCTATTCTCTTTGTTATATCTTGCTAGCGTATCAAAGGTTCTATGCTCCGCTTTCTCTATGGGCTACTCTATAGAGTCACTGTTATGGTCCATCTCTGGTCTGTAATTCTCGCGACATGACCAGCCCATTTTCACTTCAGTTTCTAGGCGTAGCACAAAGCATACGATGCCTTTGCAATTTTTCTTATTACGCTCCATACCTTGTAAGCAGGCGTTAACTTTATTCTTTACATTGGCAGCGAATTTCTATGATAAGCACGGCAGCAGACTTGAGTCTCAGTCTCGTCGTCATCACACCTTTTTAAACTCCAGTATTTATTAATTGTAAGTTGTATCTTCTTTCAGTTTCCAATTGTTTTTTTTTTCTGGCTAAAGGAATTCTTTGCCCTCGATAAATATAGTTCTTCGTATATTATAATGTCTTGCCGTAATCAGCTCACGACCTTGAAGGCCGCGAGCCCTGAGTCAGACGAAGCTGTGAGATCCGCATTGGCTAAGAGCACTTACATCTCGAAAATAGCTGTCTTGCTATTTACTTTTAATGGTCTTTTCAAGGCGTTTGTCATTATCATAGCCTAGGTGAGAAGATGAGGTTCACTTCCAAGCCCACCTTAATTTCATCTGAATGTAGTAATTCGACCGTAAACTGTAGCTGTCAGGTTGTCTCTGATAGCAGCACAAGGTTATCTACGAATCTTATATTACTTAAATAAATTACTATAATCCAACTTGCTACAATGGTGATAGCGATCAATAATCTTCAAGATAATATGTCACCTTGCTTTACCCTCGTTTCAATAAGAAAGTTTGGATTGAGGTTTTCTAATATGGTTGGTTGTTTGGTTCTAATATGATTGAGGTTTCATAATAAGTTCTTTGACGATGTGCTTATATTTATTTATCCTCTACTCCTTGCTCTTTTAATAATCTTGCCATATTTTACGTGTGGCACTGTTTCGAAGACTATTTGCTAGTCCAAGAATGAAAGATATAAGAGGTATCTGTCGTTCGTGGTACTTTTTTATAATTCCAATGTATTTCTAAGGTCGACAGTAGATAATCTTGCTTCGTGACATGACTATAAAATCAGGTTATACTATTTAATAAAATATTAGAAGAAGCGTCCGGGGACATCGAAAAGAGGCGGCTGTAAGGAAGGCCGAATTTCGAGGCCTCCGATAGATAGTGGTATACCATCTTGTATAAAATTACAGCCTGTATACCTGCCATTCTGCTGAGCACAGACCTCCTCTCATTTCGGAGAGGGTTTTAGGACAAGGAAATGTACACGTTGCCGCAGTGCATGTCAGCGGATTTCACATGCCTTCGTATTTTTTTCACTTTTCAGACGAGCAGATTTCCTATTGCTTTCGTTGACCGCAGACTACGTTGTAAACCAACACCTAAAATTGCAATTTACAATTACATTGGTGCCGGCGGGGACTGAATCAGGGCTGCTCGCATGCTGTGTATGCGAGCACTAAGCCCATCGGTTAAAGGATGACTCACGCTATACCGAGCGGAAACCGAGTGACGGCCGAGCAACGGACAACGCTCGGCAACAACTCGATCCCGGCTTGTAGTAGATTTATCAGATTCTTCATCGATAGTTGATAGAATCAGGAAATTCATTATAAAAAAGATATTGATTAATTTGCAACCTTCCGCTAACTAAATACAATGATGTGTCTTACCCGGATTGAAGAGCACCTCCCACCCTCCCTCAATTTCGTGCACTAATTCCGTCACCACTAGTCCCAGCACCACTACTCCCAACACCACTACTCCCGGCACTACTACTTCCAACGCCACTATTCCAGGAAAGACACACCATCAACGATAATACAACACGTGTTTCACCTCTACACGAGGCATCATCCAGTGATGTAGACTCTTCGGCGGCTGACCGCTTAGCGGTCAAATTAATCAATATCTTTATCAGATTCTTCATCGTCTAGAGCGATCGCAATAGCCGCTAATTCCAGATCGTCAAACTTCAACATGATTGCCGTCTAGTTATAACACTATTTTTGCTCGGACGAGTACACTGCATCACGGTTCACGGCGCAACGGTAATCGCTCGGTCGAGGCACGTCTTTGTAATTTCAGGCACGGGACCGGCTCGGTGACCGTGCTACGGCCGACACTCGGTTCGGACCCGACTCGGTCTAGCGTGAGTCAACCTTAAAACGCTTCTATTATCTCGTAAAGGATGGATATAAATCTATCACCTCTTATAAGATAGATACTAAGGTACGGCCGGTGGTAACGTATTGTGTGCTCTTTTGTATACTGTGTTTAGGAATGTAGTGAGTTATTTAAAATAAAATTATATGATTTCAGCCCACCTGTCCGTTGCTACAATGCACTTTTATGCTTTTTATGCTATAGGGATATGACAATACTCAACCAAATTATTTAAATACTAGGGTACAGTGTCGCTATAGATACATATGTATATATTTCCTGATCGGTGATGGGGAACTGCGTCAAAGGTGCAAGACATCCAGCACTGCGATCATCAATCCGCTTGCCAACCATGTAAGACTATGGCAAATACATCTTTAAATCAGCCGTGCACTGTTATGGGCTGATAAAGTATACATATAGGTAGTGCCATGTAGGAAAAGGGGAGATCTCCCGCCGGGAAAAGCGTTCCGCCCGGGGTGCGGGCAACGCTCCAAGTGGTAGTTAGGAGCTATTCTATATATACTGCTTTACTTCGGAACTTTGAAAGCGCGATTTAGGCTACAACGTATTTCGTTTGCTGCGCGACCACAGTGTCGCCCACAAATGTATTCTTTGTTCCCTATATCTTTGTTATATCTGATATAGCGGAGCCTTCTTCCTTTCTATTGCATAATATTTACATTGGATTTACTTGTGGCGTTGCAATACGTACTGTCCATTTGATAATGTCCGATGATACAGAAAATTTCACCGTTGTCGAAATCAAAATGGAAAACATCGATCATGATGGAATAAGTGAGCATATCATTACAGTCCACGGTACATCCAGAACCTCGCATAAAATGGCACTAAGAGTATCGGATCTTGTAGCATAATAGGAGAAATTCATTTCATACGGTTTTTTTTCAATGAAAATAGTAATTAACTGTATCAGAAATCTATCAGATTTAAGAATAATACGCAATTAAATAAAATAATTATTATCATTTGGAAACAGAGTTTAACATTAGTCACTTATTTATTTTCAATAAAATAAATGTTGGTAACTTTTGATTTTTTCAAGACAAAACATAACACTAGTTATCCGGAAAAAAAGAATTGATGAAGAAGTGTACTAAATATCCATTCGTTCATACATTAATCACAGCTTATTAAAAGCCTAAGTGTAAGCGTGTCGTTTGCAAACATGTGAAATATGAAGGAGGCGTATTTATTTCTTTTCTTTCAAAAACCATCATCATCTTAATTGTCTGTCGTAGTAGGCCTTTTTCAAGTCCAAAAATACAACTTTTTGAACCGTTGAGCCGTACACTTGGCATATAGATACATTTTATTATGGAAAAAGACATAGGATACGGATTTCTTCTTTTTTGCTACATCCATACATAATACTACTTATATAAGACTATTTATATACGACTCCGCGTAGTAAACGTGTAACTGCTATTGTACACACACACGCGCGCGCACGCACGCACGCATCACGCACGCATCACGCACGCATCACGCACGCATACACCAGTAGTTTTGTTTTTTCATTTAATATTAGAAATATGAGAAGCATGTCAAACTTCTATTTTTAAATATAATAAATTACCAAGCAAAATTATAGAGTACCTAAAGAAATTTAAACCAAATATGAAACAAAAAAATTAATGACACGTTAAACTATAATTATAATGAGGTCTCAGGACGTACAGCTATTCACGACTGCCTCGTTGGTCTACTGGTTGTAGTAGAGCGACTGTTGTTCATGAGGTCAAAAATATCAATGATTGATTTTTTTCTGTCTAGTAATTCTTTGTGCCTGCCCGGAGTCAGGAATAACTGAAGATGTCTCACCCCCGTGCCACGGAAATCTCGTAAAGCCGTTTGTCTTGGGCCTGATCACACTCCGGTCGTGTCAGCTTAACGTCCCTTCGGATTATGAGAGTGAGGGAACAGAGAGTGCACCTGTGCTTGCGCATACACTTGGGCACTATAAATTAGTACTGCCTCGATGGCTAGTCTCCGTTGAGGCTGGCCGCCGTGACCGAAATTCGGTCGGGAGGATATTATTATTTCATATTTGATATTAAATAATCATTAAACATCAAAGATAAATATTTCATTATCATTCTTTCGTTACATAACATACTTGAAATACTTTTCAAGTATGTTATTGTTTTGTTTGTTGTTTTCTTTCCATGTTTAAAAATGTCATATCCAGTTTCATGATAATAATGTCATTATTAGGTATATTAAAATTTTCGACAAAGACAACAGGAGTCCGTATAAAAGAAACATTGCAACAAAAATTACGCTTATGTCTTGCGAAGAAAAGCTTTCCTAAAAGCTATTTTTATTTTAGTCCATTTTGATAATCTGAGTCACACGCACAACGCGTGTTCAATATAACAAAGATACGTGGACGGCAAATATCTGCAACCGGGACATCGTGTGACTCACCGATGTTGCACGCTTTGCAAAATAAAAAGAAATGGGAACTGACGATAATGATCTATAAACCCATGTGTAAATTAAAAATGCCAATTGTGTAGAATTGATCCCCACAAAGCTATTCGTAACTATTCTATGTCTCTGTGGGAGCGTGATACAACCTGGCGAAACCACTCGTGCTGTAGCCAAGTACAGCTGCAACTTGACACTGTCACGTTAAAAACAGTTTGCCAATTTTATAATATACCTGGACAAGCTAACATTCTACCTAATGATAACTGACAACAACAGCTCAGCTAAATTTGTATAAAAAGGATTATTATAATATTAAGGAATTTATGGAAGATAACGATTTCTTGAATATACGCGAACGCTACACATTGAATAAAACTATATATATATATATATATATATATATATATATATATATATATATATATATATATATATATATATATATATATATATACGAAGAGTACAATCTGCCACTTTGCCTGGCGTATGTGGACTATGAGAAAGCCTTTGATTCCGTCGAAATTTGGGCGGTGCTACAGTCCCTTCAGCGGTGCCAAGTTGACTGTCGGTATATCGAAGTGCTGAAGTGTTTGTACAGTAGGGCTACGATGGCTATCCGAGTACAGAACCAGAGCTCGAAACCTATCCAACTGCAGAGAGGTGTAAGACAGGGTGACGTTATATCCCCGAAACTCTTCACCGCTGCATTGGAAGACGTTTTCAAGCTACTGGACTGGAAAGGATACGGTATTGACATCAATGGCGAGTACATCACTCACCTTCGATTTGCCGACGATATAGTCCTTATGGCAGAATCGCTGGAGGACTTAAGCACTATGCTCAATGACCTCAATAGTGCCTCCCAACGGATAGGTCTTAAGATGAACATGGACAAAACAAAGATCATGTTCAATGTCCATGTCACACCTATGCCGGTAGTTGTTGGGAGCACTATGCTCGAAGTTGTTGACGAGTACGTTTACCTGGGACAAATAGTCCGACTAGGTAAGTCCAACTTCGACCGAGAGGTCAATCGACGGATTCAACTCGGCTGGGCAGCGTTCGGGAAATTACGACATATCTTTTCGTCAGGTATACCTCAATCACTAAAAACTAGATTGTACAACCAGTGCGTGTTGCCAGTGATGACTTATGGATCTGAGACGTGGTCCTTCACTGCTGGCCGTATGAGGACGCTTAAGGTCGCTCAGCGAGCTATGGAGAGGGCTATGCTCGGAGTTTCTCTGCGTGATAGACTCAGAAATGAGGATATCCGCAGTAAAACCAGAGTGACCGACATAGCCCAACGGATTAGTAAGCTGAAGTGGCAATGGGCCGGCCATATAGCTCGAAGAACCGATAACCGATGGGGAAGAAAGGTTCTCGAGTGGCAGCCTCGTACCGGTAGGCGTAGTGTAGGGCGACCCCCCACTAGATGGAGTGACGACCTGGTAAGACATGCAGGAAGTCGATGGATGCAGGTGGCTCAGGACCGTGCTTTGTGGCATTACTTGGGGGAGGCCTATGTTCAGCAGTGTACTTGTGAAAGGCTGTAATGATGATGATGATGATGATGATGATATATATATATATATATATATATATATATATATATATATATATATATATATATATATATATACGGATTTTTAATTGACTTATTTTTAATTCCCCACGTTTCGGGTGCCCAACACCCATGGTCACGGGTGATACTGAGATATTTGACGTCCCAATATCATAGTTAGCCCGGTTGCCTTCAGTTTTTGAATATTAATTTTTGGTCCGATCTATGCGAAACGGGCTCACAGTATCTCGAAGTCCTGCAGTAGTATGCTTGGGTTTGGATTTAATTTTATTAATAATAGGATCCCAAGCAGATAGCAGCACCCGATCATCTTCGCTGTTGAAATTAGAATGCTTTTTGAATTGAATAGTCTCACTTATCATCCTTGGTAGGAATCGGTGTTTTTGGTAGGCGAGGATTTCTGGTTTATCAAATCTGATGTAATAGTGGGGACGATCTTGAACATGTTCACAAACAGCAGACCTCCCAGAGCGTGGGTGCTTCACGTCAGCTATTTCTTCATATACTACCACATTCGTAGCTGTATGTTCATACATGAGCACGAGAGAATTAAATAAATACGTTAATTAAAACGCGATAAAATCCGTATAATATGTATAGATTTATTCAATTTATGGACGATAATAACTCCTGGGTAGATCGCTACCCAGCTGATTATGCTGTAAACTGTTATTTTAAGGCTAGTAAAATACAACTCCTTACTTGATTCTCATTTTATTTTAAATGAGTAAAACAACATTTTAGGAAGTTTTTTTTCTCTGCTTAAACTTACGCAATGTTGGACAATCTGCCATCCCGTTCTATCCATTGGGTGTGTAAAGGACGACTATGCAAAAATATGCAAAAATGCTGCATGATCAGCAGTTGCATTTACGACCACTAGGCCAACGAGCCAGTTGCAGAGACTTCTGGAACTGCAATCGTCAATATGCCTGCCAAGGCCATCTCTGCCATTTAGGCTATATTTTATCTAAAAATCTCTGAGAATGTTTTTTTTTTGTTGTGAAATCGAAAGAAATATAAAATAAATAACGTCAAATTAACAGCTCTAATCCAGGCAATGCAGGTGTGGATCTCTAGTATTAAATATATGTATATGTGGCTTGAAATTCAGTGCCTACAAGTTTTTGTCCACAAAAAAAGAAGCTCAATTAACCCTTCCCATTTAAAATTTCCATTACCTTGAGACTGAAACGTAATCAAACGAGTTTCCGACACTTTACTACTAAAGTATGAAAAGTAATTAAAAAAAATAAACCTTGAGACATGATTAAAACTACTTTTACGGATTTTATCGCGTTTATTTTTACTTTTTATTTTTAATTCCCGACGTTTCGGCCGCTTTCCAGCACCCATGGTCACGGGGGACTGAGATGACCGACGTCCCGATGTCATTGTTAAACCCGGAGTACCTTCAGCTTTTTTAATTATTGTTTATGGTCCGATCTATGCAAAATGAACTGACTATGTCTTGAGGTCTTGCAGTGGTATGCTTGGGTTTAGTTTTAATTTTATTGATTATAGGATCCCAAGCAGGCGGTAGTACCCAACCTCCTTCTCTATTGAAATTAGGATGTTTTTTAATTTCAATAGCCTCACGTATCATCCTAGGTAGGAATCGGTGTTCTTTCGCGAGGATTTGTGGTCTATCAAATCTGATGTAATGGTTGGGGCCGTCTAGGATATGATCACAAACTGCAGACTTCCCGTCATCATATCCTCGAAACGTCGGGAATTAAAAATAAAAAGTAAAAATAAACGCGATAAAATCCGAAAAAGTAGTTTTAATCATGTGTAGTGTTCGCGTAAATATAAGAAATCATTATGTAAACCTTGAGACAAGTAAAACTTTTTAATTTTTTAAATTTGGAGTGTTCTAAGCAATATTGTCCAAATATGTTAAACTATAATTAGCTTAGATTTGCGTAATGAAATAAAATCATGTGTCCTAGTTCGAACTGTTTTTGTTTTTCCGAACCAGTGGTAATTAAACATAAGAGTGACTTTCAATAAGTATTATTTATAATCTATATTGAATAACAAAGTTTCTGTTTTTGTTTCATGTAATCCAATCGAAACATAAAGACTACAGATGCCGTCCCTGAGGACTACGTATATAATATATCGTAGTAAATACTATACTATACTAATTTTATCATATTATAATAAAACTTGCGACTGTTCTGTGTCGATAAGTTAAGATAAGTTTATATCAAAAAACGATACCCATGAATTTGAAAATAATCGTTCAGAAAATTGAATAATCGTGAAAAATTGAGTAAATAGGGGTTCGGTTTCATTACATTTTAATAGAGAATCGCAAATGGGTTTCTCTCAGTGAGCTCGTGTGGTACCCAAATATCGAGCTGTTTTGTGGTCAATCCTCAATTCCTCGAACTACTAATATGCTAATCTTGCTTCACTTTTTTTAAAAACGTCATCGACTTTATCCGTTTGAGGGGAAGCTACATGTTTAACTTCAAAACTGAAAGAGCTTGAACCAACTTTGTGCTACTCTTACTGCCACTGCATTACTTAAGTTCATAAACATCACAATTTTTTTGAGGCTTGAGTCGCATTTGTCGGTTTTTTAAAAAAAATCTGAATGAAAATCTGGTTGAGAATTTCTTCGTCAGATTCACTCATTTTGGCGGACAGAAAAACAATTGAAAAATGGCGGGAAAATGTTTTTTACTTTTTTTTCTTATTCTTAATGTCCTATATGTATTGATATCAAAACCAGCCAGATTCAAACAGTACAACCAAAGAGATTTTTCTTCAATTTTATACAAACAAACCCGACCTATTACAACGTGCAAGACGCGATACTATATAGACAGCGCCATACAGAAACAAAACCAAAATAACTTTCGCTTAGTGAGGATGCCGGATCGCAAAGCAAAACACGTGCGGAAGCGAATGTATTTGGCTATTTATTTTCATTTAAACGTAATATAGATACTAAAATTAACTTTATGAAACTATTTTCTAAAGTCTCTTCATCAAACGTTTGCAGCGTCTTAAAGGGTCGTTTGTGAAATAACTCATCAAAATATTTATTTAAAATGCTTCTTTATTTTTAACTAAAGGAACGTGAGTTATACACACAACGAACTATATAAGAATTATTAATTAGCTCAATTTGACCATTTTTCGGATTTATTCACACCACATTTTTTTTTAAATAATAATGGTTTTGTAAATTTAAACAAAATCGTGTCATTTCTGTCATGCATTCCCGGAACTTTAGCGTTTTCAAAGATAACTTAATTTCCGATGAACGTTAAGTGACGTACCGGAAAAAGTGACCTTAAACTTAATTAAAAATGGTTTATTTGCATAAAGTAACTTAGACTACGTAGTACTATTATTTATTCTGTGCTTAGACATAGAATGGAAAGATTGACAAGATAAGAAGACAATGTCACATGTAAACAAATGATTAAGAATTTTCCCATGAAATTATTATAAAGGATAACTTCCAATCAAAATACCTACCCACTTCACATTGGAAGATGCCTAATCAAAATCCCTCAGATTGGTAACAGGTAGCAGCTTTAACGGTGCAAAATTATTTCTTGCCCAGCTCGATTAGTAATATCTTTCAAGATAACTTTACCTATTCTTGAAAACTCTTACACCAAACACTTGTATTATATCTCAGTGTTGAATGATGACAAGAAACTTGAGACTGGCA